>JBBBDQ010001124.1:805000-1085000 GCA_037127315.1 Ascarosepion bandense
TTTCTTTTCCTGTGTTTCCTCTAAAGGCAGACACAGGTAATAAATTCATCACCTAAGATTGACAGGTAATGTGTGTCTATGTGACAACGATCTGGGCAATGTTGTCCGCTGGACAGATACCCCCATGGTGCTTTAAGTTATGCTACTGCTAAGTGGGTGTCAGTTGTACTGAGGGTTGCAGCTTCATTTGTAGCCAGCTGCAGTAGTAGCAGATGAAATGGATTCAGCATCATGTGCGTGACAACTATATACATAGTTGTTGCTGTCTCTTGGAGGAAGTGAAAATATCTGCTGGTCAAGTTTATGTTGATGTTGGTGGAATTGATTTGGCTTAGCAGTGATAATATTAAATAATAATGGTTGTGATAGAAATCTTTAGGATCACATTAAAAAGATAATTGTGATTGTGTATATGGAATAGACAATATGGCATCAGTTTTGTATACTGGTATTTATTTTGAAAGGTGAGGGGATGTTGATCTGTGCTGATTTCAACAGAATTATAATAATTATGAGAATTGCTTTAATATTTTAGAATTAGTCATAGCAAAATAAAAATCTGTATATCTAGATGCTGATGGGGGTGGTATCAGGTTTTAATGCTGGTAATGGTGGTGGTATTAGGGGTGTTGGCAAAAGAAATGGATGATAGTAATAGTTACCTTGGTAACAGCGATAAATATAATCAGGGTGGTAGGAACATGAATAAAAATGTCGCTGGATGTTGGAAATATTGATGTGAGAGGAGGCAGAGTATTAGCCAGGTCGCAAAAAAAAGAAAAAAATATGAGGAAGGAAAGTTGCAGGGAAAGCAGTATGTATGTCTGGTGAATGTAGTTTTGTGTTGAAGACGAAGAGTTAAGTTTTGCAGTTGGAGAATTCTTTAATTAATGCAGAGTACGCACGCATGTAGATTTCAGATCAATGGAACTTAAAATGTAATTTTTGTTGATATGAAACACTGAGAAAAAATTCAAATTTAAGACGTCTATCTAGTTTTTGACTGATTTCATTTATGAATTTTGTGATTATGTAAAAGATTATTGATTAGATTGATTGTGCGTGTAATAATATGATGGGGGTGCTCAAAGGTTCTCAACCTGACACACTTCTAACAAAAAAAGATAACCAAACATAAGATTTTTCAAAGGGAATTGGCACCTTGGCTGAAAACATTTCATCAATACTGTGTGTGTGTGTGTATGAGAGAGATGTGTGTGTCCTGTATTTTCCAAAATTATTTTTCTAATTTGTAATATTTTATTAGTAAAGATGAAAGCAAAATTAAAAAAAAAAAAGATATATATTTATATGCACATGGATATGTATGTATGTATGTGTGTTAGTGTGCCCATGTATGTATTGTATGTATAAGTGTGTGTGTGTGTGTGTGTGTGTGTGTATTAATATACATATTTGAGCAGCAAAAACTTTTTATACATGTTTTATTAAATAAAACGGTCATGGAAAATTTTATCAGATTTTTATTCAGTTTTTCTTGTGTTCTTTTGCATTAAAAGCTTATAAAATTATGTGTGTGTGTGTATATATATATATATATATATATATATATATATGTGTGTGTGTTTATGTATCTAGATATATACAGGGTGTGATGAGTCAGTTGTCACCATTTTTATTTTTAATTTTGCGCATACCCATTGTTTTTGAATTTGTTGACTACCAAGTATCAGGGTCAGTTGGGCACCGTCTGTGACAAAAAGAGCATCATGACACAATTCTCTCCACCAGAGATTTGAAAATGGCATGTTGTACAGCTTGGCATTCACACCTGAAGCTTTGATCCAAACATTTCAGAATGTTTGGGTGTTTAGCTGAGGACAGTGCAGAGGATATGGAAAGATTTGAATGAGTCGAGTGGTGATTATAAATATGTTCAGTGTGATCAATGGCAATGTTATGCCTCCATTCATCTTCCCCCTGAGTCTGACTCAACAGAAAGGTCTACACTCAACTGCCTTGAGGAGGTAGTGCTGCCTAGGTCAAGAGCAAACTGTGCCACTCCACTAACACTGGCAGAACTCCGTCATAAATATACTATTTCAAAATATTTTACACACACACACACACACACACACACACACACACACACACATATATATATATAAGAAAAATTTAGGCAGAGATGTTATTTCATGGTAAATTGGAAGTATAGGCCTATTTCAGGTGAACCATCATCGTATAATATCCTTTGTAAAATAAAGACGGAAGTTGACGATGGTTCACTTGAAATAGACCTATACTTCCAATTTACCATGAAAATAACGTGTCTGCCGTAATTTTCCTTATATTTGATTTATATACATATATATTTAGTGTTTGTTCTTTTTACTACCAGTTATGAAACCATTTTGGCAGTGCCTTTTTTTTCTAAAAATTACTTTGTTGAGTAGGGAAGAAATATATATATATATATATATATATATATATAAATTGCAAACATTTTGTCGGTTCATACTTTTCGTGTATTACAATTGAAAGATGTCAGAAATTAGCTCTGACAGTGACAGATGTTATACTTCATTTCTCAAGGTACCCAAGTACTTTCAACCTCTTTCCGAGATCATCTTCAGGGGTGTGAGTTACAGTAACAAAAAATAACCGTAAAAAAGTGTTGCTAAAAATCACTGTACATTTTTTTGTGAAAATTTGTGTGATATATATATATATATATATATATATAAGAAATTGAAAGAAAATATAGATTAAAATCCACTGTTCAAGCATTTACTTTTATAAAGAGTGCTTGATATAGCATAGAGCTTTATATTGTGTAGCAGATTTTTATCTTTGTGTGTGTGTGCATATATATATATATATATATATAGTCATCTGCAGACAGATCTGTTTTGCTGTATCACAGCTCATCAGTACGGTTAGATTCCAATTGCTTTTAACCCAGGATTGAAACCCGACTGAATTGGCATCAGTCAGCGATTCTACCTCTGGGCTGTGGGTGTTCAGTAGAAGGAGGCAGACTTTTTAGCGTGTATATTGTTATTATACCCGCCCAATAGCCAGAGTGCTCTAATCCATTAATGAATGAGTGATGTGTACAAAATATATATATATATATATATATATATATATATATAATTAATCTTATTATATCTGTGTTTA
Organism: Ascarosepion bandense; assembly: GCA_037127315.1. NCBI lineage: Eukaryota > Metazoa > Mollusca > Cephalopoda > Sepiida > Sepiidae > Ascarosepion > Ascarosepion bandense. The sequence continues at coordinate 808,142 of JBBBDQ010001124.1, forward strand.
TGTTTTTACATATTATCTTATATATTTCCAAATACCATCGATATGTGCATTAACAAAAGTATGAAGTTATTTCAATTTTTCAACACACTATGCATTCCTTTTGAAAAATTATAAAAAAGAAACTGTATGGCTTTGGGGTGTGCCCAAGGATATCTGATACCCATTTTGAAAATCACACTTTGGGATGTTAATGCCAAAATAATCAAAGAGTTTTATTGTTATGTATATTAAAATGCTCTTTTAAAATAGAACATGTGAAATAAGAAGAATGCATAAAAAAAGAAATATGCAATTCCCACACACACACACACACACACAGACACAGTTGTTTAATGGAATATCAATTGGTATTGGTCATTTAATTTTTACCAAAAGAAAAAAAATTGTTTTTTTCTTTAATTAAGTATGAAACTGTATTTTTGGCATTTTTAGTATAAAAATATATTTTTATGCTTTCATAGTGTTTTTGACCTCAGTTTGAAAGTTAACCATTTGCCTATAACTGGGAACCTTATGGGTGCTATCATCCTACGTCAAGGTGGACTTAGGAAAAACACCATTTAAGATGTAGTTCTACACTCCTCAAAACCTCCTGATCACAGACTTTGCTTCCAGATATAGTTTGTTATACCTGGAACATCTCACACACACATGTGTGTGTGTGTGTGTGTGTGTATATATATATATATATATATATATATATATAGTCTGAGATTTAAAAAAGAAATCACTTGACCGGTTTTCAAAAGTGAGGAAAAATTTACTTGCTCCCAAATCATTTTACTCAACTGACCCCATTTTCTTAATAGTCGTCTTACGTAAACATAGCATGAAATGCTGACGGAAAACAAAAAATGAAGTTTTAATTAAAATTTCAAATGTGTTAGAAAGGATTTAAAAATTAAAAAATAACAAAAAATTTTTATCTTTCCTTTTAATAATAGCATAAACATTTTGATGATATGACTTTGAGTCCTTTTAACATCAAGATATGCTGGTTTTTTTGTTTTTTTTTGGCAATTGAGTGGAGGTACCTATATTCTTAGTTTCTTTCTTCTGTTTGACTACAACCTCCAACTTAGAGACAATAACAAATCTGATTTTCTCAACAATTTTCTATAAAAAAATTACTTACTTGTATAATTTGTTTTTTCGATGAGTGATTAAAAGAAGTATGCGTTTTTTTTTTCTTTCTTTTAAATGTTCATTTTTACTTTATGTAAGTGTGGAGGAAATATAGATGTTGAATAACGGATAATATTTTTCCAAATGAGTTTCTAAAAATCTGTGAGCATCTTTAATCTGCGTGACAGACATTTTGGCTCCACTCTGGAAGCATTAAACGAATATTTACGCTGACTGGGATGGTAAAAGCAAGACAGGAGCTTGTCAATCTAAATTCCATTTGTCAGATCTTGCTTTGATGATTGCGGGATGTCACTGTTTTTTGTTTACCCGCACATTTTGACGTAAATCAGGCGCAATGCATAAAACCAAAGAGTTCAATAATATCATTGTAGATCATTCTAAGTAACTTGTGAATCTTCAATGGCATACTTTTTGGTTGTAAAAGGAATCAGATTTCCTTTTTCTATATTTGAAGGACACGTTTCATTGCAAGATTTTTAATCTACCATGGGCAAGTAAAGCAATGAACTTTACTCGCCCAATTGAGTTTTTAATCAACTGAGTCAATTGGGTGAGTGAAATTTCAAATTTCAAAGGATGCAGCTGATGAATCATTGTCTAAATGGAAATAACATGGACATCTTTTTCCAATTGGCATATTTATCAAACGTACAGAAAAATATCTTGAAATAAGACTAACACTATTCAATAAATTGCTTTTGACTTTAACCCTGGTCTCCAGACGATTTGGAATCTCCTGAAACTCTTGTGGATGGTCTCCTTTAAGTTGATGAATGCTGCCTTAATCCTCGTCTTCATTACATCTTTTTCTCACAAGGAGTTTTGTTGGTATCTTGCTAAACTGTGACCCATATATAATTAAGTGAGTAGCAGTCTGTGGAGTTAGGTCGCCAGATGTAAGTGTGGATGTAGTCACAGTGATTATTTGACAGCCATGACTGGGTTTTTCTGTGTAGCATGTTGCCAATCCTTTGGTTTTTCAGTAGCCACCTACTTGACCCAGTGTAGCATTAACTCTTCAAGGCACTTTATGTAGGCCTTGATGTTGAGTCTGAGGCTCTGTTGGAAAATGAATGAAGGCATAATGTCGCCATCACTTATGATAACTTAGACTCGTTCAACTCTTTCCGAATCCTCTGCACTGTACTCGGATTGACACACAAACAATGAAATGTTCGTACTGAAGCTTCTGGTGTGAATTCCGAGCATTACAGTATGCTGTTTCTAAATTACTCGCAGAATAAACTGTGTCATAGCACTCTTTTTCTTGCGGACATTGCCCAACTGACCCTACTATACTGTGCAGCTGACAAAATCTAAAACAACATGTATGAAATTAAAAATATAAAATGGTGACAATTTATCCATTGCATTCTGTATTATTTTGAATACAGTAATTTATAAGGGAGCAGTGCTCAGTATCAGTGTTAGAGCATTTATATTTGATATGAAGATCATATAAACAGTCACTGTAATATTTATTCAACAAGTACCTAAGGTTCAATAAAATATTAGATTATGGGAAATATTTTCTTTAATTATGAAGCTTACTGTGTAATTTTAAAAATTAGGTAAAGTGTTCACATTGTTTTCATCAAGCAATTTATTTCGGTTCTCTTCCCCTTACTTAAATTCCTCAAAGGGCACATTGTCAATCAATCCCTCAATACATCATAGAAATAATTACACCATATTTTTTGTTGTTATTTCACCCCAAGAAAGGTGATAATACTACTAAGATGCAGGGGGTTATAGGACATAAAAGATTATGAAAATACTTTAATGAGGAAAAGACAAAAGAACAGGATTGGGGAAGACAGAAGATGGCAATTGACATCACATTTAAATGTTTGAAGATTGTAGGTGGTAGGGGAAGCAAGGAATTGGAAGAGAGTTTCACAGGTGAGTAGAGCAAGCAGGACAATTTTGCTAGAAACTGGATTGATATGTGATGTCAGTTTTTCAATATGGCAGTGAATGTTGGACAATATCTTCAAAGATGAAGGAAAAACTTGAAGCAGCAGAAATGTGGTTCTACAAAAGCTTACTGGATATAAAGTGGGGGATCAGTTCCATATTACAATCAATATATAAACTGACCCCTCACTTTGTCACCACAGCAGTTTCTATACATTTATATTCATAAGATCCAAAATCACAAGGATGCATTCCAGGAGCTGAGGAGAGTATTAAGAAACAGGACAATTTCGCCAGAAACAAAGAGTGCTGGATTGCTATGTGCTGTCAGTTTTTCAATATGGTAGTGAATGTTGGACAATATCTTCAAAGATGAAGGAAAACTTGAAGCACCTGAGATGTGGTTCTACAAAAGGATGCTGCGGATATCGTGGATTGAGCATGTGAGCAATGATGAGGTCTTGGAAATGATGGAAACAAAAAGGAAATTAATACTGAGCATCAGAAAGAGACAACTAAAGTTCCTGGGACATGCAATGAGGAAGGAAAGCAGTGGATAACATAATTGAAGGGCCTGAGCAGGTGGATGGCAGAGCAGGGTTTGGGTGGGGTAACAGGAGAAGGCGTGCTAAGAGCCACCAGGGACAGGGAGATGGGGAAAGCCATGATCACCTATGTCCTGAAAGGACAAGGCACATAGAAGTTCAAAAGTAAAATGAGTCGATCTAGTTACTAATCTTGTACTATGCTTAAATTGATACAGTTGTGGCACAAAAGAAGAAAACTAATCAAACCAGTTGCCATGAAAATATTTGTAGAAAGGACAGAAGGAAGCCATGTCATATTGTTGAGAAAATGGCTGAAGTCAAGATGCAACCTCAGGATCAATCACATTACAAATGCTTTGTTGAATTTTGTCAAGAATCTCGAGATATATATATATATATATATATATATATAGAGAGAGAGAGAGAGAGGGAGCATCAGATATGGCAGGAGTATTGAGTTTGAGTTTTGTTTAACGGCATATCAACACTTCTGTGGGTTATTTAATGTCAAAAAGGTGGGATTTTAGGGGGTTTTTTTTTTTTGGTTTTTTTTGTAATGTTCGGTTATAGCAAGAAGATTGTTTCATCAGATTTTAATGTAAACTTTTTGTTTTTATTCTCTTTTATTTTAGAAAACTAAAAATGTCTTCTAGTTTTGTATTCAAAACTGTTTTGCTGAGAATAATATTTCCTTTCCTTTTCTTTTTTAATCGTATCACCCCAAACAAGGCGGTAACACCACTGATGTGCATGGGGCTACATAAGAGTAAAAAAAAGTATGATAGGAGAGAGTGAAGAGAAAGACGAACCAGTTAGAAAGGAGCAAGAGAAGGATGGGAATACAGGTGTGATGACAGTTTCAAAGGTGGAGAGAAAGGAAAGGATATACAGGGTGGTGAAAGAACTAGTCAAGTGGTTAAGAGATGAGTATTGACATTGCATTTAAATTCCTGGAGGTTGTAGCCGTCAGGAAAGCAAGAATATGGAAGCGAGTTCCACAGGCGGGAAGTGTGAGAGAAGAAGCTGCAGGAGTAGAATTCGCATCTGTATTTGGTTGCTTTAACTGTGAATGGGTGAGACCCAGTTGCCAGTCTGGTTATACGAGAAAACACCTGTTGCAAAGGCACCAGTGACTTAAGTTATTTGGAGCAGAAGCTATGATACTATTTATAGAACAGACAAAGGGAAGCCACATCCCATCAGTGGGGAAGGGGCTGGAGTCAAGCCGCTAAGTCGGGACCTATCACATTACTGATTCTTCTTTTGAAGTCTGTCAAGAACACTGAGATGAACAGCAGGGGTGCCTGACCATATATGACAGCAGTACTCTGTGCCTGAATGAATGGTTAATTTGTATATATGCAGGATGGATTCAGGTGGGAAAAACATCCTGGCCCGACACTGACCCAACCTTCCTAGCAGTGGATTTAGCTATTGACTCAATATAGTGGTTCCACTTGAGATTGGAAGAGAGAGTAAGGTCAAGGAGGCACAGTGTATTGCTCTCAGGGAGACTTGCTTGGTCCATGCTTATGGGAGGCAGGAGAGGTTGCCTGTGATGATTGACAGACAGCAGCTTGGTCTTTTTTTCCTTGAAAACTATGTTATGGTAATAATTTTTTCTATAAAAGTCTATTTTTATACTTTCATTGTGTTTTGACCCCAGTTTGGGGATAAAATATTTACCCATATTTGGGACCTTAACAGTTGCTATCACTCTGGGTTAGGGTGTACCTGGGAACAACAGCATTTAAGAGGTAGTTCCATGCTCCTCACAACCTCCCAATCAGAGGCCTTGCTGCCAGATGCAGTTTACCATCTTGCTCAGGACAAGGCAGCAGTTATCATTGCAGGATGAATTGTAGATTTCTAAATGTGCAAGATGCATTATTAGAAGAAAAATTGTCTAGCATGACACAATGAACTAATTTTCCTAGCAGGAGACTCGGGAATTGATTTAATATAATCAATCCATTTCATTTTAGTAGAAAACGTGAACCCAAGAAGACACTAAAAGTTTTAGTATTGAACATGTTGATGGCAGGCTGAAAAGGTTTTCTATGGTGAACAGATAAAAGCAATCTTCTTGATGACATGACCCAGTGGATGAAAGCAATGGTGGAATCTAGTGACTTAACCCAAAGAGCTGTGAGTTCAATACCTGGCTACAGCAGAGGTAAACAAAAAAAAATCTTTTTGAGTAAAAAGGAGGTAATTGATACTAAGATGTGTAAAAGCAGCCTGACTCATGAAATGAAACAATCAACTCCAGTGAATAGAATAGAGGGATCAGTTCGAAGTTCCAAACATTTGAAGAAGGCTGGAATGGACAACAGACAAAATGTCCTCAATATGACAGCGAAGATGTGGATGACAGTCCAAACAATGTAAGCAATTCAAATAATTACAATGCTTCATCTCAGAAATATACAGATATTGAAAGTGAATAAAGCAATGAAGATGAGGACAACAGTCTAAACAATGTAAATAGTGTAAATAATTACAATACATCATCTTAGAAATATAGACAGATAGTGAAGGTGAGTAAGCAATGAAGATGAGAGCAACAGTCCAAATAATATAAATAGTGTAAATAATTACATTACCTAATCTCAGAAATATTGACTAACATAAAAGCAGCTTTGTTTTGGAGTTAAAATCTTACATGCCATTCTTTGCCCCAGTTATTAAAATCTTACATGCCATTCTTTGCCCCAGTTATTAAAATCTTACATGCCATTCTTTGCTCCCGTTAAGCTCCAACTGGAGGTCCTTTTCAAGAAAAGTTGACAGATTTACTTTGTTGGATTTGTCAGACTTGTCACCAACACAGGAATATATAGTTGTGTCATCTACATAAATATCTAGTTGGGAACTAATGACATCATGAAGATCAGAAATGATGGAAGATCAAGGACAGAAACCTGGAGAATCCTTGCATTAATATGAAATGATCTAGAAGTGTACACATTTCATACTACCTCCATTACCCAATTTGTTAGGAATGATTACGAAGAGCCGATTTCAAATTCCGGTTTAATTCTTTTCATTCATTTATATGCAAATACCCTTGGAAAAGGTATTAATCTACCTCTTCTTTCTCTAGTTATGGGCTAAATAGCAGGACAGATTGGATTCTATAACCTTGGTTGGCAACCTACTGTGGGGAAAATCTTTGGCCTAGTCAGTCATGTCTCTTTTGAGACATGATCGCCCAAGTGCATATCACAAATGGCACTTAACTAACTGATTCATCCAGGGACTCTACAGTCATTGAACTCATGGAGAAGACTAACATTTCAAACTCTGTTGAATGTTTTTAAACTTTCTAGATAAACAGCCCAAAGGAGACCCTGTGAAGTAAGATGCTTAGCCAATTCAGTGTTGATCAGAGTATCGAGTACTTTGCCGAAAGAGGTAAGAGACTAATAGATGCTCAGCCAATTCAGTATTGATCAGAGTATCAAGTACTTTGCCAAAAGTCATGCTCCTTAAGCCTTGTTTTAATTGGATGACATAGGATAAAATATTTATCAATAGAAACTGTCACAAGCATCATTGACATATTTTAATGACATTCAGTCTTTCTCAAGAGTATTGGTCTCTTTGAGTAATTTGCCAGAAATTCAGTCTCTTCTTCATTCAACAGAGTTTAACAAATTGAAGATTTCTTTACTGTAGATTAATTGGATATCAGCAACAAAAAAAAAGGTGTTTTAGAGCAAATCATTACCAGTGCCGTGTGAAGGAAATATCAATTTCATAATTACCCTGTTAAAAAAACATGCATACAATATGGTTGGTAACAATTGCTATTTTTTAATGTGATGTTTTATGCTTGTAAATTGAAATATTTGAGAATTGAAAAATGATGTTTTATTTTACAGATATTTCAGTTTTTTTTCCCCCTGAAAATGCCTTGAAATTTTGTAACTTAAATCTTTATATAGTTTACTTACATGAAATTATTATATTTAAAAATTTCCAAATTATCTCAGTGGTACCAAACCAATTGTTTGGATTTCTCATCACCCTCCTTAACCAGCTACAAATATCTATTATTCCATTAATATAAACATTATTAGTCTGAAGACGTTACTTCTGAGAAAGAAAAGCACCACTAAGAGGATTTTTTACATTTTGTCATGCACTCACCTACTTATATTACATTGCCGAAAGAGGGAAGAGACTAATAGATGCTTAGCCAATTCCGTGTTGATCAGAGTATCGAGTACTTTGCCGAAAGAGGGAAGAGACTAATAGATGCTTAGCCAATTCCGTGTTGATCAGAGTATCGAGTACTTTGCCGAAAGAGGGAAGAGACTAATAGATGCTTAGCCAATTCCGTGTTGGTCAGAGTATCGAGTACTTTGCCGAAAGAGGGAAGAGACTAATAGATGCTTAGCCAATTCCGTGTTGATCAGAGTATCGAGTACTTTGCCGAAAGAGGGAAGAGACTAATAGATGCTTAGCCAATTCCGTGTTGATCAGAGTATCGAGTACTTTGCCGAAAGAGGGAAGAGACTAATAGATGCTTAGCCAATTCCGTGTTGGTCAGAGTATCGAGTACTTTGCCGAAAGAGGGAAGAGACTAATAGATGCTTAGCCAATTCCGTGTTGATCAGAGTATCGAGTACTTTGCCGAAAGAGGGAAGAGACTAATAGATGCTTAGCCAATTCCGTGTTGATCAGAGTATCGAGTACTTTGCCGAAAGAGGGAAGAGACTAATAGATGCTTAGCCAATTCCGTGTTGATCAGAGTATCGAGTACTTTGCCGAAAGAGGGAAGAGACTAATAGATGCTTAGCCAATTCCGTGTTGATCAGAGTATCGAGTACTTTGCCGAAAGAGGGAAGAGACGAATAGATGCTAAGCCAATTCCGTGTTGATCAGAGTATCGAGTATTTGCCGAAAGAGGGAAGAGACTAATAGATGCTTAGCCAATTCCGTGTTGATCAGAGTATCGAGTATTTGCCGAAAGAGGGAAGAGACTAATAGATGCTTAGCCAATTCCGTGTTGATCAGAGTATCGAGTACTTTGCCGAAAGAGGGAAGAGACTAATAGATGCTTAGCCAATTCCGTGCTGATCAGAGTATCGAGTACTTTGCCGAAAGAGGGAAGAGACGAATAGATGCTAAGCCAATTCCGTGTTGATCAGAGTATCGAGTACTTTGCCGAAAGAGGGAAGAGACTAATAGATGCTTAGCCAATTCCGTGTTGATCAGAGTATCGAGTACTTTGCCGAAAGAGGGAAGAGACGAATAGATGCTAAGCCAATTCCGTGTTGATCAGAGTATCGAGTACTTTGCCGAAAGAGGGAAGAGACGAATAGATGCTTAGCCACTTCCGTGTTGATCAGAGTATCGAGTACTTTGCCGAAAGAGGGAAGAGACTAATAGATGCTTAGCCAATTCCGTGTTGATCAGAGTATCGAGTACTTTGCCGAAAGAGGGAAGAGACGAATAGATGCTAAGCCAATTCCGTGTTGATCAGAGTATCGAGTACTTTGCCGAAAGAGGGAAGAGACTAATAGATGCTTAGCCAATTCCGTGTTGATCAGAGTATCGAGTACTTTGCCGAAAGAGGGAGGAGACGAATAGATGCTAAGCCAATTCCGTGTTGATCAGAGTATCGAGTACTTTGCCGAAAGAGGGAAGAGACTAATAGATGCTTAGCCAATTCCGTGTTGATCAGAGTATCGAGTATTTGCCGAAAGAGGTAAGAGACTAATAGATGCTTAGCCAATTCCGTGTTGATCAGAGTATCGAGTATTTGCCGAAAGAGGTAAGAGACTAATAGATGCTTAGCCAATTCCGTGTTGATCAGAGTATCGAGTATTTGCCGAAAGAGGGAAGAGACTAATAGATGCTTAGCCAATTCCGTGTTGATCAGAGTATCGAGTATTTGCCGAAAGAGGAAAGAGACGAATAGATGCTTAGCCAATTCCGTGTTGATCAGAGTATCGAGTATTTGCCGAAAGAGGAAAGAGACTAATAGATGCTTAGCCAATTCCGTGTTGATCAGAGTATCGAGTATTTGCCGAAAGAGGTAAGAGACTAATAGATGCTTAGCCAATTCCGTGTTGATCAGAGCATCGAGTACTTTGCCGAAAGAGGTAAGAGACTAATAGATGCTTAGCCAATTCCGTGTTGATCAGAGTATCGAGTATTTGCCGAAAGAGGGAAGAGACTAATAGATGCTTAGCCAATTCCGTGTTGATCAGAGTATCGAGTACTTTGCCGAAAGAGGGAAGAGACTAATAGATGCTTAGCCAATTCCGTGCTGATCAGAGTATCGAGTACTTTGCCGAAAGAGGGAAGAGACGAATAGATGCTAAGCCAATTCCGTGTTGATCAGAGTATCGAGTACTTTGCCGAAAGAGGGAAGAGACTAATAGATGCTTAGCCAATTCCGTGTTGATCAGAGTATCGAGTATTTGCCGAAAGAGGGAAGAGACTAATAGATGCTTAGCCAATTCCGTGTTGATCAGAGTATCGAGTATTTGCCGAAAGAGGGAAGAGACTAATAGATGCTTAGCCAATTCCGTGTTGATCAGAGTATCGAGTACTTTGCCGAAAGAGGGAAGAGACTAATAGATGCTTAGCCAATTCCGTGCTGATCAGAGTATCGAGTACTTTGCCGAAAGAGGGAAGAGACGAATAGATGCTAAGCCAATTCCGTGTTGATCAGAGTATCGAGTACTTTGCCGAAAGAGGGAAGAGACTAATAGATGCTTAGCCAATTCCGTGTTGATCAGAGTATCGAGTACTTTGCCGAAAGAGGGAAGAGACGAATAGATGCTAAGCCAATTCCGTGTTGATCAGAGTATCGAGTACTTTGCCGAAAGAGGGAAGAGACGAATAGATGCTTAGCCACTTCCGTGTTGATCAGAGTATCGAGTACTTTGCCGAAAGAGGGAAGAGACTAATAGATGCTTAGCCAATTCCGTGTTGATCAGAGTATCGAGTACTTTGCCGAAAGAGGGAAGAGACGAATAGATGCTAAGCCAATTCCGTGTTGATCAGAGTATCGAGTACTTTGCCGAAAGAGGGAAGAGACTAATAGATGCTTAGCCAATTCCGTGTTGATCAGAGTATCGAGTATTTGCCGAAAGAGGGAAGAGACTAATAGATGCTTAGCCAATTCCGTGTTGATCAGAGTATCGAGTACTTTGCCGAAAGAGGGAAGAGACTAATAGATGCTTAGCCAATTCCGTGTTGATCAGAGTATCGAGTATTTGCCGAAAGAGGTAAGAGACTAATAGATGCTTAGCCAATTCCGTGTTGATCAGAGTATCGAGTATTTGCCGAAAGAGGTAAGAGACTAATAGATGCTTAGCCAATTCCGTGTTGATCAGAGTATCGAGTATTTGCCGAAAGAGGGAAGAGACTAATAGATGCTTAGCCAATTCCGTGTTGATCAGAGCATCGAGTACTTTGCCGAAAGAGGTAAGAGACTAATAGATGCTTAGCCAATTCCGTGTTGATCAGAGTATCGAGTATTTGCCGAAAGAGGGAAGAGACTAATAGATGCTTAGCCAATTCCGTGTTGATCAGAGTATCGAGTACTTTGCCGAAAGAGGGAAGAGACTAATAGCGTGGTAATTTGATGGGTGAGAAGATTCCCTGAAGTTCTTACAAACAGTAACTACAGAGGAGAAATTCTGAGAAGCAGTGAAGCATCTATTACAAAAGCTAGAACAAGACACAGCTCAGGAGCACATTTCTTCAGGAAATTTTAATGCTTCTAAAACGAAGCTACTATCAATTAACCATCATAGACAACCGCACCTACCTCCCATTAGCATGGACCAGGCTTGCCTCCCCAGAGAGTAAAGCACTGCACCTCCTTATTCTCACACTTTCAGCGGACCTCAAGTGGAATTACTATATCGAATCCATTGCTAAATCCGCTGCTATGAAAGTCGGTTCTCTGTAAAGGGCCCAGGGTTTTTTTCTGTCTGAATCTATCCTGCGCATTTATAAATCTACCATCCGCCCGTGCATTGAATACTGTTGCCATATCTGGTCGGGTGCCCCTGCTATTCTCCTTGGGCTTCTCGACAAGGTACAGCGGAGGGTCTGTAATGTGATCGATACTGACTTGGCATACCGCCTGCAGTCTCTCTCTCACCAGTACGACGTGGCTTCCCTGTGTCTCTTTTATGAATACTTCCATGGCTTCGGCTCCGATGAACTTAGATCACTGGTGCCCCCTAGGTTCGAATTTGCATGAGATACTAGATTAGCAACTAGATCCCACCCTTTTACAGTGAAACCGATTAAATGCAACTGCAACTTCTACTCCAACAGTTTCTTTTCTCGTACTTCCCGACTGTGGAATTCCCTTCCATATGACTGCTTCCCAGATGGTTACAATCTCCAGGAGTTTAAATGTAAGGTCAATAGACTCCTCCTAACACAATAACTCGATTCCATTCTTTCAAACACTTTTCTCATCCTCCCAACTATCTATCACCCCACTTCTGACATTTCCTATGTCTAACCACTCTTTCTATTTACCTTCCCCTATGTAGCCCCAGGCGCAATAGTGGCAGTGGAATGCCTTGCTTGGGGTGAAACGATTAAAAAAAAAATTGTTGGGATACCATCAAGTCTGCAAGCCTTGTGGGGATCTAGTTTAGAATCAATAGCAGAAACCATGCGAAAATCAGGTAGACATAAACCAGATGTGTTGAGAGTAGAGTTGGAAAAGAATTTACAAGCAAATCACTTTATCAACAATAGATTTCAACACTTCAAATGGATTGAAGAGAAGGAAGGACTGAAGATTTGCTTTTGTTTAGCACATTCTTGCAGAGCTGCCAATATTCTATACATCAGTGGTTCTCAAAGGAGGTTCATATGGACCTTGGGGGTCCATGTAAAATTACTGGGTTTTAGAGTGGGCCATTTAAATTTTTTTGATTTATTTTACTAGTGTGCATAAATGTTACATAGAATCTAGTTGTTAAAAGCAAGTTTATTTTCATTAAATTAGTTTTACTTTAAAATAAAAAATATAGATTGACTATTTCTATATGATTCCTAAACTTACCTAATCTAAACTTATTTATAAATAGAACTTTGTCTGTGTGTGTGTCCATTACCTATAGACTCCGAAATGGCTGAACTGATTTTCTTGAAAATTTACACAGTTGTACTATAAGCATCTGCGAGTGTTCTTAGCTAGGTTTTGTGTAGAGGTACCTCTGATAAATATGAATAATTGAAATAATCGGGTTCTAGGAGTGGTCTGATTTTAATCAAATTTGATACACTCATAGACAAAGACATAAGAAACAAAATTCAGAAGTTTCAAGGTTGCAGCTCTTACAATAGTGCAGAAAATCGATAATATCAAGATGTTTGTGTGTGTGTCTGTCTGTTTATGTCCTTTATACAAATCCGCAATTTTTATCTGATTGTCACCAAACTTCACACAAATATTCTTTAGGCTGAGTCTGAGCTCCAGGACCATGGATTAGTTTTAAAGCTTTCATTACACCCAAGCAACGCTGAGCTATACTGCTAGAAATAAAATCAGCTTTTTTTTTTTATCAAATTGTTATGGGGTTCTACAAAAAAAAAAAAAAACAGTAAATAAATAAAACTGATCCATAGGTAAAACTAGATTGCAAACCACTCCCCAAAAACCAGATATGTGAGAGCCTGTATAGTGTTTAATTTTATCAGTGTAGCACTGTTCTTGTTAAATCCTTGTTTGTTTTCGTTATGCAAAAATTGAAAACAATTCACTGAAATAAAAAAAAAAGTAACTGGTCAGAATTAGAATGCAAAATTCCTCCTGAATCTTACACCCACAATATGAGGCAAACAAATAAACAGACTTGGCCCCAGAATCAAAGACATATGAGTATCAGTTAAGAGCCATACGTGAAACACGCTTGGGTGATTGTCTCGAAAGTGATCTGACTAACTGGGCTGAAGATTATCCCGCAGTAGGTTGCCATTAATTTCTGTGGTAGACTGGTTGCCAGCCAAGTGTACAGAACCCAATCTGTCCTGCTATTTAACCCATAACTGGAGGCAAGAGGTGGATTAATACCTTTCCCAAGGGTACTTGTGCATAAGTGAATGCAATGAATTCAACTGGAATTTGAATTCAGCTCCCCAATTTCTTGTTCTGAGCCGATATCCCTTGCACTATAACGCACATTCATATATGAGTATAAATGATTAAAAATGAAAATCTTGTGAAATTATGGATGTCTCTGGGAATGAATTCACCCAAATTCATGATCCAATGCCTTCATTTATTAGACTGAGAAGATTACAGCATTGATTTGTGAATTAGGTGTCACAGTAATTATGGGTTAAATCCTTGGGCTGGTTAGTACAGTCAGTGAAAATGGGTGGGGTTGACATGCAATAACTGAGTAATAATTAAAGTCCCTTGATATAGAAAGTGAGTAGAGAATATTCTAACTCCAAAATTGTCTCTGTGTCTTTGAGTGGGTAATTCTTGGTTTTCATTTTTAATCATTTATACTTATATATGGACGTGTGTTGTGGTGCAGTGGATATCATCTTGGAACGAGAAATCTGGAAACTGAGTTCAAATTCATTGCATTCACTTACGTGCAAATACCCTTGGGAATGGTATTAATCCATTGCTTCCCTCCAGTTATGGGTTAAATAGCAAGGCAGATTGGGTTATATAACCTTGGTTGGCAACCATTTCACCAGAGAAAGCAATGGCAACCTACTGTGGGATAATCTTCTGCCCAGTCCTTCATGTCTCTTTCGCAACATGATCACTCAAGCATGTTTCACGTATGGCACTTAACTGACTGATTAAATTATTTTACACTCTGCAGCCCCACTCTATCTCAGATGAAACATTGCAAGACTCTCACTGCTTTATTGCTGCTTCCAGAGAAAGTGTTCAAACTACACTGCTCAATTTTACCAGTTCTAACCCTCATAGGCTAGGACCTGCTATGCACATTGTAGTGAACCTCAACCCTCATAGGCTAGTACCTGCTATGCACATTGTAGTGAACCTCAACCCTCATAGGCTAGGACCTGCTATGCACATTGTAGTGAACCTCAACCCTCATAGGCTAGGACCTGCTATGCACATTGTAGTGAACCTCAACCCTCATAGGCTAGGACCTGCTATGCACATTGTAGTGAACCTCCCTAATTACCTCCGAGTTCCATTGGTGAGAAACTAATTCCACTTAAGCAGCTTCTTCATACAAACCAATTCTATGTGAAACCAACTGCCAAGAGGATGCTTTCCAGATTGTTATAATCTTAACCTGTTCAAATCTAAAGTTAATTGCTATCTTCCATACATATCTGCATAAACCTCTTTCTCTGTAACCCTCTACCTCAAGTGGTCCTGGGTATGATGGTAAACTGCAAGGCCTCTAATTGGGAGGTTGAGGAGCATGGAACTACCTCTAAATTGCTGTTAATCTCAGGTCCACCCTGACGTGGAGTGGTAGCACCTGTTAGGGTCCCAGCTATGGGCAAATAGTTAACCCCCAAACTGGGGCCAAAACACTATGAAAGTATAAACTTTTATAGAAATATATACATTTTTTAAAGAAAAATATTACCAATAATACATTTTTGAAGGAAAAATATTCTCAGCAAAACATTTTTGAATACAAAACTAGAAGACATTTTCAGTTTTCTAAAATAAAGAATAAAGACAAAAAACTTAAATTAAAATATTACTAAATCAACTTATTCACTATAACCAAACATTATAAAAAAAATACCTTAAACCCCCACCTTTTTGGTATTAAATAACCCACAGAGGTTGATATGCCATTAAACAAAATTCAAGCTTAATATTTTGTTTGTTTTATAGGGCCCAAGAGCTCGAGTGGCTCTCGGGCCCTATACAACAAAAAACAATTCCAGTTTAAATAAAGGGTTCTGTTCAAATTTCTCTGAAGGTTCCCCAGCACAGTCCTTGAAAGAAGACCGATTTCATAATAGCTGAAACATCATAATAATAACAACAAGGATGAGCGTTGAACGAAAATATTTCAAATATAAATTCAGATGAACTCGTTGATAGCAATAATATATACCAACCTATTTTATAATTTACTGCTTACATTTACTTCCTCTTTGGTGCAAATTAAATTCCAGTCTTACGCTTATCACCAAAATTACTTCGTCAACCCACCAGCAAGTAATTTTTTAATCATTGTCATCAACTACCACATCTGCCTCTTCCTGCTTTTTCTCTATTGACATGTAAAATTACAATTCTCTTCTGATGTTATGACACTATTTGGAAGCGTCTGGACGAAAATCTGTTTGAAGTCTTCAGCTCCACCCCCCGGGGATGGTAGAGCCATGCTTGTGCCAAGCGTCTAGTAAAGTTAAGGAAGTGGGTTATGGCGAGTGGGTTGCATCTCACCTTTGCCAACACCACAACTATCACTGTTGCCGCTACTGTCAGAGAAAATTACCATCACTCAGTCGCAATTTGCAATTGACATTCAAAAACATGTTTATTCAAATAATAATTATCGTTGCCGTAAATTCTGACTTCAGGTGAAAGAATGTATACTCATAATCTTATCTATTTAATAAATCTGTCAGACGGTAATTGTTTTGGTTAATAGGTCTCTTGTTTTCAGTAAACTGCCAAGGCAATTTGATAAAATACCACAGTCAGTTGGTTGTATCTGCTAAATAAATAAAATTATCTATGTTTTTACTTGAGTTCAGTTCATAAATCTGTCTGAAACATCTTAATTTAAAACTGTGAAATTTATGGAACATGGGAATGTCTGCTAATGGCTCTTTCATATAAATATCATATTGATTTCAATTATTTAAAAATAAATTGTGAAAATCACTGTATGTGTTTGTCTCTCTCTCTCTCATATATATATATATATATATATATATATATATAACTGTAATCAGATTTATGTGGCCATTTTTAACCATTAATCTTAGAAAGTGTTTGAATGTAGTTGATAAATATACTTTCTGCATGAAGGTGTGCGTGTCTATATAACGAATCCCAAATGGAAAAAATTATTGTGCCATATGCATCAGGATATATAGAAAGTATTGTTTTTTAATCAGCTGAGAGCTTATGAGACATGAGAGTTTCTGTACATGTTTTAAGATTATGTAATGTTCTAAATTTGATTAGATGGAAAAGACATTTGAGTAATCGATAATCTCTGTCAGGCATGTTGATACAGAAAGGGGTTCAGTGAATACATAAAGAGAGAAAAATACGACAAAGGTATGTTTTTTTTCACCTAATTTATTTAATCTATACAATGCGACAATCGTAAGAGAACTAGATGACCTGCCAGGATTTATTTATTGGGAGACATACTCATAGAGGCGCTGTGGTGTAATGGATAGTGGCTTTGATTGAGGAATCGAAGAGCAGAGTTCAAATTCCAATCAAATTCATTACATTCACTTAGGTGCTAATACCCTTCGGAAAGCTATAAATCTCTCTCTACTCTTTCTTTTTTCCTTTTTCCTTTTTTTTATTATTATTATTTTTTTTATTATAATCATTTCACCCCAAGCAATGGCAGTTTTACTGCCACTGTTGTGCAGGGGGTTACAGAGGGGGAAGTGATAAGAGGGGTTAATTATAGGGGATGTCAAGTGGCGGGTAATAGACAGATGAGAATACTGGGGGGATGTGAGATAGATGTCTATTGACCTTACATTTAAATTCCTGGAGATTGTAGCTCTTAGGGAAGCAAGTATAAGGAAGGAAATTCCACGGGTGGGAAGGCCAAGAAAAGAAGCTGTTAGAGTATAAATTGCAGTTACATTTTATCGGTTTCACTGTAAAAGGGTGGGACCTAGTTGCTAATCTAGTAGCTCATGTAAATTCATACCTAGGGGGTACCAGTGAGCTAAGTTCATTGGAGCAGAATCCATGAAAGTATTTGTAGAAGAGGCAGAGGGAAGCCACGTTACACTGGTGAGAGGGTGACTGCTGACAAGTTGGTATCAATCACATTATAGTCAAATTCACCTAATATTTACCATGATTACTATGTCAAAATAGCTTTTCAAAATACAACACTTCAAATGGCCATTATTTTTGTAACGACCTAATGGCAACCCATTCACATTGCCTTCGTATTGATATTGGTGAGACCTAAGTTCCACTAGAGCAGATTCTTCCCACACACCACTGCTCTGTGGAACCGGCTCTCAAAAGGATGCTTTTCCTGATCACTACAATCTTAACTTGTTCAAGTCATAAACTGTGCCTCTTACTCTGTAACTCTTTGCCTCAAGTGGCTCTCGAGGCATTATATAGAGCAAACCTCACTGTAAAAAAGATATAGAAGATATATATCACTTATATTCAAATACATATTCATCCGTGCATGGAATACTGCTGCCATATATGGTCAGGCACCCCTGCTGTTCATCTCAGTATTCTCGACAGGCTCCAATGAAGAATCAGTAATGTGATAGGTACCAACTTAGCGGCTCGACTAAAGCCACTTCTCCATTGACGAGATGTGGCCTCCCTTTGTCTGTTCTATAAATACTTTCATGGCTTCTGCTCCAACGAACTTAAGTCACTGGTGCCCCTGCAACAGGTGTTTACTCTTGCAACCAGATTGACAACTGGGTCCCACCCATTCACAGATTAACCAAATGCAGACGACAATTCTACTCCTGCAGCTTCTTCTCTCGAACTTCCCGCCTGTGGAACTCGCTTTTATATTCTTGCTTTCCTGACGGCTACAACCTCCAGGAATTTAAATGCAATGTCAATACTCATCTATTAACTATTTGACTCTAGTTTTTTCACCACCCCGTATATCCTTTCCTTTCTCTCCACCTTTGCAACTGTCACCACACCTGTATTCCCATCCTTCCCTTGCTCCTTTCTAACTGGTTCGTCTTCCTCTTCACTCTCTTCTACTTAATCTTTTTACTCTTATGTAGCCCCCTGCACATCAGTGGCATTACCGCCTTGCTCGGAGTGATACGATTAAAAAAAAAAATCAATCTGGAAAATTCTTCTGCTTGACTTAGCATACTTGATAACAAGAACTCCATTCTAAAGTCTTAATTTAGAAGAATGATTCCCCATTGTTACAACCTGTTAACCGTATTCCTTTTTGGACCTATAAATTGCTAACAATGTTTTATGATCCATCTGCAATGTAAATTTTATCCCATAAATAAATCTATGGAACTTTTTAAGGGCAAAGATAAACCCCAAACTTCATTTTTTTTAAAATTTTTTTTTTCTTTCTTTCAATTACTGAATAATATTTTTCGACTGGAAGCAGTGTCTTAGATGCATGTGCAATTGGTTTAGTAAAGCTGTCATTGAATTTATTCATAATACGAGCTCCAATACCATATCCACTTGTGTCACTTGCTATGATCAATACTTTTTCTGGATCATAGTGTGTCAAAAACAGTTCTGAAGTTAAGATACTTTTTTATTTTTTAAAATGCTTTCTGACACTTTGATGTCCAGACCTATTTTGAATCTTTCTTCAAAAGTTTGTTGAGTGGTGCTCTCAAACAATGCCAGAAAACTTTGTAGGGAGTTGATGTTTTTCAAGTTTATTTAGAACCTTCTCCTGATTTGTGTGTCTTTAGCTGATGATAAATTTTGTGCAAATATTAAACATTTGAAATTGTCAAGGCTTAGTTTTACCAATTTGAATTCCTCATACTGAATATTCACAATACTACAAATGAAATCATGATGTGCGTTGCGGTGCAGTGGATATCAGCTCAGAACAAGAAATCGGGGAGCCGAGTTTGAATTCCAGTTGAATTTATTGCATTCACTTACGCGCAAATACCTTTGGGAAAGGTATTAATCCATCTTTTCTCTCCAGTTATGGATTAAATAACAGGACAGATTGGGTTCTATAGCCTTGGCTGGCAACCAGTCTAACGCAGAAAGCAATGGCAACCTACTGCAGGATAATCTTCTGCCCAGTCAGTCATGACTCTTTCGAGACATGATCGCCCAAGCGTGTTTCACGTATGGCACTTAACTGACTGACTAATGAAATCATTCATGTTATTTTTCAGTGAATTCATACACTTCCATCTCTTATGGAATAATGACGTTTTTGGGCTGAACCTTTCCAAAAGGAACATAACAGTTTCATTAAATGTTAAGTCACTTGTCTTCTTTGGTTGAATAGAATGAAATTTATGAACTTTGTATGTTTGACATCACCTAATTTTTGTAAAACTAATCTAACTTTTTTCTAGTATGACCAATTTATGCAGTTTGTCTTGTAAATGTCTTCACATCTGTAGAAATACAATGCAAAAGTTGTCTTCCTCAAGCCTGTAGTTAAAATCTGTTACCGTTTCCCTGATAGCTTCCTGAGAAAAAATAATTTGAATCCTCGTTAATGTTGCTTGCAAACATTTTTGGTTATTTTAGAAAAGATTCCTGAAGTTTTTCGAGCCTTTGTTCTAGATGTTTTTGTTCTTGTTGTTGCCCTAAAATGTCCAATAATTCCTTTTTAAATTCTTCCATTTTGTAATTTTTAGAAGTATATATATTTTAGACCTTTTTTGTTCCCACAACTGTCAACCAAAAAGCACTTTTTTTTTTCCTGCAAATTATTCCACGTCACACTTTATTCTAGGAAATCCTCTCATTGTTACATTTTTTTCTACTAATTGAATTTTTTTTTACTCTCTTTCTATTGATGGACATTTTTTTTTTTTAATCATTCTCTGGGTACAGAACTATTGAGAAAATGATAAAAGATGATCTGATTTAAGAAGATTGATGGCAATTGCTGTTGCATTTAAGTTTTTGTAGATTTTAGCTGTTCAAAGCTGCGTTTTAATAAATCTATTAGTAGTAGAGATCATCATTGCTTGTTCAATTGTCTAACAAAAAATTCCTTGAAGATCCCAATATACACATCACATGACCTTCTTTGGATGAAGTTCTATTGTTTTTCTGAGTAGATGTGCTTCCTCAACTGATTTACTGATAGATATACTGGTAATAAGGTAAATAACCATTTCCATACAAGAACTATTCAGCATTCATTGAAGGAAACAGTTTTATCGTCAGTAGGCATTTATGAAATATTTTTTCATAAAACAGATATCTCAAGTGCACTGTTATCACTCTAATATTGGTAGGAGTTTTTTTTTTTTTTTAACATTTTACAACTCTTGTCTTTTTGTATTGCTGAAAGTCAGCATTTTGATTATATTGTTACACTACCGGCCATAATAACTAGGTGACCCTAGTTTTTTTAAAAGAAATGATGTATATCATACTATTTTTAGTATTTATTGCCAAATGAATAATTCTAAATGAAAATAGAATGGTTCTTTTGTTAATACTGCCCAATAA
This sequence comes from Ascarosepion bandense, assembly GCA_037127315.1. Classification (NCBI taxonomy): domain Eukaryota; kingdom Metazoa; phylum Mollusca; class Cephalopoda; order Sepiida; family Sepiidae; genus Ascarosepion; species Ascarosepion bandense. The sequence goes on from JBBBDQ010001124.1 coordinate 829,115, forward strand.
CATGTGCATCAAATGAACTGCCTTGGTGTCCAGTTTCTGTGACCCCTTTCCCATGCTAGTCTCTTTATCTTATTGGCTGGCCAAAGGAAACACTTCTTGTCTGCCTTGTAAAATTTTGCAAAGTAATAAAGATAAAAACCCATTCTATTTTCATTTAAAATTATCCACTTGGCAATAAATATTAAAAATAGTATGAAATACATAATTTTTTCTTAAAAACTGGGATGACTTAATAATTATGGCCGGTAGTGTATATGCTCTACCAGTTTTAGTAGTAGTTTGATTTTTTTTATCTTATGGAGTGAATAGCCATAATTAAATGCAAAATAAGTAAGAGAACATCTGCAAGAAAGGTGAGAGAATGTTTGCGATTGCATCAATATGCAAGAAAGGTGAGAGAATGTTTACGATTGCATCAATATGCAAGAAAGGTGAGAGAATGTTTACGATTGCATCAATATGCAAGAAAGGTGAGAGAATGTTTACGATTGCATCAATATGCAAGAAAGGTGAGAGAATGTTTACGATTGCATCAATATGCAAGAAAGGTGAGAGAATGTTTACGATTGCATCAATATGCAAGAAAGGTGAGAGAATGTTTACGATTGCATCAATATGCAAGAAAGGTGAGAGAATGTTTGCGATTGCGACCAATATGCAAGAAAGGTTAGAGAATGTTTGCGATTGCGACCAATATGCAAGAAAGGTTAGAGAATGTTTGCGATTGCGACCAATATGCAAGAAAGGTTAGAGAATGTTTGCGATTGCGACCAATATGCAAGAAAGGTTAGAGAATGTTTGCGATTGCGACCAATATGCAAGAAAGGTTAGAGAATGTTTGCGATTGCGACCAATATGCAAGAAAGGTTAGAGAATGTTTGCGATTGCGACCAATATGCAAGAAAGGTTAGAGAATGTTTGCGATTGCGACCAATATGCAAGAAAGGTTAGAGAATGTTTGCGATTGCGACCAATATGCAAGAAAGGTTAGAGAATGTTTGCGATTGCGACCAATATGCAAGAAAGGTGAGAGAATGTTTGCGATTGCGACCAATATGCAAGAAAGGTGAGAGAATGTTTGCGATTGCATCAATATGCAAGAAAGGTGAGAGAATGTTTACGATTACATCAATATGCAAGAAAGGTGAGAGAATGTTTACGATTGCATCAATATGCAAGAAAGGTGAGAGAATGTTTACGATTGCATCAATATGCAAGAAAGGTGAGAGAATGTTTACGATTGCATCAATATGCAAGAAAGGTGAGAGAATGTTTACGATTGCATCAATATGCAAGAAAGGTGAGAGAATGTTTGCGATTGCGACCAATATGCAAGAAAGGTGAGAGAATGTTTGCGATTGCGACCAATATGCAAGAAAGGTTAGAGAATGTTTGCGATTGCGACCAATATGCAAGAAAGGTTAGAGAATGTTTGCGATTGCGACCAATATGCAAGAAAGGTTAGAGAATGTTTACGACTGCATCAATATGCAAGAAAGGTGAGAGAATGTTTGCGATTGCGACCAATATGCAAGAAAGGTGAGAGAATGTTTGCGATTGCGACCAATATGCAAGAAAGGTTAGAGAATGTTTGCGATTGCGACCAATATGCAAGAAAGGTTAGAGAATGTTTGCGATTGCGACCAATATGCAAGAAAGGTTAGAGAATGTTTGCGATTGCGACCAATATGCAAGAAAGGTTAGAGAATGTTTGCGACTGCATCAATATGCAAGAAAGGTGAGAGAATGTTTGCGATTGCGACCAATATGCAAGAAAGGTTAGAGAATGTTTGCGATTGCGACCAATATGCAAGAAAGGTTAGAGAATGTTTGCGATTGCGACCAATATGCAAGAAAGGTTAGAGAATGTTTGCGATTGCGACCAATATGCAAGAAAGGTTAGAGAATGTTTGCGATTGCGACCAATATGCAAGAAAGGTTAGAGAATGTTTGCGATTGCGACCAATATGCAAGAAAGGTTAGAGAATGTTTGCGATTGCGACCAATATGCAAGAAAGGTGAGAGAATGTTTGCGATTGCATCAATATGCAAGAAAGGTTAGAGAATGTTTGCGATTGCATCAATATGCAAGAAAGGTTAGAGAATGTTTGCGATTGCATCAATATGCAAGAAAGGTGAGAGAATGTTTGCGATTGCATCAATATGCAAGAAAGGTTAGAGAATGTTTGCGATTGCGACCAATATGCAAGAAAGGTTAGAGAATGTTTACGATTGCATCAATATACAAGAAAAGGTGAGAGAATGTTTGCGATTGCATCAATATGCAAGAAAGGTTAGAAATGTTTTACGAATTGCATCAATATACAGAAAAGGTGAGAGAATGTTTACGATTGCATCAATATGCAAGAAAGGTGAGAGAATGTTTACGATTGCATCAATATACAAGAAAGGTGATAGAATGTTTGCGATTGCGGCAATATGCAAGAAAGGGTAGAGAATGTTTACACGTTAGAACCAATATACAAGAAAGGTTAGAGAATGTTTGCGATTAAAACAATAGCTACAAGAAAAGGTTAGAGAATGTTTGCGATTACGACCAATATGCAAAGGATTAGAGAATATTTGCGACTGCATCAATATACAAGAAAGGTGAGAGAATGTTCTGAATTCGACGTATGCAAGAAAGGTTAGAGAATATTTTACGACTGCATCAATATGCAAGAAAGGTGAGAGAATGTTTGCAGTTACGACCAATATGCAAGAAAGGTGAGAGAATGTTTACGTTACGACCAATATGCAAGAAAAGGTTAGAGAATGTTTGCGATTAAGCCAATATGCAAGAAAGGTTAGAGAATGTTCATTGCATCAATATGCAAGAAAAGGTAGAGAGAATGTTTGCGATTGCGACCAATATGTACAGAAAAGGTCTAGAGAATGTTTGCGGTGGGCGACCAATATGCAGAAAAGGTTAGAGAATGTTTACGATTGCGACCAATATGTGAAAAGGTTAGAGAATGTTTACGATTCGTAATATGCAGAAAAGGTTAGAGAATGTTTACGTTCGACCAATATGCAAGAAAGGTTAGAGAATGTTTACGTTAGAGCCAATATACAAGAAAGGTTAGAGAATGTTTGCGATTACGTAATATGCAAGAAAAGGTGAGAGAATGTTTGCGATTGCATCAATATGCAAGAAAGGTTAGAAGATGTTTGCGATTGCATCAATATACAAGAAAGGTTAGAGAATGTTTGGGGTGCATCAATATACAAGAAAAGGTGAGAGAATGTTTACGATTGCATCAATATGCAAAAGGTGAGAGAATGTTTGCGATTGCATCAATATATACAAGAAAGGTTAGAGAATGTTTACGATTGCGACCAATATGCAAGAAAGGTTAGAGAATGTTTACGATTGCATCAATATGCAAAAGAAGGTGAGAGAATGTTTGCGATTGCATCAATATGCAAGAAAGGTTAGAAGATATTTGCGATTGCATCAATATGCAAGAAAGGTGAAGATGTTTGCGATTGCATCAATATGCAAGAAAGGTGAGAGAATGTTTACGATTGCATCAATATGCAAGAAAGGTGAGAGAATGTTTGCGATTGCGACCAATATGCAAGAAAGGTGATAGAATGTTTGCGATTGCGACCAATATGCAAGAAAGGTTAAGTGTTGCATTCATGACAATATACAGAAAAGGTTAAGTGTTTGCGATTGCGACCAATATGCAAGAAAGGTTGAAGAATGTTTGCGATTGCGACCAATATTCAAGAAAGGTTAGAGAATGTTTGCGATTGCGACCAATATGCAAGAAAGGTTAGAGAATGTTTGCGATTGCGACCAATATGCAAGAAAGGTGAGAGAATGTTTGCGTTTGCGACCACATTATGCAAGAAAGGTGAGAGAATGTTTCATATTGCATCAATATGCAAGAAAGGTGAGAGAATGTTTACGATTGCATCAATATGCAAGAAAGGTGAGAGAATGCTTACGATTGCATCAATATGCAAGAAAGGTGAGAGAATGTTTACGATTGCATCAATATGCAAGAAAGGTGAGAGAATGTTTACGATTGCATCAATATGCAAGAAAGGTGAGAGAATGTTTACGATTGCATCAATATGCAAGAAAGGTGAGAGAATAAGCTTACGATTGCATCAATATGCAAGAAAGGTGAGAGAATGTTTGCGATTGCGACTCAATATGCAAGAAAGGTGAGAGAATGTTTCATATTGCGACCAATATGCAAGAAAGGTTAGAGAATGTTTGCGATTGCGACCAATATGCAAGAAAGGTTAGAGAATGTTTGCGATTGCGACCAATATGCAAGAAAGGTTAGAGAATGTTTACGACTGCATCAATATGCAAGAAAGGTGAGAGAATGTTTGCGATTGCGACCAATATGCAAGAAAGGTGAGAGAATGTTTGCGATTGCGACCAATATGCAAGAAAGGTTAGAGAATGTTTGCGATTGCGACCAATATGCAAGAAAGGTTAGAGAATGTTTGCGATTGCGACCAATATGCAAGAAAGGTTAGAGAATGTTTGCGATTGCGACCAATATGCAAGAAAGGAGAATGTTTGCGATTGCGACCAATATGCAAGAAAGGTTAGAGAATGTTTACAATGCATCTATTGGCAAGAAAGGTGAGAGAATGTTTGGCATTGCGACCAATATGCAAGAAAGGTTAGAGAATGTTTGCGATTGCGACCAATATGCAAGAAAGGTTAGAGAATGTCGACATTGCCATCAATATGCAAGAAAGGTTAGAGAATGTTTGCGATTGCGACCAATATGCAAGAAAGGTTAGAGAATGTTTGCGATTACACCAATATGCAAGAAAGGTTAGAGAATGTTTGCGATTGCGACCAATATGCAAGAAAGGTTAGAGAATGTTTGTGGACACATCAATATGCAAGAAAGGTTAGAGAATGTTTAAGTATTGCGACCAATATGCAAGAAAGGGTGAGAGAATGTTTGCGATTGCATCAATATGCAAGAAAGGTTAGAGAATGTTTGCGATTGCATCAATATGCAAGAAAGTTAGAGAATGTTTGCGATTGCATCAATATGCAAGAAAAGGGGTGAGAGAATGTTTGCGATTGCATCAATATGCAAGAAAGAGAATGTTTGCGATTGCGACCAATATGCAAGAAAAGTTAGAGAATGTTTATCATTGCATCAATATGCAAGAAAGGTGAGAGAATGTTTGCGATTGCATCAATATGCAAGAAAGGTTAGAGAATGTTTGCGATTGCATCAATATGCAAGAAAGGTGAGAGAATGTTTCATATTGCATCAATATGCAAGAAAGGTGAGAGAATGTTTAAGTATTGCATCAATATGCAAGAAAGGTTAGAGAATGTTTACGATTGCATCAATATGCAAGAAAGGTGCAGAGAATGTTTACGATTGCATCAATATGCAAGTATATGTGACAGAATGTTTACGATTGCATCAATATGCAAGAAAGGTGAGAGAATGTTTACGATTGCATCAATATGCAAGAAAGGTGAGAGAATGTTTGCGATTGGTATCAATAGCAAGAAAGGTGATAGAATGTTTGCGATTGCGACCAATATGCAAGAAAGGTGAGAGAATGTTTGCATTACACCAATATGCAAGAAAGGTTAGAGAATGTTTGCGATTGCGACCAATATGCAAGAAAGGTTAGAGAATGTTTGCGATTGGCACCAATATGCAAGAAAGGTTAGAGAATGTTTGCGATTGCGACCAATATGCAAGAAAGGTTAGAGAATGTTTGCGACTGCATCAATAAGCAAGAAAGTAGAAAAGAATGTTTGCGATTGCGACCAATATGCAAGAAAGGTTAGAGAATGTTTACGACTGCATCAATATGCAAGAAAGGTGAGAGAATGTTTGCGATTGCGACCAATATGCAAGAAAGGTGAGAGAATGTTTGCGATTGCGACCAATATGCAAGAAAGGTTAGAGAATGTTTGCGATTGCGACCAATATGCAAGAAAGGTTAGAGAATGTTTACGACTGCAACAATATGCAAGAAAGGTGAGAGAATGTTTGCGATTGCGACCAATATGCAAGAAAGGTTAGAGAATGTTTGCGATTGCGACCAATATGCAAGAAAGGTTAGAGAATGTTTGCGATTGCGACCAATATGCAAGAAAGGTTAGAGAATGTTTGCGATTGCGACCAATATGCAAGAAAGGTTAGAGAATGTTTGCGATTGCGACCAATATGCAAGAAAGGTTAGAGAATGTTTGCGATTGCGACCAATATGCAAGAAAGGTGAGAGAATGTTTGCGATTGCATCAATATGCAAGAAAGGTTAGAGAATGTTTGCGATTGCATCAATATGCAAGAAAGGTTAGAGAATGTTTGCGATTGCATCAATATGCAAGAAAGGTGAGAGAATGTTTGCGATTGCATCAATATGCAAGAAAGGTGAGAGAATGTTTGCGATTGCATCAATATGCAAGAAAGGTGAGAGAATGTTTGCGATTGCATCAATATGCAAGAAAGGTTAGAGAATGTTTGCGATTGCGACCAATATGCAAGAAAGGTTAGAGAATGTTTACGATTGCATCAATATGCAAGAAAGGTGAGAGAATGTTTGCGATTGCATCAATATGCAAGAAAGGTTAGAGAATGTTTGCGATTGCATCAATATGCAAGAAAGGTTAGAGAATGTTTGCGATTGCATCAATATGCAAGAAAGGTGAGAGAATGTTTGCGATTGCATCAATATGCAAGAAAGGTGAGAGAATGTTTGCGATTGCATCAATATGCAAGAAAGGTTAGAGAATGTTTACGATTGCATCAATATGCAAGAAAGGTGAGAGAATGTTTACGATTGCATCAATATGCAAGAAAGGTGAGAGAATGTTTACGATTGCATCAATATGCAAGAAAGGTGAGAGAATGTTTGCGATTGCATCAATATGCAAGAAAGGTGAGAGAATGTTTGCGATTGCGACCAATATGCAAGAAAGGTTAGAGAATGTTTGCGATTGCGACCAATATGCAAGAAAGGTTAGAGAATGTTTGCGACTGCATCAATATGCAAGAAAGGTGAGAGAATGTTTGCGATTGCGACCAATATGCAAGAAAGGTTAGAGAATGTTTACGACTGCATCAATATGCAAGAAAGGTGAGAGAATGTTTGCGATTGCGACCAATATGCAAGAAAGGTGAGAGAATGTTTGCGATTGCGACCAATATGCAAGAAAGGTTAGAGAATGTTTGCGATTGCGACCAATATGCAAGAAAGGTTAGAGAATGTTTGCGATTGCGACCAATATGCAAGAAAGGTTAGAGAATGTTTGCGATTGCGACCAATATGCAAGAAAGGTTAGAGAATGTTTGCGATTGCGACCAATATGCAAGAAAGGTTAAAGAATGTTTGCGATTGCGACCAATATGCAAGAAAGGTTAGAGAATGTTTACGACTGCATCAATATGCAAGAAAGGTGAGAGAATATTTGCGATTGCGACCAATATGCAAGAAAGGTTAGAGAATGTTTGCGATTGCGACCAATATGCAAGAAAGGTTAGAGAATGTTTACGACTGCATCAATATGCAAGAAAGGTGAGAGAATGTTTACAATTGCGACCAATATGCAAGAAAGGTTAGAGACTGGTTATGGCTGCGACCAATATGCAAGAAAGGTTAGAGACCGGTTACGGCTGCGACCAATATGGAAGAAAGGTTGACAGTAATATGGCAAAAACTTTACAAACTAAGAATTGGAATTGCCACATAAGCTCAATTTTGGACAAGTTAATGCAGAGTTCTGACAGCAAGACATGACAGATCAGGACTGAGGATATTTATTATTGTAATTTTATAATAAATGTGGCACATGGCTGAAGAGGGAATGGGTTGAGGTTGCTCTTCATTATCTATCGTTTTATTAATCAGAATCACAAACCAATCATTCAATACAATTTGCTTATTCAACACAAGAATTCATCCATCACTTCTCAATCCTCCATATACCATAATACTGGGTGATTTTGTAGGTGCAGCTTAGGTGTGGCACCAGACTGAAAGCATAGGGCCCCCAATGAGAATTGTATTTGTGAAGTGGTATGTGTAGGAACAAAGTTCTTTCCTTTCTTCTTCTTAATGTGCTAACGATCTCTGATTTAACAGCTGAAAGCATAAACTACCGAATGTCAAATTGGGGCTCCATTTATCTCTCTTGGGTTGACCACAATTTTCATACATGTCAGCTTCTTTTTTCTCCTACACGTGTGCACAGTCATTTCATCCTTCACTGCCATGTTGCTCGTCTCATCTAGCACCCGTTCTGTGGTTCCAAAAGACGCAGGCAACCCTAAGCCTCTTGCTTCATCTAGGACTGTGTTCACCACATGAGCTCACTATTCAATTGTAACGATTCTAGTGGCACAAAGTTGCTAATCATTATATTGTGTCAAAGTGTCCCAGAAAGGGACTTTGAAACTAAGAACTGGCCTATTTTATTTGTTAGAAGAAATCCCAGCATGCATTTGTATGCTTCTGCCTATAAAATGGAGAGGGGAAAATGTTTTTTGAATATTCCAAACAAGATTGAAATCAATCCCTCGCCTTCTCAATCCAAATGAATTTCACCCTAAGCAAGTCAATAATGCTACTAAGAAATCAGGCTTATGGACAAAGTAGGTAGGCAGAGAATCCGAAAACTTAAAAAGAAAGAATGAGAAACCCAATCATAAACAGGAAACAAATCACACCTCTTTTTCCATTTAGAAGTTTTCAAGTGATGTCATTTTTGTTAAGTGCTTTGTTTGTGATTCTGTAGAAACAATCTATAGGGTTTGTTTGTGATCTTGTAGTATTGATGAAGTACTGTTTGCTTTAAGATTTAAAGGATTTATTTACTTGTAACCATTTTTAATCATTGATTACATAATTGTATATAACTGACAGTTTAGATATTTCTAAACAATTTGGATGACATGTATGACATCCTTATGAGAGACTCAATCTGACAAGACTATTTAAGAATCTGATTCTACTTTTTGGGTTAATGTTTTGGTTTCTTAGCTTTTTACAGTCTTACAAAAAGACTGTAGTATTAATTAAATGAACAAAGAATCCAGGATGATTTTTTAAAAGTTTAATGAATCTCACCCAAAATAGTTTATATAGAACACTAACAGTATAGCCCGGCATTGCTTGGGTGTAATGAAAGCTTTAAAACTAATCCATGGTCCTGGAGCTCAGACTCTTTGGACGTTGGCACGAAAGACTAAAAAGCAATAGTTGTTTCCAGTTAAAGCAAAACTGTAGACTGAAAGAAAAATGAATGGATGTAAGTCAAATTTTGATTTCCTGCTATCGATATCAAATAAGTTTTTTCATCGTAAACTGAATTTTGAAGGCTAAATAAATCTTCTGAGTAAATGGTATCATGGCTGAGACTAAGAACGACAATTATACCTACTTAGAGCCAAACCCGAAGTAAAAACTAAAATAAAAGGGCTGAAAAAATACATATAGGCAGATAAACAGACACACACACACACACACAAAGATCTTGCCTTTTATTTATATATATATATATATATATATATATATACAAAATTGATTTTCTGCACTATTGTAAGAACTGCAGCCTTAACTTCTGAATATCGTTTATGTCTTTGTCTACGAGTTTGTCAAATTTGATTAAAATTGGACCACTCCTTCTATAAACTGATTTTTTTTCGATTATTGATCTTCAATATTTATTGGGGGTACCTCAGTACCTCAAGAAAATCGGTTCAGCCATTTTGGAGTCTATAGGTAATGAACACACACACACAGTTCCATTTCTAAATAAGTTTAGATTTGGATTTAAAAAAGAATAAACGGAAACATAATCCAAATTTTCACAAAATTGTTCGCCAAGAAACAACTTTGATTGCCACAAATTGTATTGCATCCAAAGGAATTTGCGATCACGATATTCATCACAAATAAAGATAGTGAATTGTTCTTAGAAGAGAAAAGGAACAGAGAATTAGTTTATTCAACCTGACTAGAATCTTGACAGAATGGGATTTGTCTGCGTCTGTGATTAAGCGCTTTCCCCTTTGTCTTTTGTGTTTCAGTCTTTATGCTTTGTGCGTTTATTTTTTTCACCTTTTCTTTTCATGATCAACTTATTTTTAAAAGGGAATAAGATCTTACTGCTAAGGAGTATTTTTCAGCATCTCCAATTTCATTCTATATTTTGCATGGACACGCAATTATCTCTGATCTCTCGTTGCTTGGCACTTGTGTATTTAAGACGTTGCATGGCTGGTTTATTTTTGAAAGAGTTGACCATTATAGGCCATTTCTTTGTGTTTATTCTAAGATCAAAGCAGTTCTGAAGCTGCAGAGTGTTTGAAAATATGGTCATTATGCACTGGGCAAGGATTCGACTATCTTTAAACCACTCTCAATATAGAAGGGAAAGAAACAAGGATGAATAAAAGACACACACACACACATTTATGCTATGTCAAATTTCATCTTTGGAATTAACCAATGTCATCTTGTATTAACCAAATGACATTGGCAAAGTTTTCAAGATATATTTATAAAATTTCATTTTATTTGTTTTGATGTGAAATATTTAGAGTATCTTACTCAGTGACCTGAGATTTAGTACTGCAAGTTAAGGTTGCTTATTATATTGTAAATCTCTCTCTCTCATATATCTTCAGGTGAAGAGAACCAACAATTTAACAATTCTCTGGCATTTACTTTTTATAAAAGTGCTCAATACAACAAATATTGTAGAGCATAATATAATTAAATTTGTCTTTTTAATTAAAATTATTGTATTTTACATTGCAATGCATAAATTTCTGTTTCAAGATTTTTACCTTGTCAGCAGGCAATGTTAGATCATTGTTGTGAAATGATTTAACATTGCCTGATGATGAGGTAAAAATCTCGAAACAGAAATTTCTGTGTTGCAATGTAAAATGTATTAATTTTAATTAAAAAAAGAAATTTAATTATACACACACATCGAGATATGTATATATAAAAAATGAAATGTTCACTTACTTGCTAGCCAGGTTTTTCAACCATCCTGGTCTCATTAGGTGAGACTTACATGTTTGAAACCTGGATAGCAAGTGGTGAGCATTTCATTTTTGACATATTAGCTCTGCATGTTCAGTACTTTTGTTTGTGCATTGAGCACTTTTTTCTTTTTTAGGAACCTTCTGGTTATCTAACCAGTACCTCATTTACTGTTGTGCATATGTGTGTGTGTGTGTATATATATATATATATATTCATAAATTATAACATGGATATGTTACAATGTCACTACGAAAGTAGCCATTTTGTTTCGACACTTTTGTGTCTTGTCAAGTGATGTGATTGTTCTTAAATGAATGGTTTAAGTCTGAAAACGAGCATGATCCCTTTCATCAGGGAGGCATTATTGTATATACAATGTGGACCAATCAGAGTAAAGTAACTTCTAACTTGGAAAATATGCGGGCAGGCTTAAGGTTAATTTTGGTGTTGTTATTAAGATTTGATTGAAGTCGAATCATTTTATTAATTAATACTTATATCTACTTTGTTCTTGTTGCTAAAATTATTATATAATAATAGTATACAAACATGTATGTATTTTACCCTGACTACACGCACACAGACACATATACACACACCACGCCCGTGGCATATAAATCTTCAGATGAACTAGATAGATAAGGCAATGTTCATGAAATTGATACTCTTTAGCCAGGTCAACGAGTCAAAAGAAAACATCGCACCGCACTGAGATGAGATACATATACAGGCAGACTTATGTCATTGGACAACCGAAAACACTTTAATAATACCTAAATATAATTCAAATTTCAAAACCATCAGCCCTTAAGTTTGTATGAGATGGTGAATACATGCATGAATGCGTACATTTGTATGTATTCATTACCCCATCCTTTTATGCTTTTTTTTTTTTTAGAAAATAAAAAAAAAGATAAATGTAAACAAATTAGTTACATCCCTTGCACGGTGAGTTTAATCTTAATGAAGCCTAATTATAAACTTCTCTTTTTTTTCTCCTACGACAATTACAATTTTAGTATTTTATTTTTAGGTTTTGCTGTTAAACTAAATTATACATTTTATAAATAAAAATATTTGCACATTTGATTTAATACCCATACTGAACTTTAAGAAAAGAATTCTAATAAATAATTCAAATCGAGAAAAGACAAGTTGGATATGCATCTGATGATTACAAAACACACAAAACTCCTAGTTGTACCTAAAATATAGGATAATATGTATATTTATTAATATATATAATGAGAAACTGGGTAAAAGATTTTCCTGCAGTATGTTGCCATTACTTTCTGCAGTAGACTGGTTGACAATCAAGGCTATATAACCAAATTTGTCCTGTTATTTGACCCATACCTGGAGAAAAGAGATTTTTTTTTTTTAAATCATATTGTCCCAAGTAAGGCATTTTACTGCCACTGTTTTCTAGGGGGTTACATAGGAAGAAAGTTATGAGAAAAGAGTGACAGGTTATAGGTGGTGGCAGGAAGTGGGTAAGAGGAGGATGAGAATGCTGATGAGTGTGAAGTGGACGGAGAAAGGAGCATGAGAGAGAGGATGCAGTTTAGTGAGATAGGAGATGACTATTGACATTTAAATTCCTGGAGATGAAAGCTGTTGGGGAAGCAAGTAAATGGAAGGGAGTTCCACAGCAGTTGCTGGAGTAGAATTTGTGTTTATATTTTATTGGTTTCACAGTAAAAGGGTGGGACCTAGTTGCGAATCTTGTGGCTAGAGTAAATTCATATATAGGGAGCACCAGTGAGCTAAGTTCATCGGAGAAGATAGGTTAACACCTTTCCCAAGGGTATTTGTGCATAAGTGAATGCAACAAATTCAACTGGAATTAAAAAACTGCTCTTCGATAACTCGTGCTGATTTATTGTCTACCGCACAACAATGCACAAGATGCTTAAAAAGTAATGATTTTGATGTTGAAGATAAAGAACACTTGGGTGTGCAGAAAAGTTTGAAAACAAAGAATGGGAGGCATTATTTAATGAAGACTCATGTCAAGTGTAAGCGGTATTTGTAGAATCATTAGGAGTTGATCTTAAGACAGTTTTGAAATGTTTGGAAGCATTAGGACAGATTCAAAACAAGGACATTGTGTTGTATACTCCTTCTGAGTAGGTATATTCAGCTTGAATCAAAATGGATGAGAGTTAACTGCTTCTTTTCTGTTGACAAAACCAATGCTGCAACCAATTTGACACCTCTCATGATGACTTTGGTTTTCTCTTTTAAGTGACAGACCATATAAGCTGCTATCAATTTGGGGACTCCCAAGATTGTTCCATGTTTCTTCTCATAAGTGATGAACCATAAACTTCTATCTATTTGGTGAGAATCTGTCCAAACCAAATGTTGTCTTTTTTACTAACAAAATGAAAAAATAAACTATTTTGGAGCTTTCCTTTGATATATATATATATATATATATATATATACTGAGCTTTCCTTTGATATATATGTATGGATTGAGCTTTCCTTTCATATATATATATATATATGGATTGAGCTTTCCATTGATATATATATGTATGTATTGAGCTTTCCTTTGAGATATATATATATGTATATATTGAGCTTTCCATTGATATATATATGTATGTATTGAGCTTTCCTTTGAGATATATATATATGTATATATTGAGCTTTCCTTTGAGATATATATATATATGTATATATTGAGCTTTCCTTTGAGATATATATATATATGTATATATTGAGCTTTCCTTTGATATATAAATATATGTATGTATTGAGCTTTCCTTTGAGATGTATATATATATATATGTATTGAGATTTCCTTTCATATACATATATATATATATATATGTATGTATGTATTGGGCTTTCCTTTGATATATAAATATATGTATGTATTGGGCTTTCCTTTGATATATAAATATATGTATGTATTGGGCTTTCCTTTGATATATAAATATATGTATGTATTGGGCTTTCCTTTGATATATAAATATATGTATGTATTGGGCTTTCCTTTGATATATAAATATATGTATGTATTGGGCTTTCCTTTGATATATAAATATATGTATGTATTGGGCTTTCCTTTGATATATAAATATATGTATGTATTGGGCTTTCCTTTGATATATAAATATATGTATGTATTGGGCTTTCCTTTGATATATAAATATATGTATGTATTGGGCTTTCCTTTGATATATAAATATATGTATGTATTGGGCTTTCCTTTGATATATAAATATATGTATGTATTGGGCTTTCCTTTGATATATAAATATATGTATGTATTGGGCTTTCCTTTGATATATAAATATATGTATGTATTGGGCTTTCCTTTGATATATAAATATATGTATGTATTGGGCTTTCCTTTGATATATAAATATATGTATGTATTGGGCTTTCCTTTGATATATAAATATATGTATGTATTGGGCTTTCCTTTGATATATAAATATATGTATGTATTGGGCTTTCCTTTGATATATAAATATATGTATGTATTGGGCTTTCCTTTGATATATAAATATATGTATGTATTGGGCTTTCCTTTGATATATAAATATATGTATGTATTGAGTTTTCCTTTGATATATATATATTTATGGGGCTTTCTTTTGAGATATAGATATATGTATGTATTGAGCTTTCCTTTGAGATATATATATATATATGTATGTATTGAGCTTTCCTTTGAGATATATATATATATATATGTATGTATTGAGCTTTCCTTTGAGATAGATATATATATATATATATGTATGTATTGAGCTTTCCTTTGAGATATATATATATATATATATGTATTGAGCTTTCCTTTCATATACATATATATATATATATATATATATATGGATTGAGCTTTCCATTGATATATATATATATATATATATGGATTGAGCTTTCCATTGATATATATATATATATAAATATATGTATGGATTGAGCTTTCCTTTGATATACATATATATATAAATATATGTATGTATTGAGCTTTCCTTTGATATATATATATATATATAAATATATGTATGCATTGAGCATTCCTTTGATATATAAGTATATGTATGTATTGGGCTTTCCTTTGATATATATATATATGTATATGTATGTATTGGGCTTTCCTTTGATATATATATGTATGTATTGGGCTTTCCTTTGAGATATATATATATATGTATGTATTGGGCTTTCCTTTGAGATATATATATATATGTATGTATTGGGCTTTCCTTTGAGATATATATATATGTATGTATTGAGCTTTCCTTTGAGATATATATATATATATGTATTTATTGAGCTTTCCTTTGAGATATATATATATATATGTATTTATTGAGCTTTCCTTTGAGATATATATATATATATGTATTTATTGAGCTTTCCTTTGAGATATATATATATATGTATTTATTGAGCTTTCCTTTGAGATATATATATATATGTATTTATTGAGCTTTCCTTTGAGATATATATATATATGTATTTATTGAGCTTTCCTTTGAGATATATATATATATATATATGTATTTATTGAGCTTTCCTTTGAGATATATATATATATGTATTTATTGAGCTTTCCTTTGAGATATATATATATATGTATTTATTGAGCTTTCCTTTGAGATATATATATATATATATGTATTTATTGAGCTTTCCTTTGAGATATATATGTATTGATTGAGCTTTCTTTTGGGATATATGGAGATGTATTGAGCTTTTTGGGATAGGCAGGGATGTATTGAGCTTTCTTTTGGGATATATGTGGATGTATTGAGCTTTTCTTTGGGATATATGGGGATGTATTGAGCTTTTTTGGGAAGGGTATGGATGTATTGAGCTTTCTTTTGGGATATATGTGGATGTATTGAGCTTTTTTGGGATATATGTGATGTATTGAGCTTTTGGGATAGGTGGATGTATTGAGCTTTCTTTTGGGATATATGGATGTATTGAGCTTTCTTTTGGGATATATGTGGATGTATTGAGCTTTCTTTTGGGATATATGTGGATGTATTGAGCTTTCTTTTGGGATATATGGATGTATTGAGCTTTTTGGGATATATGTGGATGTATTGAGCTTTTTTGGGATATATGTGGATGTATTGAGCTTTTCTTTGGGATATATGTGGATGTATTGAGCTTTCTTTTGGGATATATGGGATGTATTGAGCTTTTCTTTGGGATATATGTGGATGTATTGAGCTTTCTTTTGGGATATATGTGATGTATTTGTTTTCTTTGGGATATATGGGATGTATTGAGCTTTTCTTTGGGATATATGTGGATGTATTGAGCTTTTTGGGATATATGGATGTATTGAGCTTTCTTTGGGATATATGTGGGATGTATTGAGCTTTCTTTTGGGATATATGTGGATGTATTGAGCTTTTTGGGATATATGGGATGTATTGAGCTTTTGGGATATATGTGGATGTATTGAGCTTTTTGGGATATATGTGATGTATTGAGCTTTTTGGGATATATGTGATGTATTGAGCTTTCTTTTGGGATATATGTGGATGTATTGAGCTTTTTGGGATATATGTGGATGTATTGAGCTTTTTGGGATATGTGGAGCTGCATTGAGCTTTCTTTTGGGATATATGTGGATGTATTGAGCTTTTGGGATATATGTGGATGGCTGAGCTTTTGGGATATATGTGGAGATGTATTGAGCTTTCTTTTGGGATATATGTGGATGTATTGAGCTTTTGGGATATATGGGATGTATTGAGTTTTGGGATATGTGGATGTATTGAGCTTTTTTGGGATATATGTGGATGTATTGAGCTTTCTTTTTGGGATATATGGGATGTATTGTTTTCTTTGGGATATATGTGGATGTATTGAGCTTTTTGGGATATATGGGATGTATTGAGCTTTTGGGATATATGGATGTATTGAGCTTTCTTTTGGGATATATGGGGATGTATTGAGCTTTTGGGATATATGGGGATGTATTGAGCTTTTGGGATATATGTGGATGTATTGAGCTTTTGGGATATATGGATGGCATTGCTTTTGGGATATATGGGATGTATTGAGCTTTTGGGATATATGGGATGTATTGAGCTTTCTTTGGGATATATGGGGATGTATTGAGCTTTTTGGGATATATGGATGTATTGAGCTTTCTTTTGGGATATATGTGGATGTATTGAGCTTTTTGGGATATATGTGGATGTATTGAGCTTTCTTTTGGGATATATGTGATGTATTGAGCTTTTGGGATATATGTGGATGTATTGAGCTTTTTGGGATATATGTGGATGTATTGAGCTTTTTGGGATATATGTGATGTATTGAGCTTTTGGGATATATGTGGATGTATTGAGCTTTCTTTTGGGATATATGTGGATGTATTGAGCTTTTTGGGATATATGTGGATGTATTGAGCTTTCTTTTGGGATATATGTGGATGTATTGAGCTTTCTTTTGGGATATATGTGGATGTATTGAGCTTTTGGGACATATGTGGATGTATTTGGTTTCTCTTTTTGGGATATATGGAGATGTATTGAGCTTTTTTGGGATATATGTGGATGTATTGAGCTTTTGGGATATGTGGATGTATTGAGCTTTCTTTGGGATATAGGATGTATTGAGCTTTCTTTTGGGATATATGATGTATTGAGCTTTTTGGGATATGGATGTATTGAGCTTTTTGGGATATATGTGGATGTATTGAGCTTTTTGGGATATATGTGGATGTATTGAGCTTTTTGGGATATATGGATGTATTGAGCTTCTCTTTGGGATATATGTGAATGGCTGAGCTTTCTTTGGGATAGTATGTGGATGTATTGAGCTTTCTTTTGGGGATATATGTGGATGTATTGAGCTTTCTTTTGGGATATAGATGTAATATTTTCGGGATATATGTGGATGTATTGAGCTTTCTTTTGGGATATATGTGGATGTATTGAGCTTTCTTTTGGGATATATATATATATATATATCACAAAGGAAAGCCAATACATATATACATACATATATATATATATATATATATATATCACAAAGGAAAAGCTCAATACATATATACATACATATATATATATATATATATATATATCACAAAGGAAAGCTCAATACATATATACATACATATATATATATATATATATATATATATCACAAAAGGAAAGCTCAATACATATATATATACATATATATATATATATATATATATATATCACAAAGGAAAGCTCAATACATATATATATATATATATATATATATATCACAAAGGAAAGCTCAATACATATATATATATATATATATATATATATATATATATCACAATGGAAAGCTCAATACATATATACATACATATATACATATATATATATATCACAATGGAAAGCTCAATACATATATACATACATATATACATATATATATATATATATATCACAATGGAAAGCTCAACACATATATACATACATATATACATATATATATATATCACAATGGAAAGCTCAATACATATATACATACATATATATATATATATATATATTCATTCAGTAATGAATTACAACACTCTAACTTCTGGTATGTGTATACATGGCATATCACACACTAAAAGTCTGCCTCCTTCTACTGAGTGTCCATGACTCAGGGGTAGAATTGCCGACTGATGCCAATTCGGTCGGGTTACAATCCTGGGTAAAAGCAATTTGATGTTTAACCATATTTGATGAGCTGTGATACAGCGAAACACTACTGTCTGTGGATGACTATATATATTGCTTACGGTCATATCACATTGAATACACCGGTTCTCGCTCAATCATCGAAGTTGAGCCTGGTCAGTACTTAGATGGGTGACCGCTTGGGAATACCAGGTGCTGTAAGCGTTATTGACGGATGTACGTTGAGGTGCCGTGGATGTCGGCTCGGAGGAGGAAATCGGTGAGCTGAGTTCTAATTCCAGTCAGACACTTTGCATTCACTTACGCACTGGTACCCTTGGGAAAGGTATTAATCCATTCCTTCCCTCCAGTTATGGGTTAAATTACTGAGGTCTGTTGTTCATGCAATCTGTGGTAGACTTCTGCACCGAACTTCCACTTTAAACAATTTTTTGTGTGGTAGCCTGTGTTAGACGCTCATACGTCGAAATCGATGGGAGAGTCCATTATATATATGAGAGAGAAAGAGAAAGGCATATATTAGTATATTTTACAGTATAGTTGTTCATATACTATAAAGATTTTTATGGGTTGTAAAACGGATTTAACCCTAAACAAGAAACCCGAGAGAATAAATTTATGAAGGGACTAACCCCTGCCCCCTAAAAACTTGCTAATGCACCTGGATGCGCTGGAAGATGACTGCTTAGCCAAAAGTTGCAAATTTCCCCCAATATGAAAACAAGCAATCACCCCCAACTGCAACTTATCTTTTAGAAGTCATCTTTCACTATCTTAATGCATTTTCATTTGTATTGCTTTCTGTTATAGGCTGGTTGCCAGCCAACGCTATAGAACCCAATCTGTCCTATTATTTGACCCAAAACTGGAGGGAAGAGATGGTTTAATACCTTTCCCAATGGTATTTGTGTGTAAGTGAATACAAAGAATTCAACTGGAATTTGAACTCAGCTTCCCGATTTGTCATTCCGAGCTGATATCCACTGCACCACAACGCACATCTAATAAGCTCTGTTATATTACATTAAGCACTGTTTTATTAGCACCAGAAAAATATTTATATATGCATGTATATCTGTGTGTCTACCCATATGTACATTTCTTGATACATACATATATATATATATATATATATATATATAGTGTATTTGGGCAACAATCTCTATTTTATGCAGGTTTTATTAAAAATGATAAACAAGGTATTATCAAGTCTTTTATGTAACTTTTCATGAGTTATGATTTTTTTCTTTTCAGAACTAAAATTAAATAAGAATTGTCCAAATGATTTGTATTTTCAAGCACTTTCAGCTATACTCTTAGCCATTATCAAGAATGAATTTTATTTCATTTGTAAATAAATATGCGTAAAGTTAGTGCATGTTAAGTTCTGAACATGGTAAGCACATTGTTACCATGTTCATAATTGATCTTATTGGGTGTAGGATTTCTCTTTTTTATTAGTCATGCAAAAATAATGAACTAAAAAACTAGAATGCCTGCATGAAAGCAACTAAACAGCAGCTTTTGAATAAACATCACAAAAAGAAACTTGTAATCGAAGCAAAGGAATATGCAAAAACTATTTTCTCAACAGTAAGTTTTATCGATAAATGTAGAGCTATATTGGATAAACCTCAGAGCAGGTCAAGAGGTTATGACCTTCAGATGAAATAATCAACCAATGCAACCTGAAAGACAACAGTGGGAAGGTGTAGTAATGTATTGCACTTCTTTTTTTATGTGCCATGTCCTTACAGGACGTAGGCGATCATGGCTCTCCACATTTCCTTATCACTGGTGGCTCTTAGCACGCCTTCTCTTGTTGCACCATGCAACCCTCGTTCTGTCATCCACCTGATCAGGTCCTTCAAATATGTTACTGTTGCTTTCCCCTGTCTATTTTTCCTTCTATCTGGCCTGTTAGTATCAGGTTCTCCAAGCCCTCCTTCCTCATTGCATGTCCCAGGAACTTTAGTTGTTTCTTCCAGATGCTCTCTATTAATTTCCTTTTCGTTTCCATCCTTTCCCAAACCTCGTCATTGCTCACATGCTCAATCCATGATATTCGCAGCATCCTTCTGTAGAGCCACATTTCAGTTATTTCAAGTTTTTCCTTCATCTTTGAAGATGTTGTCCAACATTCACTGCTATATTGAAGAATCACATAGCAATCCAATACTCTCCTCTTTGTTTCTAGTGAAATTATCCTGTTTCTTAATACTTTACTCAACTCATGGTAATTCGTCTTCCGATCTCAGTGTACCATTTTCCGTCTTCTGTTAGAACACTTCTTGGGTATTTAAGTTTTTGTACCTGCTTGATTTTAGTGTCCCTCACCTGTATTTGGCATTTTGGGTTGCTCTTTTTGCTGATGACCATACATTCAGTTTTCTTGCAGTTCATGTATAGTTTTTTCTTGTCACTCTCTTCAGCTACCTTCTGTAGGGGGTCTTGTAGTTTTCTTTTCATTTCTGCTATCAGCACTTTATCATCTGCGTACCTTATATTGTTTAAAATGTGGCCTTCGATGACGGATCCTGGTATTACTTCTAGGATTTTCAGAATAATCTCACTGTACAAGATCCGGTGAAAAGACACATCCTTGTCTTACGCCCTTTTCAATCTTTTTATAACTGTTGAATTCGTTACCTGTCCGTATACAGGCAGTTTTCTGCCAGTAGAGTTTCTTGATTACTCGTAGGTCTTTCCCAAATATGTTGAGGCTGCCGAGCATCTCTATCAATTCTTTGTGGCGTATTTTGTCAAACACTTTCACATAATCAATAAAATACACGTCCTTTTTCATTTTTATTGCCCTTTCAGAGAGCATCCTAATCATAAATATAATGTTCCTTGTTCCAGTGTCTTTGACGAAACCGCACTGTTCTTGTCCTATCTGTGGTCTGATTCTGCTTCTTGCTATATTCATCAGGATTCAGACGATCAGTTTTGTTATATGGCTCATTAAACTGATGGTTCTGTGGAGTTCGTACTCTTTGCTCCTGGCTTCTTAGGCAGTGCTATGAAGATCGACTTGCTGAGGTCCTCTAGTATTACATCATTATTATAAATTCCATTTCTTATTTCTGTCATTTTTTCTATACCAATTTTTTCCAGGGCTCTCAGCAGCTCTATGACTATACCATCTAGTCTGGCTGCTTTGACTGGACTAATTTTGCAGATTTGTGATCATATTGAGATAAATGCAGAACAACATATTTTTTGAATTCATAGGCCACAATCAATGCACTTTAAATTGATGGCCATATTAATGCACATTGCTGTTCCTTCACATTTTGCAACACTGACAATTGCACAAAGTGCCAAAAAGTTTTCAAAGATATTAAATTAATGGAATGGCCACAAGCTTTTCCAGATTTTAATCCAATGTAAATTTTATGGTCTCTTAAAGATATATATGAGAATGGAAAACTCTGTTCAGACCACTGAGAAGTAATTTTAAAATTTCAACAGAAAAGTTTAAACTGATGAAGGTTAATATTAACATATAAAATAAGAGATTAAGTGCAATGGATAAAACATCGTCTGACACAAAAATGAAAATAACACTGGCATCTTATTTTAAAATATATATATATATATATATATGGTGCAATAGATAAATTGTCCTCTAAATGATGCTCGAATGAAAATAATACTAACATCTCATTTTAGCAGATATATTTGCCAAATTTATGCAAAAATATTTTTAAATATTAAAGAGTAAATTTATTTAATAAAATCACCATTGGCTTCAACCATGGCCTTGAGACGACTTTGGAATCTCCTGCGATACTTCTAGACAGTCTCCTTGTTTAAGTTGGTGAATGTTGCCATAATATTTGCATTCAGATCATCTTTGGTGTTATAAAATGTTTTGTTGGTCTCTTGCCTCACATGTAATAATCAAGGGGCTTAAGTGGTTTAGGTGGCCAAATGTAAGGGGGTGATTTTCACTTGAAATCAAACTTGTCAAACTCTCTGTCTTTGGGTGGAGATAAACACAGATGAGGCCATGCCAAAGGACAGTCTCTCATTCAAAGAAAAACAAACCAGAACCTGACCCTGCTTTATGCAAGGTCTACGGGAAATTTTTACCCAAGCTTTTGGGCTTGGATTTCTCACATTAAATAATCAAACTTGTGCTACATCTGGCCACAGTGGGGAGGTTTCTGGTATATATCCAGTTGTAAAGGGTGATGTAATTGTAGATCTTGTCTGACAGCTATGACTTGGTTCTCATGCTTGTGTGGCATGGTGCAGTGTCCTGTTAACATAGGGTCTTCCATCAGTTCAGATCCCAGGGCAGCCCTATCTCCTCAAGGCACTTCATATAGACCTCTGAGTGGAGTCTGAGGTCTTCACCAATAAATCTGTGAGTTATTTTCTTATCAGAACGATCAGAGTGAGTTTTTTGAGGTACTGTATCTTCGTAATCACCATGAGACTCCTTTAACTCTTTCCAAATTCTCTGCACTGTCCTCAGATTAACACCAAAAATTCTTAAATGTTAACACTGGAGCTTCCAGTGTAAATGCCAAGCAGTGTAGCATGCCATTTCCAGAGTTTTAGCAAAATGATTTGTGTCTTAGTACTCTTTATCTTAGAGATGATGCTCAGCTGACCCTACTATAGTGTGCAGCCAACAAAACCAAAAGCAAACAATACACGCGCAAAATTAAAAATACAAAATGGCGACAATTTACTCATCGCACCCTGTAGATATAAACACAGCCACAACTGAATATCCTAACAAGCAGCTAAAAAAATCCATCAGGAGGACAATTTTATTCACTTCATTATAGATCAATTTATCAAACTAATTAGTCATAAAATCCCACCCCAGCCACATGTGGTTATGACTTTTAAAAGCTCATAATTTTTCATGGAGAATGCTTTTCACTTCAAGTTACTGAAAACAGAGCACATGTGAGAGTGAGAGAAAAGTCCCCCCCCCCCAAGAGAGAAAATGTTGATTGAGGAATTAATGTTTTTAATTCAGAGGTAAAATAAGTTTGGGCGGGGCCTTTTTGAAATTGGGGATTAAACATTTATGCTGTTCTGAACAAGTGGAACTTTTTCTGAATTCCCTTCAGTTTGTTAAAATAACTTTCAAAGAGGTTTGGTTGCAATAACTCAAGCCTACACCATTGATCTTACACACAAGGCACTATAGAGACAGTTGACATGCATAAGCACATATGAACACATTCATAAGTCAGAGGGATATGTTAAAACACACACACACACATATATATATATATATATATATTATAAATTATATTTTAGAACATGTACATAACTTCCCTATATATAATCACTATGAAGTTATGTACATGTTCTAAAATATAATTTATAATAACTATTCACAGCTCTATATAGAAAATTATATATCGAGCACTGTTTTAAATTAATGTTTTGGACGTGGAAAGAATTCTTCGTTCTGTATTCACTCGGAGATATATATATATATATATATATATACTGTATCCAGTTTTTTCTGACTGTAACTTCTTGCATACTAGTGGCACTTCTGCCTTGCTTGGAGTGAAATGAGATATATATATATATAAAATTAGTTAATCAGTTTTTGGTCAAAATTAGTAATGCTAAGCTTGGTCGGTACGTAGATGACAGAAATGACATGAGGAAAAGAATTTATTCCGTCATGTTTCAATTCCTTGAGAAACTTATCAAGACAAGGCAATCAAATAAAATCTACTAACATAAAAAGTTTTTTCTTGTCACTTCTTTCATTAATATTTTATTTTGTGATGTATTTTATTTATATCTAAATTGTTAATTAATAGATATATATCAAATGAAACTAAATTGGATCATGGTCTGAAGTGAGAGACATATTTGTCTGCTGAAATAAATTATAGTTTATAACCACTTTAGATAATGTGTTGCATTTTCCTTTATATATATATATAAACTAGCAGTATAGCCTGGAATTGTCCGGGTGTAATGAAAGCTTTAAATCTAATCCATTGTCCTGGAGCTCGGACTCTTTGGATGGTGGCACGAAAGACTAAAAAGCAATAGTTGTTTCCAGTTAAAGCGAAACCGTAGACTGAAAGAAAAATGAATGGACGTAAGTCAAATTTTGATTTCCTGGTATCGATATCAAATAAGTTTTTTTCGTCGTAATCAGAATTTTGAAAGCTAAATAAGTCCTCTGAGTAAATGGTATCATGGCTGAGATGAAGAACTACAATTATACCTACTTAGAGCCAAACCCAAAGCAAAAACTAAAATAAAAGGGCTGAAAAAAATACAGACATACAGGCATATAAACAGACACACATACAAACATCTTGCCTTTTATATATATAGGGTTATAGAAAATCGGGTTATAGAAGGAGTGGTCCCATTTTAATCAAATTTGATACACTCATAGACAAAGACATAAGAAACGATATTCAGAAGTTTCAAGGTAGCACTTCTTACAATATATATATTATAGATTTTTTGCACTATTGTAAGAACTGCAACTTTGAAACTTCTGAATATCGTTTCTTATGTCTTTGTCTATGAGTGTATCAAATTTGATTAAAATTGGACCACTCCTTCTACAACCCGATGTTTTCGATTTTCAATATTTATCGGGAGTACCTCGACACAAAACTTAGCTAAAAACATTTGCAGATTCTTAGAGAACAACTGTAAATTTTCAAGAAAATCGGTTCAGCCATTTCGGAGCTTATAGGTAACGGATACACACACACACACACACACACACACACACACACACACAAAGTTCCATTTATAAATAAGTTTAGATCTCCAACAGTTTTTCCTCTTGCACTTTCCACCCATCCTCGGTATCCTTACTTGTCTAACACCCTCCTTCCGACATTTCCTATAACTAACCACTCTTTCTCATCACTTTTCCCCATGTAACCCCCTACACAATAGTGGCAGTGGAATGCCTTACCTGGGATGAAATGATTAAAAAAAAAATAATTCTATCTAATATATAGGTTGTAATATTCTTAGAACCTAAAATGATTACTTGATTATTTATTTTAGTGCATCATTTTACTTACAATATATTGTCATGCGATGCAGACGAGTTTGGTAAAAGTCTAACAAAAGGTTCTTTCTTAAGAGTTTTTTTTAATTTTGTTTTATTTCTGGGATTATTTTCCTGATTTCTGATAGATATGTAAATCTTTTAAAAGCCATTAGCAAAGAACTTTTTGTTTTGTGCAATATCAGTTTCATCTTTTTTCACATCATGTCTTCTCATGTCGGGTCAGATTTTTCAGGCATTGTGACTTTGTGTGTCAGTTCATGATTTTTTTTGTTTTTTAGCTATGAAATATGTTGAGTGCTGTATATAATCAAGTATTGTGCAAGTTTTTGATGCAAAAAACAGGGTCACACTATACACATAATTTTTTTAATACAAGTTAAAAGCATGTATTTTTGGTAACTGGATGCATTATACACAGGGAAATTTTTTTAGAAGGGGTTAAAATTTGTAAATATTTAGTGACTGTAACCAAACTGACATATCTACATTCTTAAGTTTCTGTTGGCTAACCTTAACAGTGCCACTAAGGATCTTTACCCTGTCTCCCATAGCCTAAATTCTTTCTTTCTGGTATTGCTTGAACAGTGGTTTTTCTTGTCGTTTTGCGTTAGCTTTGTACAAAAGACTATTTATTTGTTATAAAATATTTCCAGAATAATGCTCAGTAATGCAATACTTGACTACGGTAGCCCCAATCATAAGCTTGGGTTACATTATCAGTCAATTATTTGCTATATGTGATGCATGCGTGGGCGATCATGTCTCAAAAGAGACATGACAGACTGGGCAGAAGATTATCCTGCAGTAGGTTGCTATTACTCTCTGTGGTAGACTGGTTGCCAGCTAAGGCTATAGAACCCAGTCTGCCCTGCTATTTAACTCATAACTGGAGGGAAGAGACAGATTACATGAGCTATATAAAAAAATCATGTTTTTCCCAAAACGATTCAGGGGTCATACTAAGCATGAAGTTGGCTTATACACTAGTATATGAAATATGTTTGATTCTAAATTTGATTCATGAAATTGATTTATTGACTATTTAATTATTTTATGGATGTGCATTGTGGAGCAATAGATATCGCCTTGGAACAACAAATTGGTAGAGCCGAGTTTGAATTCCAATTGAATTCCTTGCATTCATTTACGCACAAATACCCTTGGGAAAAGTATCAATCTGTCTCTTCCCTCCAGTTATGGATTAAATAATAGGACAGATTGCCTTGGCTGGCAATCAGTCTACTGCAGAAAGCCACGGCAACCTACTGCAGGATAATTTTCTGCCCAGTCAGTCATGTCTCTTTTGAGACATGATTGCCCAAAGCATGTGTCACATATGGGACTTAACTGACTGATTTAATTTTACAACAATTTTCCAATATATATATATATATATATATATATATATATATAAAAGTTGTTACACATCCAGACCTGCTCAAATTCATAATCTTTTGTTTGAGTACTTTTGATGAACACTAATCATGATCACTACAGTAGAGTAATTTAAAAAATTTTTCAATTTAAAAATTTTCTCCAGGTATTTTTTTTAGGAGTTTTATAATTTAAAGTTCAATGTATGTTTATCAAATGCAAGTGATGTCATCTTTGGTTGGCATGTAGCCATATACAGTAAGGGATAAACATCACATTTGTTGTAATTTCCTCATCTTTGTTGTTACTACCGCAACATTTTAGCTATCATGTCCTCTAGCTTTTTTCAAGATGAGCTGACTCATTTTATAGTTCACCAATAGAAGGGTTAACCAATCAGAAGGCTCAAAATATTCAATGCAATGTGTATAAAAGGTAACCATATTTTCCCCGAGTATTGGTGATATAATTCGGTTCAGTAGAGGGTCTGATTCATGAGTGTTAATCTTTGACGTTGTTTCATCGAACAGATTATGTACTGCACTGTATTCTATATTCATAAACTATGGTGGACATGGTCAATAAGGACAATGGTTGGAATCTTGTAAATATTTGCAATACTTCATCTCAGAAATATAAACAAATAAAAATTCTTTGCATTTTACTTTTGATCAGTTTATTCAATCCCCAAAAAATTAAATTCCTAAATAAACATTTTCTAAGTGTTAATGCCATAATTTTTCCAGGGGCTATAAATGCACATTACATCATTAGGCTACAGACTTATCATGATACCTATATATATATATATAGATAGGTATTACGCATCGCTCATTCAGTAATGAATTAAAGCACTCTGGCTATTGGGCATGTATAATGATAATATACACGCTAAAAAGTTTGCCTTCTTCTACTGAACGCCCATAACCCAGAGGTAGAATCACCGACTGACGCCAATTCGGTCGGGTTTCAATCCTGAGTAATAAGCAATCGGATGTCTGACTGTACTGATGGGATGTGATACAGTGAAACAGATCTGTCTGCGGATGACTATATATATATAATGATGAACTCTTGTTTATTTCACTGGGGGGGGACCTGCAAACTGAGCAGAGGATTTGTTTTCAGTGGTGAAAGACAAGCTAAATATTTTGGGGGAAATGATAGCAGAAAAATTGTGCAACACAATTTCATTGAACAGCACTCTACAGATTTGAACAAGTGACAAGGGAGTCAGAATGTCCCCAAACATTCCTCCTTGGGCCAGTTTGACCTGCATCTCACATCTGAGTTAAACTGAGGTCAAGGGCAGCAAAATTAAGTGCAATGTTTCCAGTGTCAGCACCGGTATTTGTGATAGTTTTTCATCTCTAGTTGTGGGTTGATTGAAGCGCACATCGTCTTTTCAGTTTATACCCTTGGGAAAGGTATTAATCCGTCCCTTCCTTCCAGTTATGGGTTAAATAACAGGACAGATTGGGTTCTATAGCCTTGGTCGGCAACCAGTCTACCACAGAAAGCAATGGCAACCTACTGCGGGATAATCTTCTGCCCAGTCAGTCATGTCTCTTTCGAGACATGATCACCCAAGTGTGTATCACATATGGCACTTAACTGACTGACCTAAAGAAACAGAAACTGTCTCTCTCTCTCTCATACAAATAAATATATATATATATATATATATATATACATTGTTACGTATTAAGTGTAACAAAAAAAATGATTTTCAAAACTCAGTTAAAAATTGTGTACAAATATTTAATTTACGATAAACACAAAATGATATATATACAAAATTTACAGTTGTTTGCATTCAAAACAGAAAACAGAGTTTACTACTGGCAGAGTGACAGGTAAGTGTTAGGGAAGGAAGGTGTCAAATATTTTTACCCAGTTAAGATAGCAAAGAAGTAAGAAGTTTAAGTGCTAAACTTTTAGGAAATCCTCAAATGTGTATATACAGAATAATTATTAGTTTGGTCAATGAAATAGTCAAAAATATCTAATATCTATTTACCCTTTTAGTTGCATGAGGTTCTCTTTCAGGTTTTAGTTGGCTGGCAACTTTTCTTAAAGTTTCTTCCGGCTGGATGCACAGCTCCAAGAATTGAGCTGGAGTTGATAATTTCAGCAAATCCTGTTAACAATTGACTACTCTCTTTCCAAAATCTATTTTATAGGGGGCTAACACCTAATTTGCATATTTCTAGAACATTTTGAATTCTGTCGAATCTACCGAAATTTTCTCACACATTCTAGCATATTCCAAACATTCCATTTCTAATTTCCTTATTTTTACGACTACTTCATGAATTAACTTTTTTGTAATAAAAGTAGGACTCAATAGAACCCCTTACTACAACTTTTTAGACATTATTATTGTTATTTTTATCTATAAATGCATGCTCATAACAATATATATATATATATATATATGCTCTAATTACAACTAAGCTCTCTAGAAAGGAAAAATTAAAAAGAAAAGTTACCACTTCCACAATTTATGCATTACTCTTCAGTAATGAATTATTTCGGTGATTAGCATGTTGTACATAAGTGGGGTATACACATGTTAATCACCAAAATGTATATAAGCCTGTGTATACCCCACTTATATACATCATGCTAAAATTTCCCTTCTCTGATTCCATGTGCCTTAGGAGTGAGCAATTTAGATCACCTTTCCATGGGTCCAAAATAAATAATAAGGCTCCAGCTAGAGATAGTGCAATGGTTATGTGGGCCCCAGCCCCTGAATCTATGATGCAATCCCGTCTTTCTACTATATCTCAAGTTTCATAAGATAGCATTCGTATAAAACTCAAATTTTATTATAGCCTAATGATGTACAAGTGAAGTAGATGTGTGTTGTGGTGAAGTGGATATCAACTCGGGGAGCTGAGTTCGAATTCCAGTTGAATTCCTTGCATTTATTTATGCGCAAATACCCTTTAGAAAGGTATTAATCCATCTCTTCTCTTCAGTTACGGGTTAAATAATAGGAAAGATTGGGTTCTATAGCCTTGGCTAGCAACCAGTCTACTGCAGAAAGCAATGGCAACCTACTGTAGGATAATCTGCCTAGACAGTCATGTCTTTTTTGAGACATGATTGCCCAAGCATGCATCACTTAACTGACTGATGTACAACAATGTATTGTATTCAATACAAGTAAACAATTTAACTAGAAAAATTGATATAATGTATCTCAATACAAAATAGAAACGGCTATAATAGTTTCTTCCATCTTAATTAAATCAACAATGTTCTGTTCTGTTCAATTTTTAACATCAACTTTTCTTCTGAAAAATTTATATAATTTAACACATTCAGCATTATGGATAGAACTATAGGTAGAAAAAAAACAAACAAATATTGATAAGATAGCAAGGGTTAGAGAGCACTGCCTGAAGCTTCTCTCCCAGTTGGAGGGTTTGGGGGTAGCACATGCCAGTCTTGCCTTTAGCAATACTTGAATTCTTAGCATGACAGTCATCAAATTCATAAGGGTAGAAAGGCAGATCCAACTAGATATCTAACACTCTATCTTTTTTTTTTTTAATGATGCTAGCATTATATATGATATAAAGTTGTATTCGCAGTATATATTAAATAAATTTCTTAAATTAAAAATTGTCAGTTATTCATTTTTCAATAGGATTTTTTTCATCTTAATTTCACTAGCTTTATGCCAGGATTGCTAGATTGTTTTGCTGTTTACTAATAATCATATGACAGCCTCTGGAAAGATTTGAACACACATAGTCGTTGCTTAGGAAACCAGTTTGTTCAAAGTAGCTTCCATATCAGTTAGGTCATTTAAAATGAACTGATATTTTTTACCTGAACTTATTTATAAATGGAACTTTGTGTGTGTGTGTTTGTTACCTATAGACTCCGAAACGGCTGAACTGATTTTCTTGAAAGTTTACACAGTTGTACTATAAGCGTCCGCAAGTGTTCTTAGCTAGGTTGTGTTGAGGTACCCCCGATAAATATAGAAAATCGATAATCGAAAAAATCGTGTTATAGAAGTAGTGGTTCGATTTTAATCAAATTTGATACACTCATAGACAAAGACATAAGAAACAATATTCAGAAGTTTCAAGGTTGCAGTTCTTACAATAGTGCAGAAAATCGATGTATATATTATATATATATAAAAGGCAAGATGTTTGTGTGTGTGTTTGTTTATCTGTCTGTATGTCCTTTATACAAATCCACAATTTTTATCCGATTGTCACCAAACTTCACACAAATATTCTTTAGGCTGAGTCTGAGCTCCAGAAACATGGATTAGTTTTAAAGCTTTCATTACACCCAAGCAACACTGGGCTATACTGCTAGTGCTTCAGGATTTAGATTATCATGGCTTTCCACAGATTGCTTTTCTTTATTATCTTTGAATTGCCATGTCTTATCAGAGTGTAGGAGATCAGGGTTCTCCATAGATTCCTTGTCTTTTATTCTGTGATTTGCCATGTCTCATTAAGATATAGACAATTATGACTCTCCATAAATTCTCTTTATTTATTATCTGTGAATTCCAATGACTAGTTAGGAAAGATAGGGGAGTGATTTCTCCATTGCCTTTAGATTTAAAGTAATCTTATTATGGTTGTTTCTCAATGCTAAAAGTCAATCTATTCTTTTATTTAACCCATATTTAGAGGAGATTAGATTAATGCTTATCTGAAAGGCACAGTCAAGTAATGTATTGCAATTTAGATTGAGAAATTGGAGAGCTGAGTTTGAATTCCAGTCAAGTTTGTTACATTATATGCAAATACTCTTGGAAAAGGCATGAATCCATCCCTTCTCCCTCCAGCTATGGATAAATAGTCAGACAGACTGTGTTTTATAGCTTTGTGTGGCAATGAGTCTAAGAGAAAGATAACTCTTAAAAACCTGAGAAGTGAAGTGATTGACAACTAAACAGACTTTGGTCTGGTAAGGAGGGCAAGGGCAACCCCAGTAGCATCAAAAACAGTTGTTAAAGAGTGTATGAATTCTCTGAAGTCAACAGCTATCCATCCCAACAAATAAATAGGCTTACTAATCTGCAATTGGCAAAACATTGTGGATATAGCTACAACCCAGAAGACATGGTCAATCACGCAAGGGTTTGTTATGATCTTCTCAAAACCAGATCTTCTTCTGATTCATGTTACACAAGTTCTTACCACTGGCCAAATGTGAACACTCCAAAACCCAAAGCAGAACTAAAAACTTTGTAAACTGTGCATAAGTTCCACACATAGCTTATGTTTTACTAACATACTAACAGAAAAATACTATCTAGAAATTTCACCAATAGCAACCACTCCCGCTTAAAGAAACAAAGAAAAATTGAAGCTGATCTGAGCCTAAGAAAAAGATATAAAAACCTGTCAAGGGGATTTCTTCAGTAGTTGGCCAGCAAACCAGCCATGATTCACAATGCTCATTGGCACCCATTAAAGACATTAAATGCGCATTGGCACCCATTAAAGTCATTAAATGCTCATTGACACCCATTAAAGACATTAAATGCTCATTGACACCCATTAAAGACATTAAATGCTCATTGACACCCATTAAAGACATTAAATGCTCATTGACACCCATTAAAGACATTAAATGCTCATTGACACCCATTAAAGACATTAAATGCTCATTGACACCCATTAAAGACATTAAATGCTCATTGACACCCATTAAAGACTGTTGCTCTTTCTTTTAACAGGAGATATCCAAATCTATTTACCACATGCTGTATTTTTTGTGAGTACAATTATTTATTTCTTAAACCTCTCTCATTTTTTTTTAGTCTGCCGCCACATGCTTAATATAACCTGTTTTTCTAACAAAAATTGACTATACCCTAGATTTGGATTTGTAAGAGCAGAGTGTGAAATGACTAGGTTTTAAATTGAATGTGAATCACCAATTTCACTTTCTGGGCCCATCACAACTACCAGTATGTATCTGCTGATTACAGAAGCTCAAATCTAATCATATAGCTTTTATTCTTTATTTTCCCCCAAACACCCAATATGTTACCATATTTATTTGCATACACTAGTAGTAGTAGTAGTAATATTACTTAAATTTATAATATTGCCAGTTATTATTGATTTTTGACAAACAACAGAAATAAGAAAGAAAATGCTATACAAAAAGTAATACTAATTGATAAAATAATTATCTCGAATCTTCTATAAAATACACAACCCTATCTTCAATGTATCTTGCAATATTCACAGCTCTATTTCGAGCCAAAAGATCAACTTAGTATTTAAATTAATTTAGCTGTAATTGAGTTAAGTGAAATTGAGCAGCAACTTCCGGCAAGGAATATGTAACGACTCAGACAGACATAACATTTTATTTTTATTTTATTTACCTCAAACGAGGTAGTAAAGCCACTAAAACACAAGATGACAGTCAGTCCGTCAAGTGCCATACGTGAAATATGCTTAGGCGATCATGTCTCAAAAGGGACATGACTGACTGGGCAGAAGATTATCCTGCAGTAGGTTGCCATTGCTTTCTGCAGTAGACCGATTGCCAGCCAAGGCTATAGAACCCAGTCTGTCCTGTTATTTGACTCACTGCTAGAGGGGGAAGAAATGTATTGTTATTAAATAGTAATTACTGGGGGATTAGTTACTTCATAACAATAGAAAACCGATCCCCCACTTTATGCACAGTAAAAGCCTTAATCATGTCTTCGGTTATTATATTCAGTCAGTCAGTTAGTTAAGTGCCATACGTGAAACACACTTTGGGCGATCATGTCTCGAAAGGGACATGACCGACTGGGCAGAAGATTATCCCGCAGTAGGTTGCCATTGCTTTCTGCAGTAGACTGGTTGCCAGCCAAGGCTATAGAACCTAATCTGTTTTGTTATTTAACCCATAACTTCAGGGAAGAGATGGATTAACACCTTTCCCAAGGATATTTGAGCATAATTTAATGCAAAGAATTCAACTGGAATAGGAACTCGGCTCTCCGATTTTTCATTCCGAGCCAATGTCCACTGTACCACAACACACATCCAGGACAGAATAATGCAACACGAGAGGAATAAGCAAAAAAGAAACGTTATTAATGAGAACAATAAAAGAAAAATCACGAAAACAGTAGATAATGATTGACATTGAAACTGTAAGATTAAAACTTATGGTTGCATCTAGCCAATTTAATTGTAAATTGATGAGACCTTGTTGCTTATCTAGAATTGCACTTAAATTCATGAAGTCTATGTACCATAGCAGAAAGTCTCATCAGAACAATTACCATGAATGTATTTATAGAAAAGGCACATTGAAGTGCCTTTTCTATAAATCACATAAATAGGATATGCGTTGTGGCACAGTGGATATCGGCTCGGAATGAGAAATCGGGAAACCGAGTTCGAATTCCAGTTGAATTCCTTGCATTCACTTCTGCACAAATACCCTTGGGAAAGGTATTAATCCATCTATTCCTTCCAGTTATGGGTTAAATAACAGGACAGATTGGGTTCTATAGCCTTGGTCGGCAACCAGTCTACCGCAGAAAGCAATGGCAACCTACTGTGGGATAATCTTCTGCCCAGTCAGTCATGTCTCTTTCGAGACATGATTGCCCAAAGCGTGTATCGTGCATGGCACTTAACTGACTGACATTGAAGCTACATTATGGTTTTAGGAAAGCAACCGAAGCTGAGCTGCCAGCTTAGCACCAATAACATTGCAGTTTCTTCTCTGGATTCTATCAAGAATCTTCGAAGAACCAGGCTTAATGCGGCTGCAAGATTAAAAGTATGGGGGATTGGGAGATTTATAAATAGGTTTTGTCAAGTAGATTGCTACATGTGAGTAATATAGAAGCAGATATCGAGAGATAAAGATGTCGAAAAACTTCTTTTTCTTCTTTCTGGTGAGATTAATTGGATACCAAGACATTAAGGTTTTGAATTATTTGCTAGATTTGTTCTGATGTACACAGAGATTTGTTCTTAAGACCCCTTGCTGGCCATTCTGGGTAGTCTTGCAAGCTACATGTAATACATGTGCCTTATTTTGGGTATTCCTGATTTAAAGGTTATTTTTGCATTCATGATTGAAAAGTCATTATATAATTAACTATGAGATTGCTATTTTTTTTTTTTTTTTTTTTCCATGTAAGATAATTTTACAAAGAGATGATCTTTTGATTGGTTCATTTATAAATCTTTTTTTCTTACCTCCTTTCAGAAGATTCGAGCGTTAGTGAGAATTTTTTGTCTAATTTGTATTTGGTTTTTTACATTGTTGGTATATATTATTTTTTAAATCTAAAATAACATTAAGGACATCTACTTTGTTATATTTGTATTAAGCCACTTGTAAATTAAAGTTTTAAATTCGGTATATATTAACTTTCTAATTTTATCAATTTTAATATTTGTGGAATTTCTTGCCACCATAAGGCCATCATCCCTGTATAATCCAATATCTTCTGTATTTATATCATTATGGGCCATAAGTTTATATAGCACAAATAATCCAACAAGACGGGAAGGCTCAGCAGTCTGAGGATCACATTGTTATATCAAAATTTTCATTAGAATTTTTGGTAAACTTTTGATTTGTTCCCCGAAGGCTTTTACCCCTTCAAATCTTTCCAAAACATCCTGATTTCTGTGCAAATGTATGTGCTGAACTCAAACTGGTAATTGTTTATTCTTTTTGCAATTACTACGCGGAAATTGAGATCCAAAACCAAACAAATCTCGGAGTAATTGCTCAAAGGAAGTAAAATAGGCCAAAATAAGAATCCTACACCTCAAGTCATTCAGCGGTGTGAATCAGATATTAGAACGGTGGTAAGGGGTGAGATAGTCAGATTTTTTCTGGTCGATAACATGAAAAAAGGTAGGTTTCTTCAATAAACAATTATCGATTTAAGTTCAGCATATACATTTGCACAGAATTAAGCATGTTTTCAAAAGATTTGATGGGGTAAAGGCCTTCGGGGAACAAATCAAAAATTTACTGAATTGACTTTTTGCATTTATTATGATGTTCGACTCCTCCTCTGATAGGCCAGAATAAACGGTGGCAAATTCTAATGCAGTAAATTCCCTTGATATTGATGGTTAATATTCTTCAATCTGAAATTGGATTAAAAAACAGTTGTTCTTTTCTTTCATATTCTTCTTCTTCTATATGCCCTGTCCCTTCAGGACATCGGCGATCATGGCTCTCCACGTCTCCCTATCCCTAGTTCTTTGTTAAATTTTTCTTGATTAGAGTATTATATTGCTTTGGTGTTAATTTATAGAAATTTGCTTTTCTATCCAATTTTCTCGATACATTATTGGATTTATCAATTTTTTCACTATCTTTTGAAGATTTTTTTTTTCATCATTTCATCCCAAGCAAGGCATTCTACTGCCACTATTGTGCAGGGGGTTACATAGGGAAAAGTGATGAGAAAGAGTGGTTAGTTATAGGAAATGTCGGGAGGAGGGTGATAGACAGATGGGTATACTGTGGATAGGGGTTGGGTAGATGGGAAGAGAGTTTGAGAGAATGGATACGAGTTAGTGTGATAAGAGATGTTTATTGACCTTACAATTAAATTCCTGGAGATTGTAGCTGTCTGGGAAGCAAGTAAACGGAAGGGAATTCCACAGGTGGGAAGTGCGAGAAAAGAAGCTGTTAGAGTAGAAATTGTGGTTACATTTTATCTGTTTCACTGTAAAAGAGTGAGACCTAGTTGCCAATCTAGTATCACTTGCAAATTCATACCTAGGGGGCACCACTGATCTAAGTTCATCGGAGTAGAAGTCGTGAAAGTATTTATAGAAGAGGCACAGGCAAGCCATATCATGCTGGTGAGAGAGTGACTGCAGCCGGGCTGCCAACTTGGTATCGATCACATTTTTTTTTTTTTGTCTTTAATCGTATCACCCCGAGCAAGGCAGTAATGCCACTGTTGTGCAGGGGGCTACGTAATAGTAAAAAAATTGGAAAAGAGAAAGCTGGAAACCACATTCTAAACCAGGAACAAGGGATGAGCCACTTAACCTGTTCAATAGACATGAGTGGAGTGTGAACCGGGCGATAGATAGATCTATCTACTCCAATTGAAAAAAACAAAAAAACAAACAAAGTGAGAAGATTGGAGAAGAGAAAGCCGGAAACCACATCCTAAACAGGGAACAAGGGATGAGCCTCTTCATCTGTTCAATAGACGTGGATGGAGTGTGAACCGGGCGATAGATACATTACAGATTCTCTGTTGTATTTTGTCAAGAACCCTGAAAGATGTTAGAAATAATTTCTTCTTTTATGAAAAGTGATATTATTTACTACATTAAGTAAATCATTTTCAAATACAAAACACTTATAAATTATAATAATAATTTACTATTTACTTCTGCCTCGATGATAAATCTGCTGAGGCTGACAAAGCAAACCTTGCTGCTGGTCTTGAAAAGAACCTCCAAACTGTGGTGAACTAAGGTAAGAAATGGCTCATGAATTTTAATGCTTCCAAAAGCTGCTATCCTTTAACCACCATAGACAGTCACTCCTACCTCATGTCAGCATAAATCAGGCTTCTTCTATGTGCTTTTTCCTTTCAGGACATAGGCGATCATGGCTTTCCACGTCTCCCTATCCCTGGTGGCTCTTAGCATGCCTTCTCCTGTTACCACCACCCAAACCCTGCTCTGCCATCCATGAGCTCAACCCCATAAATCTAAAATATAACTGTATAGAAATTAGCATGGCCACAAAATGAGGGATCAGTTTATATATTGATTATAATATAGATTTGATCCCCAACTTACTTCTTATAAACATTTGGCATATATCTTCCTCTTCTATGTAACCTGTCCTTTCAGGACAGGCGATCATGGCTTTCCATGTCTCCCTATCCCTGGTGGCTCTTAGCACCCCTTCTCCTGTTACACCTCGCAATCCCCGTTCCGTCATCCACCTGATTAGGTCCTGCAAATATGTTATCTGCTTCTTTCCTCTCTCTTTTTCCTTCTATCTGGCCTGTCAGTATCAGGTTCTCCAAGCCCTTCTTCCTCATTGCATGTCCCAGGAACTTTAGCTGTCTCTTCCTGATGCTCAGTATGAATTTCCTTTTTATTGCCATTCTTTCCAAAATCTCATCATTGCTCATATGCTCGGTCCATGATATCCGCAGCACCCTTCTGTAGAACCACATTTTTGCTGCTTCCAGTTTTGTCCTCATATTCAATGATATTGTCCAGCATTCACTGCCGTATTGAAGAACTGACATCATATAGCAATCCGGCACTCTCTTCTTTGTTTCTAGTGAAATTTTCCTGTGTCTTAGTACTTTACTCAGCTTCTGGAATGCGTCCTTTGCCATGCCAATTCACCTTCGGATCTCTGTGTCGCACTTTCCATCTTTTGTTAGAACACTTCCTAGGTATTTAAATTTTGGTACTTGCTTGATTCCGGTATCCCCCACCCGTATTTGGCATTTTGGGTTACACCTTTTGCTGATGACCGTGCATTCAGTTTTATCAATTTTATATTATTTACTATATGAAATTAAATTACCCAAACACTTGTTATTTACTATATCAAGCAAATCATTTTCAAACCCAAACATTTTACTGTTAAGCTTGAAAGAAAAAAAAAAACGTATCCCCCCCCAAATATATAACCTATATTTTCAAATTTAAGTCATTTCGTTCTGATTAGTTAAGTTAAACACATAAAGTCTAAAATT
Organism: Ascarosepion bandense; assembly: GCA_037127315.1. Classification (NCBI taxonomy): domain Eukaryota; kingdom Metazoa; phylum Mollusca; class Cephalopoda; order Sepiida; family Sepiidae; genus Ascarosepion; species Ascarosepion bandense. Next base: position 867,945 of record JBBBDQ010001124.1, read on the forward strand.
TTGTATCTTTTTTTATATTTAATTCTTTATATATTATCTTTTTTTTATATTTAATTCTTAATATAACAAATGTATTGCTTTCTATGTTCAAATGTAAATCATTTTCATCACTTTATTGAACATTGCCCGATGACGAGGTAAAATCTAGAAACAGAAATTTCTATGTTGCAATGTAAATTAAATAACTTTTTACATAAAAAGATTAATTATATTATGCTTAACGATTTAATGTTGTATTGAACACTTTTTAAAAAAAGTAAATACCAGAGAACTGGGGATTCTAAACCTGTTAGTTCTCGTCACCTGGAGATATATAATTTAGAATTAGTATAAACTATTGGTCTGGTAGTCCACTGTTTGTAGAGATTTACTTTATTAAAAGCACTTGACACTTAGTAGCACATTAAATATGGTAATATTTTCATTATAAATTTATAATAAAAACAAAGTTTACTTCAACACAAGAGCCGTTGTGTTTTGCTACTATCTTATAAAGCACCTTGTCAGGCAGAGAAATATTTTTTTAACTGTTAGGAATTATTATACATAGTGTTGTATCTTGGAGGAATGTTAATACACAGATATAAATAATGACCTGATTTTTTATTGGTTAGCTGCAATAATATTTCTCTTGTGTTGCAGTAAACTGTTTTTATTATAAACTTACAACAAAAATATTTCTTTCTCTTTCTGTGTGTGGCAGGTAGTCGCTCACTAAAGGCTCATAGTCATGACCTATTTATGCCAGGAACGTATATTCCACTCATGGAAATGTACATACTAGACCCTTGGGAAAGGTATTAATCCATCTCTTCCTTCCAGTTATGAGTTAAATAACAGGACAAATTGGGTTCTATAGCCTTGGCTGGCAACCAGTCTACCACAGAAAGCAATGGCAACCTACTGCAGGATAATCTTCTGCTCAGTCAGTCATGTCACTTTTGAGACATGATTGCCCAAGCATGTTTCACGTATGGCACTTAACTGACTGAATCTGATAATAAATAAATGAGAACATAATAAAATGGCCTAACTTTAAAGAAATTTTTTCAGCATAATTCATTTTAAAATTTTAAAAAAACATATTTACAATTGCTAACAAGAGACCAAAGTATTTATTCACAAAAAATATTTATTAAGTGGACATAAAAAAAGTCAGTAATTGCTTTCCTTTTCATACCTGTACTATTTCTAACCATTCCTTATAAAATACGTAGGTTAGAAAAATTTGTGACATATATGGTTTCAGTTTTTTTTCTTAGAAGTGAGCGATAGCAAAAGAGAATCTTCGATAATACATGGAAAAACAAAACAAAACGTACAAAAACTGGCAGCAATCATGGTCGGTGGGGGTAGAGAAACAGAGAAATAGTGATAGATATACCCAGATAGAAATAGAGTAGATAGATACACAAAAAATAAAGGCATGAAAGAGATAGACCTTTGAGAAAGGGACGTAATTGTGATTTTTCCCAATCCCTGAATTTATCCAAGTCAGTACGGAGACTGCGATAAATCACTTAAACATGTCACCTAATTTAGAAGTTGCAGTGTATGACCAAAATGAAATTTTTTTTTTAAAGCTGTTGTTTGATCAGTGATTTTCATAGTTGTTAGTTGCTGGTTTCATTCTGGGGGTGGTCACTCACTAAGGGCCAATTAACATTAGCAAATCGTCTGTGAACAGAAAAACGGTCTTTAATAACAGGTGGTCGCTGAAAAAGGGGTCGCATACGGCAGGTTCCACTGTGTGTGTAACACACACACACACACACACACACACACACACACACACACACACTTTAACATAAGTATATACACTTACCCACACTTATATTTACACACTCTTTACATTTACAATTTACATAATATATACATATACACATCCTTCCTTACCTATACACTTTCATACATGTGTATTCCTGGAGAAAGATACAATATATATAATCATAATGTTAGTAAAATATGTGGTGATACCAACCGAGCAAAAGCAAGGGACTGGATGTTTGCATTCTAACGACCAGAAAGCAAATGACCAAAACTTGACAGTGCACATCCGGGTTCGCGCAGATGTTTTGGTTGAAAACTAAAAGTTAATTAAATACTAAATTTCCAGATCGCGAGCCTACACAAATTTTATTTATCGGCCAATGGGAAGCCCAGAATCAAATATGGATATGAATTCCCAAATGATCTGCTGCGATCCGAAAAGAAGATATAAAAAGCTGATACAGAAAGTATTGCCAGACAGACCGACCCACACAGACTGACTTGAGACAGATGAGAGTAATTAGTATCTCCCTTGACCAAGTCAAGTGGCTTACTATGCTTGTCGCCTTCACCTCCCTTTTCCTTCTTCCCTGTCTCAAAACTACTTACTGACCTAAGGAGCGAATACATCAAAGACATTCTTTACTTACAGCGCTTCCACATACCTAAATATTAATTCTCTTTTCAGCATTTTATTGCCATGAACATTTTAACGTCTGTTGGACCAATATTTAAAGGATTACTTTAATTGTAAAAACCTTAATTGATATGTGTATATATAAAATGTTATTTTTGAACTCAATTTGCTTTTCTTGATTAAAATCATTTTATGACTTATAGTGGGCTATCTACAATGAGGCCAAATTACGTTAATCTGCAACAACATACTACTACCGTTCACTAGAACGGACTTCCCACTATAAACTGGAAAAGAATGGATAACCCACTAAAACTACATCTCAATTCAAATTAACAATCAAGTGGGATTTTAGAAAATTGTGAATGTTAGTAAGTTCATACGTCAGTTCTTGACTGAATAAAACTTTTAAGTGCACATTCCATTTTATTATGGAATTTAAAATCTATTTTTGTGTCTGAAAATCAAGATCAGTTCATTCCTTTGGTTCAATAGTTTCCTGTGATTTTTATATTTGATTATTGTAATTTTTTTCCTCTAAGCATGGATCGCATCTATCCCTGAAGTTGTTGCGTGTTTGTGCATGTATGATAATCCTCCATTTAGTTTGTGGAGTGAGTTCTTCATTTTTTAGTTTTCAATGATGTTTTGATAGAACAGTTTGATGTTTCAAGGAAGTGTTGGAAAAAAAATGTCGTTGATTGTAGAATCTTTGTTTCCAACTTCCTGCAAATATCTCTGTCTACGTTTTTTTTTTTCCTGTTTGGGTATTGCTTTATTGGAATTGCATTTGCTGTCAATGGGGCAGTTGGTTCTGTTATTAGAGTTACAAGAAGTTGTAAATTCTTGTGCCTAATCGTAAAAAGTATTTAATTACTGGTTGTTGTGAATTTTTTTCAAATATTCATTAATTAAATTATCACCAATGGATTTATAAATTTGTTTGATTTTTTTTTTTTTTTTTTCATTATAATATTCTGTTAAATTCTAACATTGAGTTCTCATTGGATTACGATCCCCTGTGGAATAAACTTAACAAATTACTAAGGATACTGCTTATTATTATTTATATATATATATATATATATATATATATATATATATATATATACAGCATGATGGGTAAATTGTCACCATTTTATTTTTATAATTTCACACTTGTGTATTGTTTGTTTGTGATTTAGTCAACAGCAAAGTGTAGTAGTGTCAGTTGGGAACCATCAATGGAAAAAAAAACATCATGATGCAATACATGCAACCAGAATTTAGGAAATGGCATGTTGTACTGCTTAGTGTTCATGTCGAAAGTTCTAATACAATTATTTCAAAGTGTGAATCTGAGGACAGTACAAAGGATTCAGAATCTCTGGATGATACATCCTGTCAACATCCTGGTGCTTAAAGTGATCACTAGTGATGGCAACATTATGCCTGCATTCATCTTCCTACAGGACCTCAGACTCAACATGGAAGCCTACATCAAGTACCATGAGGTGGTAATGCTGCCCTGGGTCATGAGAGTGGCTTCTGGAAAACCCTATATCTGGCAAAAGAGCTCTGCACTAAGCCACACAAGGAGAACCCCATTTTTTTAAATTCATGCTGTTTTTATTTTGTCCTCCATATACAACTGTGACTAATACCTGCTTACCAGTGATGTGATTTGGTATCAAGGGAGAACCCATTGTTGTGTTTTTTACCTACATATATCAGAGTACACGGAGAACAACATTGGCAGCAAAAATCTTAATGGGGGCATTCTTTTCTTTGAGCTGATTCTTGAAAAGCCAAAGGAAATATTTGTATTAAGTTCCTTCACTTATTTTCAAGACTCATCTTTTTAATTGGACTATCTAGAACAAACCAAAGTGACATTTTGATTGATCACTGCTGAATCATTCAGCCAGCCAATATCTGCTACATATTTTTTTTTCAGAACATCCTGCTAGACAAGAGGTAGATTATAAGTGATATTTAGTGTGTGAAACATTGAAAAATAAATACTACGTAACTAACCAGGAAGTAATCCGTTAGATGAATTATGTTTCTTTTATGCAAGGAGGTGATTAATTCAGTCCATTATCTTTATCAGACATCTGCATGGATCTTTTTTCATATAGAGTCAGTTATGGGACTACTTCATAGTACACTTGATAAATTCTTCAAATATCAATGAATATTACAGATTATCTCGGTTCAGAATTAAATCTGTAAGATAAAAAAGCAATAAATGTCTTTAAGATTTTAACTTGAAATTTCATGGAATTTGTTTCAGTTTTTGTTTCTTCATAAAATAGAAATAACACAAACAATAAGTTCCATCCTTGGAACTTTCTTTGGTTTTTTTTTTTTTTTTTTCATGTTGAATATAGTATCCTTGTGACATTAAGAATGCAGGGAATATTTTCACCATTTACAACAACATATGGTGAAATGCCAAGAGCTTGATTGTTGTAATCATCTTCAATCTTGCAATCGGCAAAATCTGTTGAAAATCTTTCCAGTTCTTGCTCAAGAAATGCAAAACATTTTGATATCTTTCCTTGAAAATATTGAGATTCAACACTTCAACATACACTACTGGCCATAATTCTTAGGCCACCCCAGTGTTTAAAAAAAATGATGTATTTCATACTATTTTTTAGTATTTATTGCCAAGTGAATAATTGTAAATGAAAATAGAATGGTTCTTTTGTTAATACTGCACAATGACACATGCATCAAATGAATTTATAAACATTTAATAATTACCTAAATTGCAATTTCATCAATGAAAGAATGAAGAAAATTTAGGGTGATTTGGACGAGTTCATCCTTGCTTCCTTGCCTTGTAAAATTTTGCAAAGTAATAATAACAAAAGAAACAGTCTATTTTCATTTGGCAATAAATACTAAAATAGTATGAAATACATCATTTCTTTTAAAAAATTGGGATGGCCTAATAATTATGGCTAGGGTACTCTATAAAAAAAAAAAAAAAACAGGAAATTCTAGTTTTACTATATGATGAAAAAAAAAAACATAAAAAAATTAAATTCACAACTAACATTTGTTTTTTTCTTTCGTTTTCAACAACTAAACTTTTATCTTTTGCTTTTATTCTAAATAATGAATGTCTCAAAAATGTCAACATTTAACTAAACTGTACCAAATTTCCTGTTTTTTGTGAGGCACCCTGTATATTTAAGGTTAATTTTTTATTAAAAAGAAAATAACAAGTTCAAACTTATTTTCAGATCTGGTATCTGCTCATGAGAGGATATATATATATATATATATATATATATGGCGTCTGTATACGCTGCTTACATACAAGACATTAAAATTTCCCTTCTCTGACCCCATGCGCCAATGGCTTAGGGAGTAGAGACTCCGACTGACACCAAATCGGTCGAGTTTTGATCCCAGCCAGAAGCAAGTGGATATGTCTAGCCACACTGATGAGCTGTGATACAGCGAAACGGGGTTGTATATGGATGACTAATATATTATGCTCTCATTACGATTGATCTCTCCGGAGAAGAAAGTTTTAAAAACAGTTTCCACTTCAGCTATAATGCGTGACTCTTCAGAAATGAATTGAGTTCCCTCGGTGATTGGCGTCTGTATACGCTGATTACATACAAGACATTAAAATTTCCCTTCTCTGACCCCATGTGCCAATGGCTTAGGAAGTAGACTCCTACTGACACCAAATCGGTCGAGTTTCAATCCCGGACAGGAGCAAGTGGATATGTCTCGTCACACTGATGAGCTGTGATACAGTGAAACTGGCTTGTATATGGATGACTAATATATATATATATATATATATATATATATATATATATATATTGATTGTTTAATTACTTAGTTTTTGGTCATAATATAATTAGACCAGTGCACATTTGTAATAAAAAGTGTTCAATACAATTATATTATAGAAATTTTGAATATTTTCCATTTGTAAATGATGCCCTCCATCAAATTGAATAATCTGATATATAAATTTAATTGCCAGTGCACTGCTGGTTATGTGGGGCGTACAACCTTAAATTTGGAAACAAGAATTAATCAACATGGACTTTCAAAAATACAATGAGGCAAAATAGGTAGCATGTGTTGCCTTCTCTCTACCAATATGGAATCAGCTATTGCTCAACACCTAGTAGAGAATATAGCCTGGGCTAAGTCGTATAAGAAAGAGTGGTTCAAAGTTTTACATCTGGCTGGTCCCAAAAATCAATTAAAGATTTTAGAATCAGTCTGCATATCCTTATGAAAACCTTCTCTTTGCTGGCAGAAGAATTTTGTTAAGTCTCTTTATTTGTTCGGGGATATTTTATTTTAACTGTCCCTCGATAAATATTTACACATCATTTCTCCTCCTTTCATTATAAACACATATTTATACGTGAATTAGCGTTCCCCCTTATTTTTGCTCTTCATTTTCATTGCTGTTTATCGTTTGATTTGTGATTCCAATGATTTTCTTCTGATGAGATGTTAGCCAAAGTATCTCTAGATACTATAAATAAATTCCTTGTTTTTTAAGTTGTATAAATATATATATATATATATATATATATATATATATACACACACACACACACACACAACTATATATACGCATCGCTCATTCACTAATGAATTAGAGCACTTTGGCTATTGGGTGTGTATACATGCTAAAAAGGCTGCCTTCTTCTACCGTGCTCCCATAGCCCAGAGGTAGAATCATCAACTGACACCACTTCGGTCGAGTTTCAAACCTGGGTTAGAAGCAATCGAAGTCTAACTGTACTGATGAGCTGTGATACACCGAAACAGATCTGTCTGCGGATGACTATATATATATATATATATATATATATATACATGCTGTTAAATATAAGAGACATATATATATATATATATATATATATATATATATATATATATATATATATATATTACAGTAAGGTTCGCTCTGTACAAGGCTTGGGGGCCACTTGAGGTAGAAGATTATGTTAAGGTGTAGTTTCTATGGATAGGAGGGGAAGATAACAGTTAACTCTAGAATTGAACAGGTTAAGATTGTATTGATTTTGAAAATGTCCTCTTGGAAGTTTGTTCCACAGGGCAGTGGCTTGCAGGAAGAAGCTGTTTGAGTATGTAGAGAATCTGGGTAGTTTGCTACTATATATATATATATATATATATATATATATATATATATATATATATATATAGTGTATCGAGGCAGCAAGTAATGTTGGAGAATTTTTGTCTTTATTTTCAACTGAAATTAAAGCAAAAATACGACGTTTAGAACGGCTCATGATTAAACATAATAGGCATTCATTGTCTCTTATATTTAACATTGTCTCTTATATTTATATATTTTTATATAGTCATCCACAGACAGATCTGTTTCGCTGTATCACAGCTCATCAGTACGGTTAGACTCATTGCTTTTTAACCCTGGATTGAAACCCGACCGAATTGGCGTCAGTCAGCGATTCTACCTCTGGGCTATGGGCATTCGGTGGAAGAAGGCAAACTTTTTAGCGCATATATTATCATTAGACATGCCCAATAGCTAGAGTGCTCTAATTCATTTTACTGAATGAGCGATGCGTACATGCCAAAGTAGCTACTGTTTTTCAAAGCCTACCATTCTTCCAGAGTGCTCAGTCAGGGTGTGAGAGCATAAATATATATATATTATACTCTCATTACAATTGAGCTCTCTAGAGAAGAAAATTTTTAAGTTTCCACTTCTGCGATATAAGCATCTCTCTTCAGAAAAGAGCAGAGTTCTTTCAGTGACTGGCGGGTCTGTATACACTGCTTATATACAACATGTTAAAATTTCCCTTCTCTGATTCCATGTATCTATGGCTTAGGGGGTAGCAACTCCAGCTGACACCAAATCGGTTGAGTTTCAGTCCTGGCCAGAAGCAAGTGGATGTGTCTAGCCACACTGATGAGCTATGAAACAGGCTTGTATGTGGTTGACTAATATAATATATGTGTGTGTGTGTGTGTTTGTGTGAAAAGCATAATGGGAAAATTTTTAGTGATGTGCATTTTGGCAATAATATTCAATGCACAGACAAATGTCAGATTTATAAATGTCAGTCCGGTGCCATATGTGATATCCACTTTTGAGTGGTGATGTCTCAAAAGAGACATGACTGACTGAGCAGAAGATTATCCTACAGTAGGTTGCCATTGCTTTCTGTGGTAGACTGGTTGACAGTCAAGGGTATAGAGCCCCTATCTGTCCTATTACTTAATCCATAACTGGAGGGAAGAGACGGATTAATACCTTTCCCAAGGGTATTTTTGCGTAAGTGAATGCAACGAATTCAACTGGAATTTGAATTCACCTCCCCAATTTCTTGTTCTGAGCTCCCCGATTTGTCATTCCAAGATGCTTTCCGCAACACACATCCTTACATTAAAAGCACATCCCAAATTTACAATACTAATAATACTCGCTTTGTCGAGTACAAGACAGAAAAAATGTCTTTCACAAAACAGATTTTCTAAGACGACTAAAAATGGTTGGAAGTGTTGAAATTAAAAAGCATTCCTTGCCCCATTTAATGACAGATTGAAGATAATTTGCTAAAAATTAACTGCCACTTTGACTTTATCAACCCTATCAGATTTATTCTTAAAACATTTCTCTGATCGACATAACTTATAGGCTGTCAATAAAGTCACTATACAGATGTATATAACATATTTTATCACTGGACTTGTGTATTGCATTTCAAACAAAATCACTTATTAATTTCCTACTGTTTAGTGTAGCATTTTATTGTTATTAACCAGAATCATTTTAATGAGATTTCTGAACTGTGGATTAATTGGTTTCTTCTGTTTTAGTTTTTATTGTAAGTAACTGCATAGTAACTTTGCCACCTTCTCTGTGTGTGTGTGTGTGTATGTATATATATATATATATATATATATACACACACATGAAAAAAAGCATGAAAATTTAAACTTCTGAAATACCTGCTCTTTCTTTCTTTCTTTCCCTTCCTCTGTGTGTGTGTGTGTGTGTATATATATATATAATGTGATTTTTTTTCTTTTATGTATGATGACTCAGTGAATTTATTAAAGATTTAAATTATTACTCATTCAATTTTCTCATTTTCATTTTTCAATTAACAAAGATTCCAGACAGAAGAGAAGTTATCAAAACTCTAAATTCCTAAAGAACATCAAAGACACACCTTTGTATGCACATATATATATATATATATATATATATATATATATATATATATATATAAGAATTAATTTGTGTAAACACCTGCTATCTGCCAGTATTTCACATGTGTTTGATAGTTGGAAAATAGGAAGAATGATCCAAGAATTGTATCAAAGGACCAAACATTTTTCGATTACATCTGAGAAAAGCCTCTTCTGCTTTTAAGAGTTTAAAATCATCATCAGGCACAGTGGTCTGCTGGTTTAATACCATTCACTTGCTTAAAACGTGCTTTCTCAAGTATGAAGAAAAATAAAAGATGTTTGTGAACAATATGACTTCTATTTTATATTTCACTAGCAGTATAGCCTGGCATTGCTCGGGTGTAATGTAAGCTTTAAAAATAATCCACGGTCCTGGAGCTCGGACTCTTTGGACATTGGCACGAAAGACTAAAAAGCAATAATTGTTTCCAGTCAAAGCAAAACTGTAGACTGAAAGAAAAATGAATGGATGTAAGTCAAATTTTGATTTCCGGTATCGATGTCAAATAAGTATTTTATCGTAAACTGAATTTTAAAGGCTAAATAAGTGCTCTGAGTAAATGGTATCATGGCTGAGACTAAGAACTACAATTATACCTATTTAGAACAAAACGTGATTTTGATCAGACCCAATAGGATATTGGGGTATTGATTTCCAATATCGAAGTCAAATAAGTCATCCAAGGATAAACTAATCTAAGTAAGTCCATGAAAACTTATCATACCCACAGGGAGTAAAATTGGAGAAAATGAGCCATATTGATGGCTGAATATTGGTTTATGATCAGATTTGCTAGAATATTGGGGGTATCGAGGAGTTTAAGAAGATTTACTAATGTTTGAGATTAAAAACTATAATTTTACCAAGTTAGAACACATTCTGCTGCAAGAACCATGATAAAAAGGCTAAAATCCTGATCTTGATCAGACCCGATTGGATATTAGAGTATTGATTTCCAATATTGGGAGAAAATAGGAAAAAATAAGTAGCCCATGACCGAACTGGAAGTGAAAAGAATATTTGTGTGAAGTTTGATGAGAATCAGATAAAAATTGTGGATTTGTATAAAGGACATATATACATACAGACACACACACACACACACACACACACACAAACACAAACATCTTGCCTTTTATTTATATATATATATAAACTTATTTATAAATGGAACTTTGTGTGTGTGTCTGTTACCTATAGACTCCGAAACGGCTGAACTGATTTTCTTGAAAATTTACACAGTTGTACTATAAGCATCTGTGAGTGTTCTTAGCTAGGTTTTGTGTCAAGGTACCTCTGATAAATATCAAAAATCAATAATCGAAAAAATTGTGTTATAGAAGGAATGGTCTAATTTTAATCAAATTTGATACACTCATAGACAAAGACATAAGAAACAATATTCAGAAGTTTCAAGGTTGCAGTTTTTACAATAGTGCAGAAAATCGATAATATATATATATATATATATATAAAAGGCAAGATGTCTGTGTGTGTGTGTCTGTTTATCTGTCTGTATGTCCTTTATACAAATCCACAATTTTTATCCGATTCTCACCAAACTTCACACAAATATTCTTTAGTCTAAGCTCCAGGACCATGGATTAGTTTTTAAAGCTTTCATTACACCTGAGCAATGCTGGGCTATACTGCTAGTATATATATATTTTTCTAAACATATACTGTTAAATATGAGAGACAATGAATATCTATTATGTTTAATTATGAGCCGTTCTAAACGTCGTATTTTAGCTTTAATTTTAGTTGAAAATAAAGACAAAAATTCTCCAACATTTGAATTTTTTATTAAGTTGGTTCTAAGCTTTCAGCTCACATGATCCATCTTCAGAGAGGTTATAAGGACGGAAACACAATAACATCCACCATTAGCGACGATTTTATCTTCTGTTGACAAAACTCCACTAAGCAATGGCAATAGTTACCAAAAATAACAAATGCTGATGGTGGATGTTATTGCATTACCATCCTTATAACCTCTCTCATGTGAGCCGAATGCTTAGAACCAGCTTAATAAAAAATTATCCAAATGTTGGAGAATTTTTATTTTTATTTTCAACTGAAATTAAAGCCAAAATACGTTTAGAACGGCTCATGATTAAACATAATAGACATTCATTGTCTCTTATATTTAACAGTATATAATTATTTGCTGCCTTGATACACACATATATATATATATATATATATATATATATATAATCTATCAGTCTTTCATTTATTTTTTATAATTTTAATTTTTTTGTTTTTTACTGGGTGATAAGTTTGTGGGGAAACATTTGGAATTCATTTACCAACTGCTACATTTGGTTAAAATTTATAATATATTTCTCCTAAAATAGTATTTCAAGAAAATAATCTTCTCACCCCATTCTGCCTTTTATCAGTATGGCTGATGCTAACCTTTAAGAAAGTGACTCTTGTCTTTTCAGGCTAACATTTTTCCATTAATATAATATTACCATTTCATATCAATCAATTGCTCGGGCCTGCTGCTACCAAAATTGTTTTACCATTTTCGTACAATTTTCGTATCAAGAATCTCACTTATTCATGAGTCTACCATTCACTCATGCTATGAATATTATTGCCACATCTTAAAGAATGCTCTGTTCTAAATCACTCAAATCCATTGTCAACCATTTATATGAGAAAGCAATAGTAAAAAGCTAATAGTTTTGATATTACTTGATGAGTTTGGTGCCATGAATGACATTCATTTTCAGGTTAATGTTTTACCTTTATACCAACTTGCAATGTTTAGCAAAACTACCTCTAGCACAGCCAATATTCAATTTCCTTATCTTCTATACTAAATTTGTTATAACTAGCACATACTCAGTTATATTGGAAGTGCATTGTATTTACTAATTCAACATTTGGGATGTTTATGGTGGATGTGCATTGTGGTGCAGTGGATATCAGCTCGAAATGACAAATCAGAGAGCCGAGTTCAAATTCCAGTTGAATTCATTGCATTCACTTACGTGCAAATACCCTTGGGAAAGGTACTAATCTGTTTCTTTCTTCCAGTTATGGGTTAAATAACAGAACAGATTGGGTTCTATAGCCTTGGCTGGCAACCAATCTACCGCAGAAAGCAATGGTAACCTACTGCAGAATAATCATATGCCCAGTCAGTCATGTTTCTTTTGAGACATGATCACCAAAGTGTGTATCACATATGGCACTTAACTAACTGATTGATGGTTGATTAAGGCTGTGTCATAAGTGCTTTTGTTCCAATACCAGATCATAGTTTTACTTTTGGAAAGGTTTATTTCATGTTGTATTTTTTGAATCACTTGTTAGTGAATGTACTTTTTTTTTTCTTAAAGGTCATTCTCCCCTCTGTATGTATGAGAATAAAGAAAAAAAATTCAAAAAATAACTTTTATTGAAAATAGGAAACTCGCAAATTAAAATTTTCAATTTTAAGAAAATATCAACAAAATAGACACTTGGTATCAGAAGAATAGAGCTGAAATTTTTAGGACATTTTAAGAGGAAAAGAGCTTAGAGAATTTGACACTCACAGGACATATTAAAGCATTCAAATGTTGATTGGGATTGCAAGTTCGATTCCTGCTGAATGACACACATTTTTGAAACAAAAATTTATCAAAAATAATCAGGCCGGTAGAAACAAAGATACTGTTGATTAAAAACAGATTATCTACTCAAATATGAGTATTGATTAAAAATAATATTCAAACAAATCATTTCATATATATATATATATATATATATATATATATATATATAAACTCCAAGCATAGACAATAAATTTAAAAACATGCAGGGGGGTATGGAATATGTTGGGACGCCCGCGCCTATTCGGCTATAATGGACTATTCCATTACTATGTAAAGTAATGGTGGCATCTACGTAGGAGAGTGTGCCGAGCAGCCGATCGACAAGTCAGTCGTAGACTTCCGGTGATGACCCGGAAGTACCCATTGCTCATACTACGTCTTACGACGGTTGACACGATTAACCCTTATTCTTGTATTGGATACTAATAACCTTTGTAAATACTATTTTCACGGAATACGAGAATTAACCTATTCCTGTTGTTGAGTTATTTATTCTTACTCACGACATAACAGAATATGAAACAATATAAGAAAAGAAAAAAAACATTAATAATTGAGAAACAAAAAAAGGCAGGAAGTAAAGATAAAAAAAGAAAAAAAGATAATAAGACTGCATTTAAATTTTTGAAGATCAACGTTAGAACTCATGGTTACATCAAGCAATTTCAGTTGTAAAATGATGAAACCCTAACAGTCAATTTAGTACTCTGCTTAAATTCATAAAGTTGAGGTACCGAAAATAAAGTTCATCAGAACAATTACCATGAAAATATTTATAGAAAAAACTTGGGAAGTTATGTTACAGTGGTGGAAAAGTAACTGGCATGTCAGTATTGATAACATTGCAGAATCTTCTTTGGATTATATCAAGAATTTCTCATATACAGCAGAAACCCTAGACTAGATGAGGTAACAATGTTGTAAGATAGATTCTTGTGAGAAAAATCGGTTATCACAATACAGTGACCCAACTTTTTTAGCAAATGACTAACTTGAAATCAAATGATTATATTCAGTTAAAATGTTAGCCTAGGAAAAAGCAATGAGTCATTTTGTTGGAGGTTAGTATCAGCTATGCTGATGAAAGGCTAAAAAAGTTATCTAAGACAATTAAAAATGTGCAGTTTCATTTTGGAGGTGTTAAAATTAGTAACCATACTTTGCCCCATTTAATAAGACAAAGTACCTGGATTCGTAATCGGAGGCCACAATTTAAACAACCTAAGGTATGCAAATGCTACCGTGCTGATAGCAGACACAGAAAGAAAACTCCAAGATCTCTTGCAGAAGAAAGTAACTAGAAAGGACTAGAAATAAACTTCACAAAAACTGAATGCATGGTCATCAGTAAAAAGGGCAGCTCAAAATGCCAAATACAGGTCGGGAATACCAGAGTTAAACAGGTACAAAAATTTAAATATCTGGGAAGCGTAATAACAGAAGACAGAAAGTGCGACACAGAGATCCGAAGGCGAATTGGCATGGCAAAGGAAGTATTCCAGAAGTTGAGTAACGTATTAAGAAACGGGACAGTTTTGCTAGAAACTAGGAAGAGAGTACTGGATTGCTATGTGCTGTCCGTCCTTCAATATGGCAGTGAATGCTGGACAATACCATCAAAGTTGGAGGAAAAACTTGAAGCAACTGAAATGTGGTTCTACAGAAGGATGCTGCGAAGATCATGGATCAAGTATGTGAGCAATGATGAGGTCTTGGAAATGATGGAAACAAAAAGGAAATTAATACTGAGCATCAAGAAGAGACAGCTGAAGTTCCTGGGACACTCAATGAGGAAGGAGGGCCTGGAGAATTTGATACTAACAGGCCAGATATAAGGAAAAAGAGACAGGAGAAAGCAATGGATAACATAATTGAAGTACCTAATCAGGTGGATGACGGAACGAGGATTGCATGGTGTAACAGGAGAAGGCGTGCTAAGAGCCACCAAGGATAGGGAAACGTGGAAGGCCATGATCGCCTACGTCCTGAAGGGACAGGGCACATAGAAGAAGAAGAAACAAACAGACTTACTGGTGAGGTGAGGTGGGAGTAAATAGCTGTGTGATCAGCATAGATACCAAGTATAGAACTGATGACACTGAGAAGGTTGCTGAGGAAGATAACAAAATAGGTCAAAAGATATAGCCCTGGTGGGGACACTTGCATAAATGTAAGAAGATCTAGAAGAGTGGCCATTCTGATGCATGTCATACAAGTGTAAGCTTAGAGAAGAAGAACACTTGCAAGATAGGATGAAGGCTAGAGGAGGAGAGGAAAACATTGATTAACATCCATAACAAATAAACGACAATAAATATAATGATTAAATTTCTGAATGACCGCTGGGTGATGCATAGGAAATAAATCAGGCAAACATTTGTACCTAATCACATCTGAACATTCTTTAAATTTTTCTATCTTGATAAACGGACCAGATTGACTCACTCATGCTAAGCAGTAGAGAAAGTTGTGCATGCTCATATTGTACAATTTTGTGGAAAATGTGTAAACGAAATCTGGAGCAATCTAATTGTTTTAAAATGAGAGCTGATTTTTAGGATTCTCCTGTTCTCGAACTTGCTGCATTTGACAATCACAAAATAGGACAAATAAAGAAATTTAAATCTTTAAAAGCGAAGCAAAGTATTCGACTTCTGTGATATCTGTCCTCCTATATCACAGCGAATGAAGGAAAGACTTGAAGCAACAGAAATGTGGCTCTGCAGAAAGATGCTGAGCATTCCATGGTCTTGAACACATGAGCAATGACAAGATTTTGGAGAGGATGAAAAGAAAACTTATATTTAACATCAGCAAGAGACAGATGAAGTTTCTGGGACACATAATGAAGGCAAGTTTGAAGAACCTGATACTTATAGGATGGATAAAAAGAAAGAGAAAAAGGAGTAAGCAACAGATGCCGTACTTGATGGGCTTGAGTAAGTGAATGACAAAACAGGGTTTGGAAGAAATACCAAGGGAGAAGCTGTTAAGAGCTACAAGTAATAGGGAATGATCATCTATGTCCTGAAGGGACAAAACATGTGAAAGAAAGAAAGAAAAAGATTGTGTCTGAAATTAAAAGTACGTTAATATATCACATGGTAGAAGCAGGATAATTACTTTATATATTCATTCCATAACTGATTTTCTTAACTTGTTTGCCTGGTTTTCTATTCCCTTGACTATAACCACTAAGTTTTAACAGCCTGTACTTTAGGCTGGTATTATCTAAATCCCAAGTGAAATTCTTTTGTTTTATCATGATCTATTTTTTTCAGATTAAACGAAGACATAGTAATCTTCCCTGTGTCACCACAGCTCTCTTCTTGAAGAAATACATGCCACTTATGTGGACCGAATCACTTTGATATAAGGACAAAATCCAATAAATCAAGGCTTGTGGCTGACAAAGATAACTTTGGATAATTGAATAAAGGAATGACTTGCCTTGAGAAAATGCATAAAGATCAGTTGCAGGAAGACTGACTTGAAAATCAATCTCGTGCAAACAGTGCTAATTTAATATTCATACCTGAATGTTATATATGAGATGAGTTCAGAAGTTGCCAGAAGTATTAAACTAGTCATAACTAATTTGCATTTTTGAGAATCATGAATGAAGAGTGTATCATCGTAAGTAACTCGTTCTTAAATATAACAAGTGATGAAAAATGGGTTATGTATGACAATGATCAACTCAAAAGACTTAAACATTTAACAAGGATAACCTGGGTCAAGAAGGTGGCTGCTGGAAGACTGTCAACAGGACTCTGCACCATGCCACACAAGCAGAAGAACCCAGTCATGGGTGTCAAACAATTTCCGTGAACCCATCACCCCTTACATTTGGCCATAAAACTCCCCAGAGCCCTCTTGATTATTATTTGTGGGGTGCAGTTGTGCGAGAAAACAAAAAAAAAAACTCCTTGTAACAACAACAGCATTCACGAACTTAAATAAGGAGATTATCCAGAAGAGAGATAGAAGATTGCAAAGTCATCTGGAGACTAATGGCGATTTTCATGAATAGATTGTTCTTTAGTATTTTAAGATATCTTTGTATAATTTGGTAAAATATATCAGTTAAAATGAGATATCACTATTTGCATTTGTGCATTATTTAGATGACAATTTATCCATCTCACTATATATATATATAAGTATACCTAGTGAGACAACAAACCAACCAAGGTTTCACCTAAGCGGATCATCAGGGAACGCTGGCTCCCTGATGATCCGCTTAGGTGAAATTTGTTGGCTCACTAGATATACTTTACTTATTCAACTCTGCTTTAGTAGTGAGTGCTTTTTTGTTAATTGATTACTTGTCTCGGGTTTTTTCTTTGGGCTACGTGCTGACTCGATCTGAATCCCTTTGGCTAATTTCATGTGCTTAGCTCTTTTTTTTTTTTACAATTTTTTTGCTTCCACGTAGATATGCCGAGGGTTTTTCGAAATGAGAATAGTTATAAGTTTGTGTTTTTATATATATATATATATATATATATAGAGAGAGAGAGAGAGTTCCATTAATGATCTCCCTGATGTAATAAAATTTGAAGTAGGCATATATGCTGATGACACTATGGTTTACTCTCACCTCAACCAAAAATCTGCTGAGGCTGACAAATGCAAACCTTGCCGCTGAGCTTGAAAAAGACCTTCAATCCGTAGTGGACAGGGGTAAGAAATGGCTCATTATTGTGGATTCTGGTTGAGAAATCACACAAAATGATAAATAACAAAAGCAGATATAGAGATAGAAAATGTAAGTTATATTGAACAAAAATATACAAACTGGAACACGGGTTAGTCAATTCAGGAATACTAGGAATACTGTTAGTAGGAATCAATATATACAGTCTTGTAGTGAAGAAGTATGTCCGAGTATTGAATCTATATCCAAAACAACTCCAACTTAATATGAACCAACTTACTGAACAACTACTAGACTCCTGCTCTCTGTATAGGCAGGATTATATGTACACAGCAGCGAGTCCATTCTTGTATCCAAAAAGGGATGATCCCCAACACTCATGAATTTTAATGCCTCCAAAACCAAGCTGCTATCTATTAACCATTACAGGCAATCACTTTTACCCCCATTAGCATGGATCAGGCTAGTCTCCCTGAAAGCAAAACACTGCATTTCCTCAGTTTAACTCTCACAATATACCTCCAGTTGAATGACTATATCAAATCCATGGCTAAATCCGCTGTTAAGAAGGTCACTTCTCTGTGGAGGGTCAGGAAGTTTTTTCCACCTGAAACAATCCTGCACATATATAAATCTACCATCTACCTGTTCATTGAATACTACTGTCATATCAGGTTGGGTGCTTCTGCTATCCACCTAGGTGTCCTTGACAAAATCCAACAGAGAATCTGTAATGTGACCGATCCCAACCTGGCAGCTCGGATACAGTCACTTTCTCACCGGCACAATGTGGCTTCCCTGTGTCTCTTCTACAAATATTTTCATGGCTTCTGCTCTGATGAACTTAGCTCACTGGTGTGTCCTATGTATGAATTTGCTCAGGCAACAAGATTAGTAACTAGGTCCCACCCTTTTACTGTGAAACCAATAAAATGTAAATGCAAATTCTACTCCAGCTGCTTCTTTTCTATCACTTCTCGCCCGTGGAATTCCCTTCCACTTACTTGCTTCCTCAACAGCTACAATCTCCAGGAGTTTAAGTGTAAAGTCAATAGTTGTCATCTATCTTGCTAACTTGCATCCTCCTCTCTCCACCCATTCCACTCTCATTATTTTTGTCCTAGGCATGATTGTAAACTGCATCTGGCAGCAAGGCCTCTGATTGGGAGGTTTTGAGGAGCATGGAACCACCTCTTAATTACTGTTGTTCCCAGGTCCACTCTAACTCGGAGTGGTAGCACCTGTTAGGGTCCCAGCTATGGGCAAATAGTTAACCCCCAAACTGAGATCAAAACATGAAAGTATAAAAAAGCAATTTCATAGAAATATATATACATAAAAATAGACTTTTTATTGAAAAATTTACATTTTTGAAGGAAAAATATTACCAACAATACATTTTTGAAGAAAAAATTATTACCATAACACATTTTTGAAGGAAAAAATTTATTCTCAGCAAAACATTTTTGAATACAAATTAGATATTTTCAGTTTTCTAAAATAAAAACAAAAAATTTTCATTAAAATATGATTAAGTCAATCCTTCTCACTATAATCGAACATTAAAAAAATACCTTAAAACCCCACCTTTTTGGCATTAAATAACTCACAGAGGTTGATATGTAGTTAAACAAAACTCAAACTCAGTATCTTAACCCTTTTCTTACCCACTTCATGACACGCCCTGTAACCTGTCACTCTTTCTCATAATTTTCCTCCTATATAACCCCCTGCACACAAGTGGCAATAAACTTCCTTGCTTGGGGCAATGTGATTATAAAAAAAAGCTCAAACTTCCCGCCTGTGGAATTCTCTTTCACATACTTGCTTTCCTGACATTTACAATCTCGAAGAATTTAAATGTAAAGTCAATAGTCATCTCCTGTCACAGTAACTTACATCCTCTCTCTCATGCTTTTCTACATTCACCCCACTTCCATCAGTACTCTCTTCTGTCCCCTACTCTCTTCCTGACACCCACTGCAACCTCTCACTCTTCATAACATTCCTCCTATGTAACCTCCTGCACAACAGTGGCAGTAAAATGCCTTGCTTGGAGCGACACGATTTAAAAAAAAAAAAAAATACCCACACACACACACACATTCTACGTTTAGGGAGTTAACGTAAATATAAATTTAGTGTAGACTCTGCCAATTCTTCAAATCTGGTCGGCTTATTTGTACTATACAATCTTGCAACACATAAGGATATAAATACTGAAGATATTGGATTATACAGGGACGATGGCCTTATGATAGCGAGGAATTTTTTTTTTTTTTTTTTTTTTTTTTTTTTTTTTAATCATATCACCCCAAGCAAGGCAGTAATGCCACTGATGTGCAGGGGGCTACATAAGAGTGAGAAGATTAGAAAAGAGAAAACTGGAAACCGCATCCTAAACAGGAAACAAGGGATGAGCCTCTTCACCTGTTCAATAGACGTGGGTGGAGTGTGAACCGGGTGACCACAAATATTAAAATAGATAAAATTAGAAAAATATATAGGGAATTTAAAAACCTAAATTTACAAGTGACTGTTAATACAAACATAAAAAAAGATTTCATCAATGTTACTTTAGATTTAGAAAAGCATATATACCAACCATATAAAAAAACCAAATACAAATCCTTTATCTAACCAAAATCTAATCATCCTCCATCCATTATTAAGCATGTACCCTCATTCATAGAATACAGAATTAGTAGAAATTCAGTAAATGAAGAAGTGTTTAATAAGCATAATAATTTTTACAATAATGTCTTAAAAAATGATGAATATAAAAGCCCAAATGTCAAAAATGTAAAAGAGATGATCTGCTCCTAAAGAAAAAATAGGAATAGAAATATTATTTGGTATACGCCCTCTTTCAACCAAATGATTAATAGTAAATGAGGAAAAAATTCCTCGCTATGATTAAGAAACACTTTCTGAATAATAATTCATTAAGTAAGATTTTCAATAAAAATACTCTTAAATTAAGTGATAGTTGTATGAATAATCTGAAAAAAAATTATAAAAAATCATAATATTTGAAAATAAGAATTATCCAAAAACTGAAATTAACAATTTGGACAATAATAAATGTAATTGTAGAAACCTTATAGCGTGCCTTATGGTAAACAGGTGCCTTACACAATCCATTGTCTATCAATGTACTAGTTCTTCTGTTGGTTGGTTGTTTTTGTTTTATGGCATATCAACCTCAGCAAGTCATTTATTGCCAACTAAATTTTATTTATTTATTGCTGGTAATACCTTTTTTTCTTTGAACAATTTATTGTTGTTTTTATATAAGTTTTGTGTCTAGTAATACTTTTTCTTTTTGAGTAACAAGATTCATTGGAATTTGTTTTTAAGGGCACGGTCCCCAAGTCCTACCCTGTTATTTAACCCATAACTGAAGGGAAGGGACGGATTAATACTTTTCTAAAGGGTACCAGTGCTTAAGTGAATGCAGGGTATTCAACTGAAATTCAAACCCGGCTCACCGATTCCTCTTTTCAAGCTGTTATCCACTGCACCACAACGCACATCCATCACCAAACGCTTACAGCACCTGGTATTCCCAAGCGGTCACCCATCTAAGTACTGACCAGGCTCAACGTTGCTTAACTTCGGTGATCGAGCGAGAACCGGTGTATTCAATGTGATATGGCCGTAAGCCATTTTTACTGTGGAAAACCCTAATAATGTAAAGATTTATGTGGACAGTACTAAGAGCACTCCGAAAAAATGATTTTATCAACACACATCTACATTTAATAATAAGTACAGAAATAGAACATCCTATTTAAATATTATTGGCTTCTAAAAGAGACAAATAAAACACCTACATTGAAATGAAAAATTTTTAAAAAGTCTTTAAAGTCTTTAAATGACCCATGCACCTTGTCTCTATATGAAAAACTGTGTTATTAAATTTCTTAAGAATAAAAATCTATTAAATAAATGTAATGAAATAAATTCTTTTACATAAACATTGCAAAATGTTCATCTTAGAATATGGTTAAAATGATTCTTCATAAAAATAAAAATGTTTATTAACTTACATATATCTAATAATTTGTTTTATATTATGAAAGGATAATAAATAGATATTAAAATCATATTTAAATTTTTAATAATTAAATAGATATTTAAAAAATTGTATTATAATATTAAGAATTGTATTAGAATATGTATTTAATAAAAATAATGTATTTAATAAAAATAATAAAACAAATTTTATTAATAAATATTAAAAATTTTCTTTACAAATTAAGAGTTTTAGGAAAAATTAGAATAAAATTCATTCTGAATTGAAATAAAAATAGTATAATTACACTCAAGAGTCCCTTTAAGTTAGATCAAAAACATAAAATGTTTTCTTTTTTGTTTTAGAAAATGATGAGATGCGAAGAAACTCAAGAGAATAATCTTGTAACAATAATGGATACATCAACAGAAATGGAGTCTAGGCAGGGGTTTTGATTGACTGATACTTTTCCATTAGGATTGAAAGAAGAAATCACGTATTCCCCAAAAATATAAACTTCTTTAAAATTTAAAGTGGATCTCTATTCTGATTAGTTAAATTGAACATACATTAATTCTTCCGTCTTTCCACATCCATAAATAACAAACGTATTGTTTCTTATATTCAAATGAAAATCA
The DNA here is from genome assembly GCA_037127315.1 of Ascarosepion bandense. Taxonomy (NCBI): domain Eukaryota; kingdom Metazoa; phylum Mollusca; class Cephalopoda; order Sepiida; family Sepiidae; genus Ascarosepion; species Ascarosepion bandense. Next base: position 890,516 of record JBBBDQ010001124.1, read on the forward strand.
TTTTCACAACAATGATCTACATTACCTGATGATGAGGTAAAAATCTTGAAACACAGAAGTTTCCTTGTCACAATGTAAACTATATTTTAAATAAAAAACATATAATTATATATATATATAGGGTGTATCAAAAATACTTTCCAAACTTTGGAGGTGGATTCCTTATACCAAAACCAGGACAAATGTCTATATAAAAATGTTTGAAAATTTTGGAGTTATCAACTTAAAAGGTCACTGTAAACGTTTTTAAACGTACAATCCAAAGATGCAATCTAAGAATACTTTTTACCATAGTTTGTGGTACCATGGATCCTGTCTCAGCAGTAAAAGTTGGATGACTCAGTTACTTTCAGTCTGGAAACACAATTTGAAGCAGCTGTACAGCCTGGCATCCATTACCAGTCATGCGGCTGTATGTAAATTCATAACTGCCTTTTCATGAATATCCTGCCATTGTTTCTTTCAAGATCTGATTGCCCAAATGTGTATCACTTATGACACTTAACTGACTGCTTACCACGAGAAGGGATTATTTGATGGAAATAACCAACATATTCAAAAAAATTGAAGTCAGAAGTTGAAAATCATTTGCACCAGGGTATGATAGTCGCTTTCACTGCTACATAAATTAAGCGAACAAAACCTACTTGACTGTAAATATTCCACTTTTGGCACATTGTGATGAAAAAAGAAAATGCCAATATTCGACAGCATATTAGACAGTTCCGATGAACTTAGCTCGCTGGTGCCCTCTATAAATTTACTCATGCCACAAAGTTAGCAACTAGGTCCCACCCTTTTACTGTGAAACCAATAAAATGTAAATGCAAATTCTACTCCATCAGCTTTTCTCGCACTTCTCTTCCATTTATTTGCTTCTCTAACTGCTAAAATCTCTAAGAATTTAAATGTAAAGTCAATAGTCATCTCCTATCTCACTAACCTGCATCCTCTCTCTCATGCTCCTTTCTTCGTCCACTCTACTCTCATCAGTATTCTCATCCTTCTCTTACCCACTTCCTGACACCCCTGTTACACTTTCTCATAACATTCCTCCTATATAACCCTCTGCACAACAGTGGCAGTAAAATGCCTTGCTTGGGGTGATATGATTATAAAAAAAATTTTCTATACTATTATAATGTGGATATAAAGTGGGGGATCAATTCTATATTACAATAAATATATAAACTGATCCCTCACTTTATGGCCATTCATCCTTCTCTTTTCCACTTCCTGACACCTCCTATAACCTGTCACTCTTTCTCATAACTTTTCTTTTATGTAACCCCCTGCAACAACTGTGGCAGTAAAATGTCTTGCTTGGGGCGATATGATTATAAAAAAAAAATTATGAGTGTGTGATCAATTAGTTAGAATGTTTTCTTTTTGACTATGAGGCCAAGTTCAAATATCAGTTTGTCTCTTACTGGTCTCATCAGTCTGGGGAAGCAATCTCAGCATTTGGCATCTTTTAGAATGTATCTGAAAACCAGACCACATGTTAACCCAAACCTTGTTAGGGAATTGGGTAGACAGATCCGTTTGGAAGCTGTGGATTGTTTTTGTTTTTTTGGCATGAAGTCATATGTCATTGTGACTTATTTACACCATTTATGAGTGTACTTGCAGTGTTCAAACTGCTGAGTATGTTCCCTCCTAGAAACTGGAACCAAGCTACAGTATAAACTACAGGTAGGCTCAACAAACATAAATGTGTCTGAGCAGGTGTCTGTGAAAGGGATTAGCTGCCGGTTGTAATAGAAATGTATACTTGAAAAACAGGAGTAGTCAGCAATTATTTTACAGCAATATGAAATTCAAGAGATTGGGTAGGGGCAAGTGAAATGTGCCATAACTAATTGAGGCCACCCTTCATACATCTTTCACTTTTAGTTTTGTTACAGCCAACTTGAAATCCCATGAGTGAAATACCCCAAAATGATAAGTCGAAAAAAATTGCCCAAAATGTAAAACTAAAGAAAATGAAAGAATATTTTAATAAAACTTCAGTGTGCTGTGTCTCATTAGGACTTGAGTGACCATGGCTCTCCACAACTTCTTAACTTGTTTATCGCTAATGCTCACCTATCTTTCTCATTCTCTGTTCTTCCATCTGTTTACACAAACATATTATATAGATTACTCTCTGCCATTCTTAGACCATCTTAACTTCAATAAGTCTTGTGAGTGTTAAATGCTCCAACCCTTCATCCTCGTTTTGAGTCTCAAAACTTTTAACTGTCACATTCTGATTTTTTTTTTCTTAGAAATCAGTTCACACCAAGCAAGGCAATAATACCATTATGAAACAAAGGGCTACTGGAAGAGAAAATGAAGGAAAAGACTTTAGAAGGATCCAGAAACCCAATCCTAAACAAGAAACAAGGGATAAATAACTTCTCCTGTTCAAAAGAGCTGAGTGGAGTGTGAACTAGATAAATGTACTTATCTACCTCTATTGTGAAAAAAAAAAAGAGAAAAATATAAAATAAATTGTAAAAATTTCAGAGTTTAGATTCTGAGTGTGACCATTCTTTTTGTCTCCATTTTCCTTAAAACTTCCCCATTGTTCACATATACTGTTTCTGGTATTCTCAACATCCTTTAACAGAATTCCATCTCAAGTCCTCATTTTATCTGTGAGGAAACTATCTAACATTCACTGTCATATAGAAGGATTGATATTACAAGACAGTCCAGCACTCTTTTTAATGAACTTGTCCTGTCAATAATTTGTTTAGCTATTGGAAGGCATCGTTCCAATTCCAGTGAACCTTCATAATTGACAACTAATGGAGTATTAAAAAATGATATGTTAATTATCAAACAGATATACATCAATTACAAAATATGATAAAAATTCCAAGCTTAAGACAACATAAAAAATTTCAATTTAAATAATTCAATATCAACTCAAAACATTTTCTGGGTTTGGTTGAAATCAGTTGAAAGCAGCTAGTGTTAGAAAATAATTAGTGTCTCTTGAAGATTTATTCATTCTATCTAAAAACATCTCTAAATGGAACCTTATTTTTACAGATATTTAATTTCCCAATACATCAAACTTCAGGCCCAAAACTGATAAAAACGGTTTTGCATGAAACAAAATGAACAATTGTATGTTGAATACTTTTTTTTTTTATAATCATATCACCCCAAGCAAAGCATTTTACTGCCACTGCTTTGCAGGGGGTTACATAGGAGGAAAGTTATGAGAAAGTGTGACAGGTTATAGGGGGTGTCAGGAAGTGGGTAAGAGAAGGATGAGAATACTGATGAGAGTGGAGTGGATGGAGAAAGGAGTATGAGAGAGAGGATGCAGGTTAGTGAGATAGGAGATGACTGTTGACTTTACATTTAAATTCTTGGAGATTGTAACTTTGAGATAATAATAAAAAATGCACCCTCTCTACTATAATAAAGACTGTTGTGTATTTGTGTGTATGTATATATATATATATAAATAATAATATTTATTAATAAATTATAACATTGATATGTTATAATATCACTACAAAAGTAGCTATTTTGTTTCGACACTTTTTGTGTCTTTTCAAGTGATGTTGTTATTTCAAATGAATGGCTTTAAAAAACATATATATATATATATATATATATATATATATATATATATATATATATATATATATGTGTGTGTGTGTGTGTGTGTGTCTCCTGTCATACTCATGGAGAGAGAGAGAGAACAGCGAAGCAGCATCATCTCAGTTATTTTTACTACCAATACACAATTAGCTTTATTATAATAGAGAGAATATATATATATATAAGCTTTTGCCACATGTTCACTTTTTAACAGTGCTTGATCTTATTTTTTTTGCAATAATTATATCACTGAGTAATGAAGAATGTATCTCCTTTCTGTTATAATAAAGACAGTTGTTTATTTGTGTGTGTGTGTATATATATATATACATACACACACACACACACACATTCTTCATTACTTGATGACATAATTATTGCAAAAAATAAGATAAAGCACGGTTAAACAGTGAACATGTGGCAAGAGCTCTTATATGAAATTTAAATAGTTCACTGACAGTTAAACGAAATGCTTATTCCGGCAAAATATTTTTTTACCAAATTGAAGAAATATTGTGTGGTCTGATGAAATGAGCTAATTTAGCCCATTGAAATGAATTATAATTTATAATCAATTTAAATGACATGTTGATTGCTCTGGATAACATCCATTGAGCTCTCTACATAGATATAACACTTAATATAAAATATTAAGTTGATCTTGTTGGATTTTCCTCACTGTTTACAAACTGGACATTTATACACACACACACACACATACATATATATATATATATATATATATATATATATTCTCTCTATTATAATAAAGACAGTTGTGTATTTGTGTGTGTGTGTGTGTGTGTGTGTATATATATATATACATACACACACACACACACACACACATACACATTTCCCTCCTGTCATGCTCAAGGGGTGCTTAGATTATTTTTTATATTATGTCTTAATGTAAGATACTCAGTAGTAGGTATATCACCATATATGTTGCCATCATTTTAGATGGCATATCAATATAAATATTTTGTCATCATTTTAGATGGCATATCAATATAAATATTTTGTCATCATTTTAGATGGCATATCAATATAAATATTTTGTCATCATTTTAGATGGCATATCAATATAAATATTTTGCCATCATTTTAGATGGCATATCAATATAAATATTTTGTCATCATTTTAGATGGCATATCAATATAAATATTTTGTCATCATTTTAGATGGCATATCAATATAAATATTTTGTCATCATTTTAGATGGCATATCAATATAAATATTTTGCCATCATTTTAGATGGCATATCAATATAAATATTTTGCCATCATTTTAGATGGCATATCAATATAAATATTTTGTCATCATTTTAGATGGCATATCAATATAAATATTTTGCCATCATTTTAGATGGCATATCAATATAAATATTTTGCCATCATTTTAGATGGCATATCAATATAAATATTTTGTCATCATTTTAGATGGCATATCAATATAAATATTTTGCCATCATTTTAGATGGCATATCAATATAAATATTTTGCCATCATTTTAGATGGCATATCAATATAAATATTTTGTCATCATTTTAGATGGCATATCAATATAAATATTTTGTCATCATTTTAGATGGCATATCAATATAAATATTTTGTCATCATTTTAGATGGCATATCAATATAAATATTTTGCCATCATTTTAGATGGCATATCAATATAAATATTTTGCCATCATTTTAGATGGCATATCAATATAAATATTTTGCCATCATTTTAGATGGCATATCAATATAAATATTTTGCCATCATTTTAGATGGCATATCAATATAAATATTTTGCCATCATTTTAGATGGCATATCAATATAAATATTTTGTCATCATTTTAGATGGCATATCAATATAAATATTTTGTCATCATTTTTTACAGCACAGGCCCACTCGTATTAATAATAAGTTCTGATAAAATAAATAATTTTACTGTAAAATTTCCTTGCAATTATTATTTTGAGAATCAGAGATTTTACAGTAACACTTTCCTCTGTAGTACATAGACTTTATGAATTTAAATGCAGCACTCGACTGGCAGCAAGATCTCATCATTTTACATTTAAATTGGCTGGATGCAACCACAAGTTTTAAACTAATATTTTTCTGTTGCATTTTTCATTTGTGGAACTCTCTTCCAACCTCTTGATTCTTAGTCAACTTTGATCTTAAAAATTTAAATGCAATGTCAATTGTTACCTTCTGTCTTCTTAATTTCTCTTCTTTTATTGTTCTCTCTCCTTAATAATGTTTCCTTTTGCACATATTCTCTCACATAGTAACCCTTGCATCTTAGTGGCTTTATTGCCTTGCTCCGGTTGAAATGATTAAAAAAAAAGACTTTATTCTACACAATGTCACTCAGTCAAATATTTATTCAAACACTCATAAAATTATTTATTATGCCCCATATGGATCTTATGATGCAAATGAAACCAACTACGACATTTTTATTGTATATATATACATTATCTCAGGTTTTATAATACAAATCAATATTTTCTAAATAAAATAGATGAGCTTTCCTCTTTGAGGTCTCAACTGCATGAATTTAAGGGTACTGCTAGACTGGCAAGTAGGTCTCACCATTTTATTGTTGAACTACCTAGACACAATTGTATGTCCTATTCTAATAGTTTTTTTTTTCTTGCACTTCTCACCAGTAGAACTCCCTTCTGATTTCCTGCTTCCCTGCCACTTGCAATCTCCAAAAATTTAAATGCAACAGCAGTCAACATCTGTCTTCCCGAAACTTGTTCTTTTGTTGTCCTTTCTCCTCGTTAAAGTTTATTCATTCTCTTTTGCTCTCTGTAATTTCTTGCATCGTAGTGGCCTTATCAATGTGCTTGGAGTGAAAAAGATAAAAGAAAAGTAACTAATCTTAAACAATTGATATTGACAAAATTTTAAAGCAATGTCTATATGATAAATATAATTTTGCCATTGCTTTCTCCAGTAGGCTGGTTACCAGCCAAGGCTATAGAACTTAATCTGTTTGCTCTTCAATCCATAACTGGAGGGAGAAGAGACACACTAATACCTTTCGCAAGGGCATTGTGCATTAAGAAATGAAACGAATTCAACTGGAATTTGAACAAGGCTTTTCCAATTCCATCCAACAAACATCCTGATAAATATATCATGTTGGTTTCAACTGATGAATTTTTAATTGCAATTTCTGTTATGAGATACTCTAAACTTTGACAATGAAAATTTTAGTTTGAACAACTCACTTGCAGCCTATTAACTCAACATTTTTCTGGGTTTGGCTGAAATCACTTGAATGCATTTTTCAAAGGAAAATTTGAAATGTTAGTCTACTTACGAAGTTTGCACAACTGATGTGTATTCAGTTTATCACTCCTTCAGTATCAATCCATTGAACATAAAAACACATCTGCCAAATTTAGTTCCAGTTCGTACTAATGTTTCTTAGTGAGGCTGTCTAGGTAAAAAGATATGAATCTATATTTTTAGTTATAATGACAGATATGTGTCTTTGTACTTATATGGGTAAGTGTACGCATTACACTTGTATCCTTCCTCATTTTGTGACTTAGAAATTTTTTATTTTTATTTTTTATCTTAAAATACTGAGATTTTTTTCTAGATCTATTTATGGTAAAAGATTCAACAGGGTAGAAACGAAGCACCAAATTTTGATAGAATCAAAGAATTCCTTTCAGCAAAGAACTCTAAGTTGCATGCACACGCAATGATTTAGTCTGGCTAGATGCTAATAATATGAGTTTTTTATTTTATCACATACAAAATTATTTTGATATATACAGAATATTAAATTTTTTCTTATATCGCCTCAAGCAAGGCATTTTATTGCCACTGTTTTGCAGAGGGTTACATAGAAGGAAAGTTATGAGAAAGAGTGACAGGTCATGGGGGATGTCAGGAAGTGGGTAAGAGAAGGATGAGAATACTGATGAGAGTAGAGTGGATGAAGAAAGGAGCATGAGGGAGAGGATGCAGGTTAGTGAGATAGGAGATGACTATTGACTTTACATTTAAATTCTTAGAGATTATAGCTGTTGGGGAAGCAAGTAAATGGAAAGGAATTCCACAGGCGGGAAGGGTGAGAAAATAACCTGAGGGAGTAGAATTTACATTTACATTTTATTGGTTTCGCAGTAAAAGGGTGGGACCTAGTTGCTAATCTTGTGGCTCGAGTAAATTTATATATAGGACGCACCAGTGAGCTAAGTTCATCGGAGCAGAAGCCGTGGAAGTATTTCTAATGATTAGTTTCAAGTAAGACCTAACTTGAACAGATATTTTTAAAAATTGTATTAAAAGCTGATCCATTTATGACTTTTTCTGAAATTGTTTTCTAATTATTTGATCATACATGAGTGTATTGAAAAAGTGACATTGAATCTTTTTGTCCTTCTTATCAGATGCATATTTTACAATGGAAAATATATGAGAATTATAATCTGTAGTTCATTAGAACAATGTAAATGTGTGGTTCATGCCTTTGGCATTAGATTCCTATTCATAATGTTGATACTATTCATAATATCAGTACTATTTTCAGATTAACTTTTTTTTTGGGGGGGGAAAGAATATCTTATCAACAGGTAAGTGCATTTATGCACAAAGGCATTCTTGCTTAATTAATATATATATATGATGGGCGCATGGCCGAGTGGTTGGAATGTTTGCTATCTGACCATGAGACTCATGTTTGAATCTCACAGTATCTTTGGAAAGTGCTTGGAAAGTATATCTTGGATTGACCCAAGCCTTGTGACTTAAATTGGGTAGACGGACTCTTTGAGAGCTGTTGTGCTTGCATGAAATCACAAGTCATGAGGTATGAAGAGTTTCCCACAGTAGGTTTCCAATTCTTACTGCAGTAGACTGGTTGCCAACTAAGGCTATAAAGGCTATAAAACCTAGGCTATTCTGTTATTTTCCTATAGCTGTGGGAAGAAAAGATCGGTTCATACCTCTACCAACGGTATTAGAACATAAGGGAATCTAATGAGTTTGAATGGAATTTGAACTAAACTCTTTGATTCTTCAGTCTGAGCTGCTATTCATTACTCTCTCTCTCTCTCTCTATTGTGCTGCCTTTGTATGTGGGGTTATTCATTGTGTGTATTCTGGAAAAAAGCTGTATGTCTGAATTTGAGGGATAATATTATGTGCAAATGGTACCTATGGATGTTTATGTGCATGAAAGAGAATTGTGTACATGCATGCAAGCAGTTTGTGTGAGAGAGTTGTATTTGTATATGAGAGAGTTGTGTGTTTGTACACACAAACGCATACAGACATATATATTGTAAGTTGTTACAATGGTTTATAAAAGCATAGTATCACTACAAAAAAATGTTCATGTTTTGGAGAACTGCTCCTCTTCAGGTGATATGTGGAACTGAAAATAAATGGTGGAAACTATTTATTTTTGGCAATGTGAGGTGTAGATGGTGGTTGTAGGGAATTGGAATTTGATGTGTCTCAACTAGTCCATCAGCAGTTTGTGACCATAGAGATGCACATTTGGGTTAGAAGATGGGCTTAGATCTGGACAGGTCAGGTTTTAGTTTTGTCTGGGACCTTAGATTTTTTAAATGGGTAGACAATTTTTATTTGGCTACTATCTGTGAGTACATGGGATAGGAAGTTTAGGTCAGAATTTGGGTTGAATGATTGTAGTATTCTTAGTTATATTGTGTTTAGTATTAGAAGTTTTTAGTATTGGAAGATTTTTGTTTTTTTATTAATATAATATTTATTTATTTTTTTTTTTGTGGATGAAACAGTTATTAATTAAATTTTGAAGATTATTTTGTCTGAGTAAGGTATCTAGTGGGACCATATAATACTTAAAATAGATAAGTAACTTTTGACCATAAGTTAAATACAATATAAAGCTCTACTTTGTATCAAGTACTCTTTATAAAAGTAAATGCTTGAACATTGGTTTTAAATCTACGTGTTCTTTAACTTTCTTACAATATATGTGTGTGTGTGGGGGGGTGTTTTTTCTTTTATTAACCTTACCTGTAACATTGAATAACTCAAAAACCAAACTATTAATATTCCATGTCAAGCACTCTGAATTTTTGTATATCATAATGAAAGTGTTTTCTTGATGAGCTTCCATATTTTGAAAGCCTATTGAGACTCAAGCTCACACCAGACCCCCCAGTGGAACATATATAGAATCCATTGCTTAAGATGCTGGGAAAAATAGCTTTGTTCTTTTTTATTTCTCCAGCAATAGCCTCCTGCTATTCTCTATAAGAACCATTTTTGGACAAAAATAGAGGATAGCTGCCATATCTGGGCTTGAGCTGAATAGTTTTTATATTTCAGTCTTGAATAATTAATTATCAAATTGTTAATGTTTTATATTCCATGATTAGATATCATGACCTCAGTGATTGTGCAACAATTTAACCAGGGCAAGTTTAGAATAGATTAATACATCTTCCAAAAATGTGATTAGACTAAAGCTGTTAAATGTTAATAAAAAGAACAGAATTTATACAAGGCCACTTAATAGAAATGATCATAAAAGAGAAAAAAAGTATAGGCTTCAATAGAACGCTTTCTGTACAGTTAAGATAATGAGACCGGGTATAAAACCGATAATAAAATAGTCAAAAATCAATGACGAATTCAATATGATGTCTTGTTTAGTCGTAACATTGCCAAAAATTGTTTTCTTTTTTTGGGTTTCCTTTTGGCAGGACCATTTTTGTACTCGCTGACTTTCTGGCTATGCTATTTTTCATTTCTGCAGACATTCGACCTATCCTGGGTACAGAGATATTGTTCTTGAAGACTATAGACCTAGGGCCATGGACACATTCCTTGTCTTCAAAAATCCTCTGTTAATTTCACACTTCTCAAGATTGGAATTCCATCACTAACCAACAAATTATCATTTTTTTTTCATCCTTTTTTCTTTTTCTTTTTTATATTGTCCATTTAATTCTCTTTTTTCAGAGTTCGTCATTTATTTCTTTTTTTCTTTACTGCTGTTTTCTTTTTCTTTAATTCTTTTTTTCATTTCTTTTTTATTGCTATTTTCTCCTTTCTTTAAATTTTTCCTTTCATTTCTTTAATTATTTTCTTTGATTTCTTTAATTCTTTTCCTTCATTTCTTTAATTCTTTTCTCTCATTTCTTTAATTCTTTTCTCTCCTTTCTTTAATTCTTTTCCTTCATTTCTTTAATTCTTTTCCTTCATTTCTTTAATTCTTTTCTCTCATTTCTTTAATTCTTTTCTCTCATTTCTTTAATTCTTTTCTCTCATTTCTTTAACTCTTTTCCTTCATTTCTTTAATTCTTTTCCTTCATTTCTTTAATTCTTTTCCTTCATTTCCTTCATTTCTTTCATTCTTTTCTTTCATTTCTTTAATTCTTTTCCTTCAAGTCTTTAATTCTTTTCTTTCATTTCATTAATTCTTTTCCTTCATTTCTTTAATTCTTTTCCTTCATTTCTTTAATTCTTTTCCTTCATTTCTTTAATTCTTTTCCTTCATTTCTTTAATTCTTTTCCTTCATTTCTTTAATTCTTTTCCTTCATTTCTTTAATTCTTTTCTCTCCTCTCTTTAATTCTTTTCTCTCCTCTCTTTAATTCTTTTCCTTCATTTCTTTAATTCTTTTCCTTCATTTCTTTAATTCTTTTTCTTTATTTCTTTAATTCTTTTCCTTCATTTCTTTAATTCTTTTCTCTCCTCTCTTTAATTCTTTTCTCTCCTCTCTTTAATTCTTTTCTCTCATTTCTTTAATTCTTTTCCTTCATTTCTTTAATTCTTTTCTCTCATTTCTTTGTTTTCTATCATTTCTTTAATTCTTTTCCTTCATTTCTTTAATTCTTTTCCTTCATTTCTTTAATTCTTTTCCTTCATTTCTTTAATTCTTTTCTCTCCTCTCTTTAATTCTTTTCTCTCCTCTCTTTAATTCTTTTCCTTCATTTCTTTAATTCTTTTCCTTCAATTCTTTAATTCTTTTCTCTCAATTCTTTAATTCTTTTCTCTCAATTCTTTAATTCTTTTCCTTCATTTCTTTAATGCTTTTCCTTCATTTCTTTAATTATTTTCTCTCATTTCTTTAATTCTTTTCCTTCATTTCTTTAATTCTTTTACTTCATTTCTTTAATTCTTTTACTTCATTTCTTTAATTCTTTTCCTTCATCTCATTAATTCTTTTCCTTCAATTCTTTAATTCTTTTCCTTCATTTCTTTAATTCTTTTCCTTCATTTCTTTAATTCTTTTCCTTCATTTCTTTAATTATTTTCTCTCATTCCTTTAATTCTTTTCCTTCATTTCTTTAATTCTTTTCCTTCATTTCTTTAATTCTTTTCCTTCATTTCTTTAATTCTTTTCCTTCATTTCTTTAATTCTTTTCCTTCATTTCTTTAATTATTTTCTCTCATTCCTTTAATTATTTTCCTTCATTTCTTTAATTCTTTTCTCGCTTTTACTTTAATTCTTTTCCTTCATTTTTTTAATTCTTTTCCTTCATTTCTTTAATTCTTTTCCTTCATTTCTTTAATTCTTTTCTCTCATTTCTTTAATTCTTTTCCTTCATTTCTTTAATTCTTTTCTCTCCTCTCTTTAATTCTTTTCTCTCCTCTCTTTAATTCTTTTCCTTCATTTCTTTAATTCTTTTCTCTCATTTCTTTAATTCTTTTCTCTCATTTCTTTAATTCTTTTCCTTCATTTCTTTAATTCTTTTCCTTCATTTCTTTAATTCTTTTTCTTTATTTCTTTAATTATTTTCCTTCATTTCTTTAATTCTTTTCCTTCATTTCTTTAATTCTTTTCCTTCATTTCTTTAATTCTTTTCTCTCATTACTTTAATTCTTTTCCTTCATCTCTTTAATTCTTGTCCTTCATTTCTTTAATTCTAGTGCTTCATTTCTTTAATTCTTTTCCTTCATTTCTTTAATTCTTTTCCTTCATTTCTTTAATTCTTTTCCTTCATTTCTTTAATTCTTTTCCTTCATTTCTTTAATTCTTTTACTTCATTTCTTTAATTCTTTTCCTTCAATTCTTTAATTATTTTCTCTCATTTCTTTAATTCTTTTCCTTCAATTCTTTAATTATTTTCTCTCATTTCTTTAATTCTTTTCCTTCATTTCTTTAATTCTTTTCTCTCTTTTACTTTAATTCTTTTCCTTCATTTTTTTAATTCTTTTCTCTCCTCTCTTTAATTCTTTTCCTTCATTTCTTTAATTCTTTTCCTTCATATCTTTAATTCTTTTCCTTCATTTCTTTAATTCTTTTCCTTCATTTCTTTTATTGCTTTTTTTCATTTCTTTGTTTTCCTTCATTACATTAATTCTTTTCTCTCATTTCTTAAATTCTTTTCCTTCATCTCTTTAATTCTTTTCCTTCAATTCTTTAATTCTTTTCCTTTATTTCTTTAATTCTTTTCCTTCATTTCTTTAATTCTTTTTCTTTATTTCTTTAATTCTTTTCTCTCATTACTTTAATTCTTTTCCTTCATCTCTTTAATTCTTGTCCTTCATTTCTTTAATTCTAGTGCTTCATTTCTTTAATTCTTTTCCTTCATTTCTTTAATTCTTTTCCTTCATTTCTTTAATTCTTTTCCTTCATTTCTTTAATTCTTTTCCTTCATTTCTTTAATTCTTTTCCTTCATTTCTTTAATTCTTTTACTTCATTTCTTTAATTCTTTTCCTTCAATTCTTTAATTATTTTCTCTCATTTCTTTAATTCTTTTCCTTCAATTCTTTAATTATTTTCTCTCATTTCTTTAATTCTTTTCCTTCATTTCTTTAATTCTTTTCTCTCTTTTACTTTAATTCTTTTCCTTCATTTTTTTAATTCTTTTCTCTCCTCTCTTTAATTCTTTTCCTTCATTTCTTTAATTCTTTTCCTTCATTTCTTTAATTCTTTTCCTTCATTTCTTTTATTGCTTTTTTTCATTTCTTTGTTTTCCTTCATTACATTAATTCTTTTCTCTCATTTCTTAAATTCTTTTCATCATCTCTTTAATTCTTTTCCTTCAATTCTTTAATTCTTTTCCTTTATTTCTTTAATTCTTTTCCTTCATTTCTTTAATTCTTTTTCTTTATTTCTTTAATTCTTTTCCTTCATTTCTTTTCCTTCATTTCTTTAATTCTTTTCTCTCAATTCTTTAATTCTTTTCTCTCAATTCTTTAATTCTTTTCCTTCATTTCTTTAATTCTTTTCCTTCATTTCTTTAATTCTTTTTCGTTATTTCTTTAATTCTTTTCCTTCATTTCTTTAATTTTTTTTCCTTCATTTCTTTAATTCTTTTCCTTCATTTCTTTAATTCTTTTCTCTCTTTTACTTTAATTCTTTTCCTTCATTTTTTTAATTCTTTTCCCTCCTCTCTTTAATTCTTTTCATTCATTTCTTTAATTCTTTTCCTTCATTTCTTTCATTCTTTTCCTTCATTTCTTTTATTGCTTTCCTTCATTTCTTTGTTTTCCTTCATTACTTTAATTCTTTTCTCTCATTTCTTTAATTCTTTTCCTTCATTTCTTTAATTCTTTTCCTTCATTTCTTTAATTCTTTTCCTTCATTTCTTTAATTCTTTTCCTTCATTTCTTTTATTGCTTTCCTTCATTTCTTTGTTTTCCTTCATTACTTTAATTCTTTTCTCTCATTTCTTTAATTCTTTTCCTTCATTTCTTTAATTTTTTCTCTCATTTCTTTAATTCTTTTCCTTCATTTCTTTAATTCTTTTCCTTCATTTCTTTAATTCTTTACCTTCATTTCTTTAATTCTTTTCCTTCATTTCTTTAATTTTTTTCCTTCATGTCTTTAATTCTTTTCTCTCCTCTCTTTAATTCTTTTCCTTCATTTCTTTAATTCTTTTCCTTCATTTCTTTAATTCTTTTCCTTCATTTCTTTAATTCTTTTCCTTCATTTCTTTAATTCTTTTCCTTCATTTCTTTAATTCTTTTCCTTCATTTCTTTAATTCTTTTCCTTCATTTCTTTAATTCTTTTCTCTCAATTCTTTAATTATTTTCTCTCATTTCTTTGTTTTCTCTCATTTCTTTAATTCTTTCCTTCATTTTTTTAATACTTTTCCTTCATTTCTTTAATTATTTTCTCTCCTATCTTTAATTATTTTCTCTCATTTCTTTAATTCGTTTCCTTCATTTCTTTAATTCTTTTCTCTCATTTCTTTAATTCTTTTCCTTCATTTCTTTAATTCTTTTCCTTCATTTCTTTAATTCTTTTCCTTCATTTCTTTAATTCTTTTCTCTCATTTCTTTGTTTTCTCTCATTTCTTTAATTCTTTTTCTTCATTTTTTTAATTCTTTTCCTTCATTTCTTTAATTCTTTTTTCTTTATTTCTTTAATTCTTTTCCTTCATTTCTTTAATTCTTTTCCTTCATTTCTTTAATTCTTTTCCTTCATTTCTTTAATTCTTTTCCTTCATTTCTTTAATTCTTTTCCTTCATTTCTTTAATTCTATTCTCTCATTTCTTTGTTTTCTCTCCTCTCTTTAATTCTTTTCTCTCCTCTCTTTAATTCTTTTTTCTGATTTCTTTAATTCTTTTCCTTCATTTCTTTAATTCTTTTCCTTCATTTCTTTAATTCTTTTCCTTCATTCCTTTAATTCTATTCTCTCATTTCTTTGTTTTCTCTCATTTCTTTAATTCTTTTCCTTCATTTCTTTAATGCTTTTCCTTCATTTCTTTAATTCTTTTCCTTCATTTCTTTAATACTTTTCCTTCATTTCTTTAATTCTTTTCCTTCATTTCTTTAATTCTTTTCCTTCATTTCTTTAATTCTTTTCCTTCATTCCTTTAATTCTATTCTCTCATTTCTTTGTTTTCTCTCATTTCTTTAATTCTTTTCCTTCATTTCTTTAATGCTTTTCCTTCAATTCTTTAATTCTTTTCCTTCATTTCTTTAATTTTTTTCCTTCATTTCTTTAATTCTTTTTCTTTATTTCTTTAATTATTTTCCTTCATTTCTTTAATTCTTTTTCATTATTTCTTTAATTCTTTTCCTTCATTTCTTTAATTCTTTTCCTTCATTTCTTTAATTCTTTTCCTTCTTTTCTTTAATTTTTTTCCTTCATTTCTTTAATTCTTTTCTCTCCTCACTTTAATTCTCTTCCTTCATTTCTTTAATTCTTTTCTCTCAATTTTTTAATTCTTTTCCTTCATTTCTTTAATTCTTTTCCTTTATTTCTTTAATTCTTTTCCTTCATTTCTTTAATTCTTTTCTCTCAATTCTTTAATTCTTTTCCTTCATTTCTTTAATTCTTTTCCTTCATTTCTTTAATTCTTTTCTCTCAATTCTTTAATTATTTTCTCTCATTTCTTTGTTTTCTCTCATTTCTTTAATTCTTTTCCTTCATTTTTTTAATACTTTTCCTTCATTTCTTTAATTATTTTCTCTCCTATCTTTAATTATTTTCTCTCCTATCTTTAATTATTTTCTCTCATTTCTTTAATTCTTTTCCTTCAATTCTTTAATTCTTTTCCTTCAATTCTTAAATTCTTTTCTCTCAATTCTTAAATTCTTTTCCTTCATTTCTTTAATTCTTTTCCTTCATTTCTTTAATTCTTTTCCTTCATTTCTTTAATTCTTTTCCTTCATTTCTTTAATTCTTTTCGTTCATTTCTTTAATTCTTTTCTCTCCTCTCTTTAATTCTTTTCTCTCCTCTCTTTAATTCTTTTCTCTGATTTCTTTAATTCTTTTCCTTCATTTCTTTAATTCTTTTCCTTCATTTCTTTAATTCTTTTCTCTCCTCTGTTTAATTCTTTTCCTTCATTTCTTTAATTCTTTTCCTTCATTTCTTTAATTCTTTTCTCTCAATTCTTTAATTCTTTCCCTTCATTTCTTTAATTTTTTCCCTTCATTTCTTTAATTCTTTCCCTTCATTTCTTTAATTCTTTTCCTTCATTTCTTTAATTCTTTTCCTTCATTTCTTTAATTCTTTTCTCTCAATTCTTTGATTATTTTCTCTCATTTCTTTGTTTTCTCTCATTTCTTTAATTATTTTCCTTCATTTTTTTAGTTCTTTTCCTTCATTTCTTTAATTCTTTTCTCTCCTCTCTTTAATTATTTTCTCTCATTTCTTTAATTCTTTTCCTTCATTTCTTTAATTCTTTTCTCTCATTTCTTTAATTCTTTTCCTTCATTTCTTTAATTCTTTTCCTTCATTTCTTTAATTCTTTTCTCTCAATTCTTTAATTCTTTTCTCTCAATTCTTTAATTCTTTTCTCTCAATTCTTTCATTCTTTTCCTTCATTTCTTTAATTCTTTTCCTTTATTTCTTTAATTCTTTTCCTTCATTTCTTTAATTCTTTTCTCTCCTCTCTTTAATTCTTTTCCTTCATTTCTTTAATTCTTTTCTCTCCTTTCTTTAATTCTTTTCCTTCATTTCTTTAATTCTTTTCTCTCAATTCTTTAATTCTTTTCTCTCAATTCTTTAATTCTTTCCCTTCATTTCTTTAATTCTTTCCCTTCATTTCTTTAATTCTTTTCTCTCAATTCTTTAATTATTTTCTCTCATTTCTTTGTTTTCTCTCATTTCTTTAATTATTTTCCTTCATTTTTTTAATTCTTTTCCTTCATTTCTTTAATTCTTTTCTCTCCTCTCTTTAATTCTTTTCCTTTATTTCTTTAATTCTTTTCCTTCATTTCTTTAATTCTTTACCTTCATTTCATTCTTTATTTGTTTAATTCTTTTCCTTCATTTCTTGAATTCTTTTCTCTCATTTCTTTAATTCTTTTCCTTCATTTCTTTAATTGTTTTCCTTCATTTCTTTAATTCTTTTCCTTCATTTCTTTAATTCTTTTCCTTCATTTCTTTAATTCTTTTCTCTCCTCTCTTTAATTCTTTTCTCTCCTCTCTTTAATTCTTTTCTCTCCTCTCTTTAATTCTTTTCTCTCCTCCCTTTAATTCTTTTCTCTCCTCTCTTTAATTCTTTTCCTTTATTTCTTTAATTCTTTTCCTTCATTCCTTTAATTCTTTTCTCTCATTTCTTTGTTTTCTCTTATTTCTTTAATTCTTTTCCTTCATTTCTTTAATTCTTTTCCTTCATTTCTTTAATTCTTTTTCTTTATTTCTTTAATTCTTTTCCTTCATTTCTTTAATTCTTTTCCTTCATTTCTTTAATTCTTTTCCTTCATTTCTTTAATTCTTTTCTCTCAATTCTTTAATACTTTTCCTTCATTTCTTTAATTCATTTCCTTCATTTCTTTAATTCTTTTCTTTCATTTCTTTAATTCTTTTCTCTCCTCTCTTTAATTCTTTTCTCTCCTCTCTTTAATTCTTTTCCTTCATTTCTTCAATTCTTTTCCTTCATTTCTTTAATTCTTTTCTCTCATTTCTTTAATTCTTTTCTCTCATTTCTTTAATTCTTTTACTTCATTTTTTTAATTCTTTTCCTTCATTTCTTTAATTCTTTTCCTTCATTTCTTTAATTCTTTTTCTTTATTTCTTTAATTCTTTTCCTTCATTTCTTTAATTCTTTTCCTTCATTTCTTTAATTCTTTTTCTTTATTTCTTTAAATCTTTTCCTTCATTTCTTTAATTATTTTCCTTCATTTCTTTAATTCTTTTTCTTTATTTCTTTAATTCTTTTCCTTCATTGCTTTAATTCTTTTCCTTCATTTCTTTAATTCTTTTCTCTCAATTCTTTAATACTTTTCCTTCATTTCTTTAATTCATTTCCTTCATTTCTTTAATTCTTTTCCTTCATTTCTTTAATTCTTTTCTCTCCTCTCTTTAATTCTTTTCTCTCCTCTCTTTAATTCTTTTCCTTCATTTCTTTAATTCTTTTCTCTCATTTCTTTAATTCTTTTCTCTCATTTCTTTAATTCTTTTCCTTCATTTCTTTAATTCTTTTCCTTCATTTCTTTAATTCTTTTCCTTTATTTCTTTAATTGTTTTCCTTCATTTCTTTAATTGTTTTTGTTCATTTCTTTAATTCTTTTACTTCATTTCTTTAATTCTTTTCCTTCATTTCTTTAATTCTTTTCTCTCAATTCTTTAATTCTTTTCTCTCAATTCTTTAATTCTTTTCTCTCAATTCTTTAATTCTTTTCCTTCATTTCTTTAATTCTTTTCCTTCATTTCTTTAATTATTTTCCTTTATTTCTTTAATTCTTTTCCTTCATTTCTTTAATTCTTTTCTCTCCTCTGTTTAATTCTTTTCCTTCATTTCTTTAATTCTTTTCCTTCATTTCTTTAATTCTTTTCTCTCAATTCTTTAATTCTTTCCCTTCATTTCTTTAATTCTTTCCCTTCATTTCTTTAATTCTTTTCCTTCATTTCTTTAATTCTTTTCCTTCATTTCTTTAATTCTTTTCTCTCAATTCTTTGATTATTTTCTCTCATTTCTTTGTTTTCTCTCATTACTTTAATTATTTTCCTTCATTTTTTTTAATTCTTTTCCTTCATTTCTTTAATTCTTTTCTCTCCTCTCTTTAATTATTTTCTCTCATTTCTTTAATTCTTTTCCTTCATTTCTTTAATTCTTTTCCTTCATATCTTTAATTCTTTTCCTTCATTTCTTTAATTCTTTTCTCTCATTACTTTAATTCTTTTCCTTCATTTCTTTAATTCTTTTCCTTCATTTCTTTAATTCTTTTCCTTCATTTCTTTAATTCTTTTCCTTCATTTCTTTAATTCTTTTACTTCATTTCTTTAATTCTTTTCCTTCAATTCTTTAATTATTTCCTCTCATTTCTTTAATTTTTTTTCTCTCTTTTACTTTAATTCTTTTCCTTCATTTTTTTAATTCTTTTCTCTCCTCTCTTTAATTCTTTTCCTTCATTTCTTTTATTGCTTTTTTTCATTTCTTTGTTTTCCTTCATTACATTAATTCTTTTCTATCATTTCTTTAATTCTTTTCCTTCATCTCTTTAATTCTTTTCCTTCAATTCTTTAATTCTTTTTCTTTATTTCTTTAATTCTTTTCCTTCATTTCTTTAATTCTTTTCTCTCTTTTACTTTAATTATTTTCCTTCATTTTTTTCATTCTTTTCCTTCATTTCTTTAATTCTTTTCCTTCATTTCTTTTATTGCTTTCCTTCATGTCTTTGTTTTCCTTCATTACTTTAATTCTTTTCTCTCATTTCTTTAATTCTTTTCCTTCATCTCTTTAATTCTTTTCCTTCAATTCTTTAATTCTTTTCCTTCATTTCTTTAATTCTTTTCCTTCATTTCTTTAATTCTTTTTCTTTATTTCTTTAATTCTTTTCCTCCATTTCTTTAATTCTTTTCTCTCAATTCTTTAATTCTTTTCCTTCATTTCTTTAATTCTTTTCCTTCAATTCTTTAATTATTTTCTCTCATTTCTTTAATTCTTTTCTCTCTTTTACTTTAATTCTTTTCCTTCATTTTTTTAATTCTTTTCTCTCCTCTCTTTAATTCTTTTCCTTCATTTCTTTAATTCTTTTCTCTCAATTCTTTAATTCTTTTCCTTCATTTCTTTAATTCTTTTCCTTCATTTCTTTAATTCTTTTCCTTCATTTCTTTAATTCTTTTCCTTCAATTCTTTAATTATTTTCCTTCATTTCTTTTATTGCTTTTTTCATTTCTTTGTTTTCCTTCATTACATTAATTCTTTTCTTTCATTACTTTAATTGTTTTCCTTCATCTCTTTAATTCTTTTCCTTCAATTCTTTAATTCTTTTCCTTCAATTCTTTAATTCTTTTCCTTCAATTCTTTAATTCTTTTCCTTCATTTCTTTAATTCTTTTTCTTTATTTCTTTAATTCTTTTCCTTCATTTCTTTAATTCTTTTTCTTTATTTCTTTAATTCTTTTCCTTCATTTCTTTAATTCTTTTCTCTCAATTCTTTAATTCTTTTCTCTCAATTCTTTAATTCTTTTCCTTCATTTCTTTAATTCTTTTCCTTCATTTCTTTCATTCTTTTCCTTCATTTCTTTCATTATTTTCCTTCATTTCTTTAATTCTTTTCCTTCATCTCTTTAATTCTTTTCCTTCAATTCTTTAATTCTTTTCATTCATTTCTTTAATTCTTTTCATTCATTTCTTTAATTCTTTTCCTTCATTTCTTTAATTCTTTTCCTTCATTTCTTTAATTCTTTTCCTTCATTTCTTTAATTCTTTTCCTTCATTTCTTTAATTCTTTTCCTTCATTTCTTTAATTCTTTTCCTTCATTTTTTTAATTCTTTTCTCTCTTTTACTTTAATTCTTTTCCTTCATTTTTTTAATTCTTTTCCCTCCTCTCTTTAATTCTTTTCCTTCATTTTTTTAATTCTTTTCTCTCCTCTCTTTAATTCTTTTCCTTCATTTCTTTAATTCTTTTCTCTCATTTCTTTAATTCTTTTCCTTCATTTCTTTAATTCTTTTCCTTCATTTCTTTAATTCTTTTTCTTTATTTCTTTAATTCTTTTCCTTCATTTCTTTAATTCTTTTCCTTTATTTCTTTAATTGTTTTCCTTCATTTATTTAATTGTTTTCGTTCATTTCTTTAATTCTTTTACTTCATTTCTTTAATTCTTTTCCTTCATTTCTTTAATTCTTTTCTCTCAATTCTTTAATTCTTTTCTCTCAATTCTTTAATTCTTTTCCTTCATTTCTTTAATTCTTTTCCTTCATTTCTTTAATTCTTTTCCTTCATTTCTTTAATTATTTTCCTTCATTTCTTTAATTATTTTCCTTCATTTCTTTAATTCTTTTCCTTCATTTCTTTAATTCTTTTCCTTCATTTCTTTAATTCTTTTCCTTCATTTCTTTAATTCTTTTCTCTCAATTCTTTAATTCTTTCCCTTCATTTCTTTAATTCTTTTCCTTCATTTCTTTAATTCTTTTCCTTCATTTCTTTAATTCTTTTCCTTCATTTCTTTAATTCTTTTCTCTCAATTCTTTCATTATTTTCTCTCATTTCTTTGTTTTCTCTCATTTCTCTAATTATTTTCCTTCATTTTTTTAATTCTTTTCCTTCATTTCTTTAATTCTTTTCCTTCATTTCTTTAATTATTTTCCTTTATTTCTTTAATTCTTTTCCTTCATTTCTTTAATTCTTTTCTCTCCTCTCTTTAATTCTTTTCCTTCATTTCTTTAATTCTTTTCCTTCATTTCTTTAATTCTTTTCTCTCAATTCTTTAATTCTTTTCCTTCATTTCTTTAATTCTTTCCCTTCATTTCTTTAATTCTTTCCCTTCATTTCTTTAATTCTTTTCCTTCATTTCTTTAATTCTTTTCTCTCAATTCTTTAATTATTTTCTCTCATTTCTTTGTTTTCTCTCATTTCTTTAATTATTTTCCTTCATTTCTTTAATTCTTTTCTCTCCTCTCTTTAATTCTTTTCCTTCATTTCTTTAATTCTTTTCCTTCATTCCTTTAATTCTTTTCCTTCATTTCTTTAATTCTTTTCCTTCATTTCTTTAATTCTTTTCTCTCATTTCTTTAATTCTTTTCCTTCATTTCTTTAATTCTTTTCCTTCATTTCTTTAATTCTTTTCCTTCATTTCTTTAATTCTTTTCCTTCATTTCTTTAATTCTTTTCCTTCATTTCTTTAATTCTTTTCCTTCATTTCTTTAATTCTTTTTTCTTCATTTCTTTAATTATTTTCTCTCATTTCTTTGTTTTCTCTCATTTCTTTAATTCTTTTCCTTCATTTCTTTAATTCTTTTCCTTCATTTCTTTAATTCTTTTCCCTCCTCTCTTTAATTCTTTTCTCTCCTCTCTTTAATTCTTTTCTTTGATTTCTTTAATTCTTTTCCTTCATTCCTTTAATAATATTCTCTCATTTCTTTGTTTTCTCTCATTTCTTTAATTCTTTTCCTTCATTTCTTTAATTCTTTTCCTTCCTTTCTTTAATTCTTTTCCTTCATTTCTTTAATTCTTTTCTCTCCTCTCTTTAATTATTTTCCCTCCTCTCTTTCATTCTTTTCCTTCATTTCTTTAATTCTTTTCCTTCATTTCTTTAATTCTTTTCCTTCATTTCTTTAATTCTTTTTCTTTATTTCTTTAATTCTTTTCCTTTATTTCTTTAATTCTTTTCTCTCATTTCTTTAATTCTTTTCCTTCATTTCTTTAATTCTTTTCTCTCCTCCCTTTAATTCTTTTCCTTCATTTCTTTAATTCTTTTCCTTCATTTCTTTAATTTTTTTCTCTCAATTCTTTAATTCTTTTCCTTCATTTCTTTAATTCTTTTCCTTCATTTCTTTAATTCTTTTCCTTCATTTCTTTAATTCTTTTCTCTCCTCTCTTAAATTCTCTTCCTTCATTTCTTTAATTCTTTTCTCTCAATTTTTTAATTCTTTTCCTTCATTTCTTTAATTCTTTTCCTTCATTTCTTTAATTCTTTTCCTTCATTTCTTTAATTCTTTTCTCTCATTTCTTTAATTCTTTTCCTTCATTTCTTTAATTCTTTTCTCTCCTCTCTTTAATTCTTTTCTCTCCTCTCTTTAATTCTTTTCCTTCATTTCTTTAATTCTTTTCTCTCATTTCTTTAATTCTTTTCCTTCATTCCTTTAATAATATTCTGTCATTTCTTTGTTTTCTCTCATTTCTTTAATTCTTTTCCTTCATTTCTTTAATTCTTTTCCTTCCTTTCTTTAATTCTTTTCCTTCATTTCTTTAATTCTTTTCTCTCCTCTCTTTAATTCTTTTCCCTCCTCTCTTTCATTCTTTTCATTCATTTCTTTAATTCTTTTCCTTCATTTCTTTAATTCTTTTCCTTCATTTCTTTAATTCTTTTTCTTTATTTCTTTAATTCTTTTCCTTTATTTCTTTAATTCTTTTCTCTCATTTCTTTAATTCTTTTCCTTCATTTCTTTAATTCTTTTCCTTCATTTCTTTAATACTATTCCTTTATTTCTTTAATTGTTTTCCTTCATTTCTTTAATTGTTTTCCTTCATTCCTTTAATTCTTTTCCTTCATTTCTTTAATTCTTTTCCTTCATATCTTTACTTCTTTTCCTTCATTTCTTTAATTCTTTTCTCTCATTACTTTAATTCTTTTCCTTCATTTCTTAATTCTTTTCCTTCATTTCTTTTATTGCTTTTTTTCATTTCTTTGTTTTCCTTCATTACATTAATTCTTTTCTCTCATTTCTTTAATTCTTTTCCTTCATTTCTTTAATTTTTTTCTCTCAATTCTTTAATTCTTTTCTCTCAATTCTTTAATTCTTTTCCTTCATTTCTTTAATTCTTTTCCTTCATTTCTTTAATTCTTTTCCTTCATTTCTTTAATTCTTTTCCTTCATCTCTTTAATTCTTTTCTTTTCCTTCAATTCTTTAATTCTTTTCCTTCATTTCTTTAATTCTTTTCCTTCATTTCTTTAATTCTTTTCCTTCATTTCTTTAATTCTTTTCCTTCATTTCTTTAATTCTTTTCTCTCTTTTACTTTAATTCTTTTCCTTCATTTTTTTAATTCTTTTCCCTCCTCTCTTTAATTCTTTTCCTTCATTTCTTTAATTCTTTTCCTTCATTTCTTTTATTGCTTTCCTTCATTTCTTTGTTTTCCTTCATTACTTTAATTCTTTTCTCTCATTTCTTTAATTCTTTTCCTTCATCTCTTTAATTCTTTTCCTTCAATTCTTTAATTCTTTTCCTTCATTTCTTTAATTCTTTTTCTTTATTTCTTTAATTCTTTTCCTTCATTACATTAATTCTTTTCTCTCAATTCTTTAATTATTTTCCTTCATTTCTTTAATTCTTTTCCTTCATTTCTTTAATTCTTTTCTCTCCTCTCTTTAATTCTCTTCCTTCATTTCTTTAATTCTTTTCTCTCAATTTTTTAATTCTTTTCTCTCAATTTTTTAATTCTTTTCCTTCATTTCTTTAATTCTTTTCCTTCATTTCTTGAATTCTTTTCCTTCATTTCTTTAATTCTTTTCTCTCCTCCCTTTAATTCTTTTCCTTCATTTCTTTAATTCTTTTCCTTCATTTCTTTAATTCTTTTCCTTCATCTCTTTAATTCTTTTCCTTCATTTCTTTAATTCTTTTCTCTCCTCCTTTAATTCTTTTCCTTCATTTCTTTAATTCTTTTCCTTCATTTCTTTAATTCTTTTCTCTCAATTCTTTAATTCTTTTCCTTCATTTCTTTAATTCTTTTCCTTCATTTCTTTAATTCTTTTCCTTCATTTCTTTAATTCTTTTCTCTCCTCTCTTAAATTCTCTTCCTTCATTTCTTTAATTCTTTTCTCTCAATTTTTTAATTCTTTTCTCTCAATTTTTTAATTCTTTTCCTTCATTTCTTTAATTCTTTTCCTTCATTTCTTTAATTCTTTTCCTTCATTTCTTTAATTCTTTTCTCTCATTTCTTTAATTCTTTTCCTTCATTTCTTTAATTCTTTTCTCTCCTCTCTTTAATTCTTTTCTCTCCTCTCTTTAATTCTTTTCTCTCCTCTCTTTAATTCTTTTCCTTCATTTCTTTAATTCTTTTCTCTCATTTCTTTAATTCTTTTCCTTCATTTCTTTAATTCTTTTTCTTTATTTCTTTAATTCTTTTCTCTCATTTCTTTAATATTTTTTCCTTTATTTCTTTGTTTTCCTTCATTTCTTTAATTGTTTTCCTTCATTCCTTTAATTCTTTTCCTTCATATCTTTAATTCTTTTCCTTCATATCTTTAATTCTTTTCTTTCATTTCTTTAATTCTTTTCTCTCATTACTTTAATTCTTTTCCTTCATTTCTTTAATTCTTTTCCTTCATTACTTTAATTCTTTTCCTTCAATTCTTTAATTGTTTTCCTTCATTTCTTTAATTGTTTTCCTTCATTCCTTTAATTCTTTTCCTTCATTTCTTTAATTCTTTTCCTTCAATTCTTTAATTCTTTTCCTTCAATTCTTTAATTATTTTCTCTCATTTCTTTAATTCTTTTCTCTCTTTTACTTTAATTCTTTTCCTTCATTTTTTTAATTCTTTTCTCTCCTCTCTTTAATTCTTTTCCTTCATTTCTTTAATTCTTTTCCTTCATTTCTTTTATTGCTTTTTTTCATTTCTTTGTTTTCCTTCATTACATTAATTCTTTTCTCTCATTTCTTTAATTCTTTTCCTTCATCTCTTTAATTCTTTTCCTTCATCTCTTTAATTCTTTTCCTTCAATTCTTTAATTCTTTTCCTTCATTTCTTTAATTCTTTTCCTTCATTTCTTTAATTCTTTTCCTTCAATTCTTTAATTGTTTTCCTTCATTTCTTTAATTCTTTTCCTTCATTCCTTTAATTCTTTTCTCTCTTTTACTTTAATTCTTTTCCTTCATTTTTTTTAATTCTTTTCCTTCATTTCTTTAATTCTTTTCCTTCATTTCTTTAATTCTTTTCCTTCATCTCTTTAATTCTTTTCCTTCATTTCTTTAATTCTTTTCCTTCATTTCTTTAATTCTTTTCTCTCATTTCTTTAATTCTTTTCCTTCATTTCTTTAATTCTTTTCCTTCATTTCTTTAATTCTTTTCCTTCATTTCTTTAATTCTTTTCCTTCATTTCTTTAATTCTTTTCCTTCATTTCTTTAATTCTTTTCCTTCATTTCTTTAATTCTTTTCCTTTATTTCTTTAATTGTTTTCCTTCATTTATTTAATTGTTTTCGTTCATTTCTTTAATTCTTTTCCTTCATTTCTTTAATTCTTTTCTCTCAATTCTTTAATTCTTTTCTCTCAATTCTTTAATTCTTTTCCTTCATTTCTTTAATTCTTTTCCTTCATTTCTTTAATTCTTTTCTCTCCTCTCTTTAATTCTTTTCCTTCATTTCTTTAATTTTTTTCTCTCAATTCTTTAATTCTTTCCCTTCATTTCTTTAATTCTTTTCCTTCATTTCTTTAATTCTTTTCCTTCATTTCTTTAATTCTTTTCTCTCAATTCTTTGATTATTTTCTCTCATTTCTCTGTTTTCTCTCATTTCTTTAATTATTTTCCTTCATTTCTTTAATTCTTTTCCTTCATTTCTTTAATTATTTTCTCTCATTTCTTTCTTTTCTCTCATTTCTTTAATTCTTTTCCTTCATTTTTTTAATTCTTTTCCTTCATTTCTTTAATTCTTTTCTCTCCTCACTTTAATTATTTTCTCTCATTTCTTTAAATATTTTCTCTCATTTCTTTAATTCTTTTCCTTCATTTCTTTAATTCTTTTCTCTCATTTCTTTAATTGTTTTCCTTCATTTCTTTAATTCTTTTCCTTCATTTCTTTAATTCTTTTCCTTCATTTCTTTAATTCTTTTCTCTCATTTCTTTAATTCTTTTCCTTCATTTCTTTAATTCTTTTCCTTCATTTCTTTAATTCTTTTCCTTCATTTCTTTAATTCTTTTTCTTCATTTCTTTAATTATTTTCTCTCATTTCTTTGTTTTCTCTCATTTCTTTAATTCTTTTCCTTCATTTCTTTAATTCTTTTCCTTCATTCCTTTAATTCTTTTCCTTCATTTCTTTAATTCTTTTCTCTCATTTCTTTAATTCTTTTCCTTCATTTCTTTAATTCTTTTCCTTCATTTCTTTAATTCTTTTCCTTCATTTCTTTAATTCTTTTCTCTCATTTCTTTAATTCTTTTCCTTCATTTCTTTAATTCTTTTCCTTCATTTCTTTAATTCTTTTTTCTTCATTTCTTTAATTATTTTCTCTCATTTCTTTGTTTTCTCTCATTTCTTTAATTCTTTTCCTTCATTTCTTTAATTCTTTTCCTTCATTTCTTTAATTCTTTTCCTTCATTTCTTTAATTCTTTTCTCTCCTCTCTTTAATTCTTTTCTCTCCTCTCTTTAATTCTTTTCTCTGATTTCTTTAATTCTTTTCCTTCATTCCTTTAATAATATTCTCTCATTTCTTTGTTTTCTCTCATTTCTTTAATTCTTTTCCTTCATTTCTTTAATTCTTTTCCTTCCTTTCTTTAATTCTTTTCCTTCATTTCTTTAATTCTTTTCTTTTCCCTCCTCTCTTTCATTCTTTTCCTTCATTTCTTTAATTCTTTTCCTTCATTTCTTTAATTCTTTTCCTTCATTTCTTTAATTCTTTTTTCTTTATTTCTTTAATTCTTTTCCTTTATTGCTTTAATTTTTTCTCTCATTTCTTTAATTCTTTTCCTTCATTTCTTTAATTGTTTTCCTTCATTTCTTTAATACTTTTCCTTTATTTCTTTAATTGTTTTCCTTCATTTCTTTAATTGTTTTCCTTCATTCCTTTAATTGTTTTCCTTCATTCCTTTAATTCTTTTCCTTCATTTCTTTAATTCTTTTCCTTCATATCTTTAATTCTTTTCTCTCATTACTTTAATTCTTTTCCTTCATTTCTTAATTCTTTTCCTTCATTTCTTTTATTGCTTTTTTCATTTCTTTGTTTTCCTTCATTACATTAATTCTTTTCCTTCATTTCTTTAATTCTTTTCCTTCATTTCTTTAATTCTTTTCCTTCATTTCTTTAATTCTTTTCCTTCATTTCTTTAATTCTTTTCCTTTATTTCTTTAATTGTTTTCCTTCATTTCTTTAATTCTTTTCCTTCATTTCTTTAATTCTTTTCCTTCATTTCTTTAATTCTTTTCCTTCATTTCTTTAATTCTTTTCCTTCATTTCTTTAATTCTTTTCATTCATTTCTTTAATTCTTTTCTCTCTTTTACTTTAATTCTTTTCCTTCATTTTTTTAATTCTTTTCCCTCCTCTCTTTAATTCTTTTCCTTCATTTCTTTTATTGCTTTCCTTCATTTCTTTGTTTTCCTTCATTACTTTAATTCTTTTCTCTCATTTCTTTAATTCTTTTCCTTCATCTCTTTAATTCTTTTCCTTCAATTCTTTAATTCTTTTCCTTCATTTCTTTAATTCTTTTCCTTCATTTCTTTAATTCTTTTTCTTTCTTTCTTTAATTCTTTTCCTTCATTACATTAATTCTTTTCTCTCAATTCTTTAATTCTTTTCCTTCATTTCTTTAATTCTTTTCCTTCATTTCTTTAATTCTTTTCCTTCATTTCTTTAATTCTTTTCTCTCCTCTCTTTAATTCTCTTCCTTCATTTCTTTAATTCTTTTCTCTCAATTTTTTAATTCTTTTCTCTCAATTTTTTAATTCTTTTCCTTCATTTCTTTAATTCTTTTCCTTCATTTCTTGAATTATTTTCTTTATTTCTTTAATTCTTTTCCTTCATTTCTTTAATTCTTTTCTCTCCTCCCTTTAATTCTTTTCCTTCATTTCTTTAATTCTTTTCCTTCATTTCTTTAATTCTTTTCCTTCATTTCTTTAATTCTTTTCCTTCATCTCTTTAATTCTTTTCCTTCATTTCTTTAATTCTTTTCTCTCCTCCCTTTAATTCTTTTCCTTCATTTCTTTAATTCTTTTCCTTCATTTCTTTAATTCTTTTCTCTCAATTCTTTAATTCTTTTCCTTCAATTCTTTAATTCTTTTCCTTCATTTCTTTAATTCTTTTCCTTCATTTCTTTAATTCTTTTCTCTCCTCTCTTAAATTCTCTTCCTTCATTTCTTTAATTCTTTTCTCTCAATTTTTTAATTCTTTTCTCTCAATTTTTTAATTCTTTTCCTTCATTTCTTTAATTATTTTCCTTCATTTCTTTAATTCTTTTCCTTCATTTCTTTAATTCTTTTCTCTCATTTCTTTAATTCTTTTCCTTCATTTCTTTAATTCTTTTCTCTCCTCTCTTTAATTCTTTTCTCTCCTCTCTTTAATTCTTTTCCTTCATTTCTTTAATTCTTTTCTCTCATTTCTTTAATTCTTTTCCTTCATTTCTTTAATTCTTTTTTCTTTATTTCTTTAATTCTTTTCTCTCAATTCTTTAATACTTTTCCTTTATTTCTTTAATTGTTTTCCTTCATTTCTTTAATTGTTTTCCTTCATTCCTTTAATTCTTTTCCTTCATATCTTTAATTCTTTTCCTTCATATCTTTAATTCTTTTCCTTCATTTCTTTAATTCTTTTCTCTCATTACTTTAATTCTTTTCCTTCATTTCTTTAATTCTTTTCCTTCATTACTTTAATTCTTTTCCTTCATTTCTTTCATTCTTTTCCTTCATTTCTTTAATTCTTTTCCTTCATTTCTTTAATTCTTTTCCTTCAATTCTTTAATTCTTTTCCTTCAATTCTTTAATTATTTTCTCTCATTTCTTTAATTCTTTTCTCTCTTTTACTTTAATTCTTTTCCTTCATTTTTTTAATTCTTTTCTCTCCTCTCTTTAATTCTTTTCCTTCATTTCTTTAATTCTTTTCCTTCATTTCTTTTATTGCTTTTTTTCATTTCTTTGTTTTCCTTCATTACATTAATTCTTTTCTCTCATTTCTTTAATTCTTTTCCTTCATCTCTTTAATTCTTTTCCTTCAATTCTTTAATTCTTTTCCTTCATTTCTTTAATTCTTTTCCTTTATTTCTTTAATTCTTTTCCTTCATTTCTTTAATTCTTTTTCTTTATTTCTTTAATTCTTTTCCTTCATTTCTTTAATTCTTTTCTCTCAATTCTTTAATTCTTTTCTCTCAATTCTTTAATTCTTTTCCTTCATTTCTTTAATTCTTTTCCTTCATTTCTTTAATTCTTTTCCTTCATTTCTTTAATTCTTTTCCTTCATCTCTTTAATTCTTTTCCTTCAATTCTTTAATTCTTTTCCTTCATTTCTTTAATTCTTTTCCTTCATTTCTTTAATTCTTTTCCTTCATTTCTTTAATTCTTTTCCTTCATTTCTTTAATTCTTTTCTTTTCTCTTTTACTTTAATTCTTTTCCTTCATTTTTTTAATTCTTTTCCCTCCTCTCTTTAATTCTTTTCCTTCATTTCTTTAATTCTTTTCCTTCATTTCTTTTATTGCTTTCCTTCATTTCTTTGTTTTCCTTCATTACTTTAATTCTTTTCTCTCATTTCTTTAATTCTTTTCCTTCATCTCTTTAATTCTTTTCCTTCAATTCTTTAATTCTTTTCCTTCATTTCTTTAATTCTTTTTCTTTATTTCTTTAATTCTTTTCCTTCATTACATTAATTCTTTTCTCTCAATTCTTTAATTATTTTCCTTCATTTCTTTAATTCTTTTCCTTCATTTCTTTAATTCTTTTCTCTCCTCTCTTTAATTCTCTTCCTTCATTTCTTTAATTCTTTTCTCTCAATTTTTTAATTCTTTTCTCTCAATTTTTTAATTCTTTTCCTTCATTTCTTTAATTCTTTTCCTTCATTTCTTGAATTCTTTTCCTTCATTTCTTTAATTCTTTTCTCTCCTCCCTTTAATTCTTTTCCTTCATTTCTTTAATTCTTTTCCTTCATTTCTTTAATTCTTTTCCTTCATCTCTTTAATTCTTTTCCTTCATTTCTTTAATTCTTTTCTCTCCTCCCTTTAATTCTTTTCCTTCATTTCTTTAATTCTTTTCCTTCATTTCTTTAATTCTTTTCTCTCAATTTCAATTCTTTTCCTTCATTTCTTTAATTCTTTTCCTTCATTTCTTTAATTCTTTTCCTTCATTTCTTTAATTCTTTTCTCTCCTCTCTTAAATTCTCTTCCTTCATTTCTTTAATTCTTTTCTCTCAATTTTTTAATTCTTTTCTCTCAATTTTTTAATTCTTTTCCTTCATTTCTTTAATTCTTTTCCTTCATTTCTTTAATTCTTTTCCTTCATTTCTTTAATTCTTTTCTCTCATTTCTTTAATTCTTTTCCTTCATTTCTTTAATTCTTTTCTCTCCTCTCTTTAATTCTTTTCTCTCCTCTCTTTAATTCTTTTCCTTCATTTCTTTAATTCTTTTCTCTCATTTCTTTAATTCTTTTCCTTCATTTCTTTAATTCTTTTTCTTTATTTCTTTAATTCTTTTCTCTCATTTCTTTAATATTTTTCCTTTATTTCTTTGTTTTCCTTCATTTCTTTAATTGTTTTCCTTCATTCCTTTAATTCTTTTCCTTCATATCTTTAATTCTTTTCCTTCATATCTTTAATTCTTTTCTTTCATTTCTTTAATTCTTTTCTCTCATTACTTTAATTCTTTTCCTTCATTTCTTTAATTCTTTTCCTTCATTACTTTAATTCTTTTCCTTCAATTCTTTAATTGTTTTCCTTCATTTCTTTAATTGTTTTCCTTCATTCCTTTAATTCTTTTCCTTCATTTCTTTAATTCTTTTCCTTCAATTCTTTAATTCTTTTCCTTCAATTCTTTAATTATTTTCTCTCATTTCTTTAATTCTTTTCTCTCTTTTACTTTAATTCTTTTCCTTCATTTTTTTAATTCTTTTCTTTTCTCCTCTCTTTAATTCTTTTCCTTCATTTCTTTAATTCTTTTCCTTCATTTCTTTTATTGCTTTTTTTCATTTCTTTGTTTTCCTTCATTACATTAATTCTTTTCTCTCATTTCTTTAATTCTTTTCCTTCATCTCTTTAATTCTTTTCCTTCATCTCTTTAATTCTTTTCCTTCAATTCTTTAATTCTTTTCCTTCATTTCTTTAATTCTTTTCCTTTATTTCTTTAATTCTTTTCCTTCATTTCTTTAATTCTTTTTTCTTTATTTCTTTAATTCTTTTCCTTCATTTCTTTAATTCTTTTCTCTCAATTCTTTAATTCTTTTCTCTCAATTCTTTAATTCTTTTCTCTCAATTCTTTAATTCTTTTCCTTCATTTCTTTAATTCTTTTCCTTCATTTCTTTAATTCTTTTCCTTCATTTCTTTCATTATTTTCCTTCATTTCTTTCTTTTCCTTCATCTCTTTAATTCTTTTCCTTCATCTCTTTCTTTTCCTTCAATTCTTTAATTCTTTTCCTTCATTTCTTTAATTCTTTTCCTTCATTGCTTTAATTCTTTTCCTTCAATTCTTTAATTGTTTTCCTTCATTTCTTTAATTGTTTTCCTTCATTTCTTTAATTCTTTTCTCTCTTTTACTTTAATTCTTTTCCTTCATTTTTTTTAATTCTTTTCCTTCATTTCTTTAATTCTTTTCCTTCATTTCTTTAATTCTTTTCCTTCATTTCTTTAATTCTTTTCCTTCATCTCTTTAATTCTTTTCCTTCATTTCTTTAATTCTTTTCTCTCATTTCTTTAATTCTTTTCCTTCATTTCTTTAATTCTTTTCCTTCATTTCTTTAATTCTTTTCCTTCATTTCTTTAATTCTTTTCCTTCATTTCTTTAATTCTTTTCCTTCATTTCTTTAATTCTTTTCCTTCATTTCTTTAATTCTTTTCCTTCATTTCTTTAATTCTTTTCCTTTATTTCTTTAATTGTTTTCCTTCATTTATTTAATTGTTTTCGTTCATTTCTTTAATTCTTTTCCTTCATTTCTTTAATTCTTTTCTCTCAATTCTTTAATTCTTTTCTCTCAATTCTTTAATTCTTTTCCTTCATTTCTTTAATTCTTTTCCTTCATTTCTTTAATTCTTTTCTCTCCTCTCTTTAATTCTTTTCCTTCATTTCTTTAATTTTTTTCTCTCAATTCTTTAATTCTTTCCCTTCATTTCTTTAATTCTTTTCCTTCATTTCTTTAATTCTTTTCCTTCATTTCTTTAATTCTTTTCCTTCATTTCTTTAATTCTTTTCTCTCAATTCTTTGATTATTTTCTCTCATTTCTCTGTTTTCTCTCATTTCTTTAATTATTTTCCTTCATTTCTTTAATTCTTTTCCTTCATTTCTTTAATTATTTTCTCTCATTTCTTTCTTTTCTCTCATTTCTTTAATTCTTTTCCTTCATTTTTTTAATTCTTTTCCTTCATTTCTTTAATTCTTTTCTCTCCTCACTTTAATTATTTTCTCTCATTTCTTTAAATATTTTCTCTCATTTCTTTAATTCTTTTCCTTCATTTCTTTAATTCTTTTTCTCTCATTTCTTTAATTGTTTTCCTTCATTTCTTTAATTCTTTTCCTTCATTTCTTTAATTCTTTTCCTTCATTTCTTTAATTCTTTTCTCTCATTTCTTTAATTCTTTTCCTTCATTTCTTTAATTCTTTTCCTTCATTTCTTTAATTCTTTTCCTTCATTTCTTTAATTCTTTTTCTTCATTTCTTTAATTATTTTCTCTCATTTCTTTGTTTTCTCTCATTTCTTTAATTCTTTTCCTTCATTTCTTTAATTCTTTTCCTTCATTCCTTTAATTCTTTTCCTTCATTTCTTTAATTCTTTTCTCTCATTTCTTTAATTCTTTTCCTTCATTTCTTTAATTCTTTTCCTTCATTTCTTTAATTCTTTTCCTTCATTTCTTTAATTCTTTTCTCTCATTTCTTTAATTCTTTTCCTTCATTTCTTTAATTCTTTTCCTTCATTTCTTTAATTCTTTTCCTTCATTTCTTTAATTCTTTTTCTTCATTTCTTTAATTATTTTCTCTCATTTCTTTGTTTTCTCTCATTTCTTTAATTCTTTTCCTTCATTTCTTTAATTCTTTTCCTTCATTTCTTTAATTCTTTTCTCTCCTCTCTTTAATTCTTTTCTCTCCTCTCTTTAATTCTTTTCTCTGATTTCTTTAATTCTTTTCCTTCATTCCTTTAATAATATTCTCTCATTTCTTTGTTTTCTCTCATTTCTTTAATTCTTTTCCTTCATTTCTTTAATTCTTTTCCTTCCTTTCTTTAATTCTTTTCCTTCATTTCTTTAATTCTTTTCTCTCCTCTCTTTAATTCTTTTCCCTCCTCTCTTTCATTCTTTTCCTTCATTTCTTTAATTCTTTTCCTTCATTTCTTTAATTCTTTTCCTTCATTTCTTTAATTCTTTTTTCTTTATTTCTTTAATTCTTTTCCTTTATTGCTTTAATTCTTTTCTCTCATTTCTTTAATTCTTTTCCTTCATTTCTTTAATTCTTTTCCTTCATTTCTTTAATACTTTTCCTTTATTTCTTTAATTGTTTTCCTTCATTTCTTTAATTGTTTTCCTTCATTCCTTTAATTCTTTTCCTTCATTTCTTTAATTCTTTTCCTTCATATCTTTAATTCTTTTCTCTCATTACTTTAATTCTTTTCCTTCATTTCTTAATTCTTTTCCTTCATTTCTTTTATTGCTTTTTTCATTTCTTTGTTTTCCTTCATTACATCAATTCTTTTCCTTCATTTCTTTAATTCTTTTCCTTCATTTCTTTAATTCTTTTCCTTCATTTCTTTAATTCTTTTCCTTCATCTCTTTAATTCTTTTCCTTCAATTCTTTAATTCTTTTCCTTCATTTCTTTAATTCTTTTCCTTCATTTCTTTAATTCTTTTCCTTCATTTCTTTAATTCTTTTCCTTCATTTCTTTAATTCTTTTCATTCATTTCTTTAATTCTTTTCTCTCTTTTACTTTAATTCTTTTCCTTCATTTTTTTAATTCTTTTCCCTCCTCTCTTTAATTCTTTTCCTTCATTTCTTTTATTGCTTTCCTTCATTTCTTTGTTTTCCTTCATTACTTTAATTCTTTTCTCTCATTTCTTTAATTCTTTTCCTTCATCTCTTTAATTCTTTTCCTTCAATTCTTTAATTCTTTTCCTTCATTTCTTTAATTCTTTTCCTTCATTTCTTTAATTCTTTTCCTTCATTTCTTTAATTCTTTTTCTTTATTTCTTTAATTCTTTTCCTTCATTACATTAATTCTTTTCTCTCAATTCTTTAATTCTTTTCCTTCATTTCTTTAATTCTTTTCCTTCATTTCTTTAATTCTTTTCTCTCCTCTCTTCAATTCTCTTCCTTCATTTCTTTAATTCTTTTCTCTCAATTTTTTAATTCTTTTCTCTCAATTTTTTAATTCTTTTCCTTCATTTCTTTAATTCTTTTCCTTCATTTCTTTAATTTTCTTCTCTCCTCCCTTTAATTCTTTTCCTTCATTTCTTTAATTCTTTTCCTTCATTTCTTTAATTCTTTTCCTTCATTTCTTTAATTCTTTTCCTTCATCTCTTTAATTCTTTTCCTTCATTTCTTTAATTCTTTTCTCTCCTCCCTTTAATTCTTTTCCTTCATTTCTTTAATTCTTTTCCTTCATTTCTTTAATTCTTTTCTCTCAATTCTTTAATTCTTTTCCTTCATTTCTTTAATTCTTTTCCTTCATTTCTTTAATTCTTTTCCTTCATTTCTTTAATTCTTTTCTCTCCTCTCTTAAATTCTCTTCCTTCATTTCTTTAATTCTTTTCTCTCAATTTTTTAATTCTTTTCTCTCAATTTTTTAATTCTTTTCCTTCATTTCTTTAATTCTTTTCCTTCATTTCTTTAATTCTTTTCCTTCATTTCTTTAATTCTTTTCTCTCATTTCTTTAATTCTTTTCCTTCATTTCTTTAATTCTTTTCTCTCCTCTCTTTAATTCTTTTCTCTCCTCTCTTTAATTCTTTTCCTTCATTTCTTTAATTCTTTTCTCTCATTTCTTTAATTCTTTTCCTTCATTTCTTTAATTCTTTTTCTTTATTTCTTTAATTCTTTTCTCTCATTTCTTTAATACTTTTCCTTTATTTCTTTAATTGTTTTCCTTCATTTCTTTAATTGTTTTCCTTCATTCCTTTAATTCTTTTCCTTCATATCTTTAATTCTTTTCCTTCATATCTTTAATTCTTTTCCTTCATTTCTTTAATTCTTTTCTCTCATTACTTTAATTCTTTTCCTTCATTTCTTTCATTCTTTTCCTTCATTTCTTTAATTCTTTTCCTTCATTTCTTTAATTCTTTTCCTTCATTTCTTTAATTCTTTTCCTTCAATTCTTTAATTCTTTTCCTTCAATTCTTTAATTATTTTCTCTCATTTCTTTAATTCCTTTCTCTCTTTTCTTTAATTCTTTTCCTTCATTTTTTTAATTTTCTTCTCCTCTCTTTAATTCTTTTCCTTCATTTCTTTAATTCTTTTCCTTCATTTCTTTTATTGCTTTTTTTCATTTCTTTGTTTTCCTTCATTACATTAATTCTTTTCTCTCATTTCTTTAATTCTTTTCCTTCATCTCTTTAATTCTTTTCCTTCATCTCTTTAATTCTTTTCCTTCAATTCTTTAATTCTTTTCCTTCATTTCTTTAATTCTTTTCCTTTATTTCTTTAATTCTTTTCCTTCATTTCTTTAATTCTTTTTCTTTATTTCTTTAATTCTTTTCCTTCATTTCTTTAATTCTTTTCTCTCAATTCTTTAATTCTTTTCTCTCAATTCTTTAATTCTTTTCCTTCATTTCTTTAATTCTTTTCCTTCATTTCTTTAATTCTTTTCCTTCATTTCTTTCATTATTTTCCTTCATTTCTTTCTTTTCCTTCATCTCTTTAATTCTTTTCCTTCATCTCTTTAATTCTTTTCCTTCAATTCTTTAATTCTTTTCCTTCATTTCTTTAATTCTTTCCTTCATTTCTTTAATTCTTTTCCTTCATTTCTTTAATTCTTTTCTCTCAATTCTTTGATTATTTTCTCTCATTTCTTTGTTTTCTCTCATTTCTTTAATTATTTTCCTTCATTTCTTTAATTCTTTTCCTTCATTACTTTAATTATTTTCTCTCATTTCTTTCTTTTCTCTCAATTCTTTAATTCTTTTCCTTCATTTTTTTAATTCTTTTCCTTCATTTTTTTAATTCTTTTCTCTCCTCACTTTAATTTTTTTCTCTCATTTCTTTAAATATTTTCTCTCATTTCTTTAATTCTTTTCCTTCATTTCTTTAATTCTTTTCTCTCATTTCTTTAATTGTTTTCCTTCATTTCTTTCATTCTTTTCCTTCATTTCTTTAATTCTTTTCCTTCATTTCTTTAATTCTTTTCTCTCATTTCTTTAATTCTTTTCCTTCATTTCTTTAATTCTTTTCCTTCATTTCTTTAATTCTTTTCCTTCATTTCTTTAATTCTTTTCCTTCATTTCTTTAATTCTTTTCCTTCATTTCTTTAATTCTTTTCCTTCATTTCTTTAATTCTTTTCCTTCATTTCTTTAATTCTTTTCCTTCATTTCTTTAATTCTTTTTCTTCATTTCTTTAATTATTTTCTCTCATTTCTTTGTTTTCTCTCATTTCTTTAATTCTTTTCCTTCATTTCTTTAATTCTTTTCTCTCCTCTCTTTAATTCTTTTCTCTCCTCTCTTTAATTCTTTTCTCTGATTTCTTTAATTCTTTTCCTTCATTCCTTTAATAATATTCTCTCATTTCTTTGTTTTCTCTCATTTCTTTAATTCTTTTCCTTCATTTCTTTAATTCTTTTCCTTCATTTCTTTAATTCTTTTTTCTTCATTTCTTTAATTCTTTTCTTCTCCTCTCTTTAATTCTTTTCTCTCCTCTTCTTTCTTCTTTTCCTTCATTTCTTTATTTCTTTTCCTTCATTTCTTTAATTATTTTTCTTTATTTCTTTAATTCTTTTTCTTTATTTCTTTAATTCTTTTTTCTTTATTTCTTTAATTCTTTTCCTTTATTTCTTTAATTCTTTTCTCTCATTTCTTTAATTCTTTTCCTTCATTTCTTTAATTCTTTTCCTTTATTTCTTTAATTCTTTTCGTTCATTTCTTTAATACTTTTCCTTTATTTCTTTAATTGTTTTCCTTCATTTCTTTAATTGTTTTCCTTCATTCCTTTAATTCTTTTCCTTCATTTCTTTAATTCTTTTCCTTCATATCTTTAATTCTTTTCCTTCATTACTTTAATACTTTTCTCTCATTACTTTAATTCTTTCCTTATTTACATTTACAATTCTTTTCTCTCATTTTTTTAATTCTTTTCCTTCATTTCTTTAATTCTTTTCCTTCAATTCTTTAATTCTTTTTCTTTATTTCTGTAATTCTTTTCCTTCATTTCTTTAATTCTTTTCTCTCAATTCTTTAATTCTTTTCTCTCAATTCTTTAATTCTTTTCCTTCATTTCTTTAATTCTTTTCCTTCATTTCTTTAATTCTTTTCCTTCATTTCTTTAATTCTTTTCCTTCATTTCTTTAATTCTTTTCCTTCATTTCTTTAATTCTTTTCCTTCATTTCTTTAATTCTTTTCCTTCAATTCTTTAATTATTTTCTCTCATTTCTTTAATTTTCTTTTCTCTTTTACTTTAATTCTTTTCCTTCATTTTTTTAATTCTTTTCTCTCCTCTCTTTAATTCTTTTCCTTCATTTCTTTAATTCTTTTCCTTCATTTCTTTTATTGCTTTTTTTCATTTCTTTGTTTTCCTTCATTACATTAATTCTTTTCTCTCATTTCTTTAATTCTTTTCCCTCATCTCTTTAATTCTTTTCCTTCAATTCTTTAATTCTTTTCCTTCATTTCTTTAATTCTTTTCCTTTATTTCTTTAATTCTTTTCCTTCATTTCTTTAATTCTTTTTCTTTATATCTTTAATTCTTTTCCTTCATTTCTTTAATTCTTTTCTCTCAATTCTTTAATTCTTTTCCTTCATTTCTTTAATTCTTTTCCCTCATTTCTTTAATTCTTTTCCTTCATTTCTTTCATTATTTTCCTTCATTTCTTTCTTTTCCTTCATCTCTTTAATTCTTTTCCTTCATCTTTTTAATTCTTTTCCTTCAATTCTTTAATTCTTTTCCTTCATTTCTTTAATTCTTTTCCTTCATCTCTTTAATTCTTTTCCTTCATTTCTTTAATTGTTTTCCTTCATTTCTTTAATTCTTTTCCTTCATTTCTTTAATTCTTTTCCTTCATTTCTTTAATTCTTTTCCTTCATTTCTTTAATTCTTTTCCTTCATTTCTTTAATTCTTTTCTCTCTTTTACTTTAATTCTTTTCCTTCATTTTTTTTAATTCTTTTCCCTCCTCTCTTTAATTCTTTTCCTTCATTTCTTTAATTCTTTTCCTTCATTTCTTTAATTCTTTTCCTTCATTTCTTTAATTCTTTTCCTTCATTTCTTTAATTCTTTTCTCTCATTTCTTTAATTCTTTTCCTTCATTTCTTTAATTCTTTTCCTTCATTTCTTTAATTCTTTTCCTTCATTTCTTTAATTCATTTTCTTTATTTCTTTAATTCTTTTCCTTCATTTCTTTAATTCTTTTCCTTTATTTCTTTAATTGTTTTCCTTCATTTATTTAATTGTTTTCTTTCATTTCTTTAATTCTTTTACTTCATTTCTTTAATTCTTTTCCTTCATTTCTTTAATTCTTTTCTCTCAATTCTTTAATTCTTTTCTCTCAATTCTTTAATTCTTTTCTCTCAATTCTTTAATTCTTTTCCTTCATTTCTTTAATTCTTTTCTCTCCTCTCTTTAATTCTTTTCTCTCCTCTCTTTAATTCTTTTCCTTCATTTCTTTAATTCTTTTCCTTCATTTCTTTAATTCTTTCCCTTCATTTCTTTAATTCTTTTCCTTCATTTCTTTAATTCTTTTCCTTCATTTCTTTAATTCTTTTCTCTCAATTCTTTGATTATTTTCTCTCATTTCTTTGTTTTCTCTCATTTCTTTAATTATTTTCCTTCATTTCTTTAATTCTTTTCCTTCATTTCTTTAATTCTTTTCCTTCATTTCTTTAATTATTTTCTCTCATTTCTTTCTTTTCTCTCATTTCTTTAATTATTTTCCTTCATTTTTTTAATTCTTTTCCTTCATTTCTTTAATTCTTTTCTCTCCTCACTTTAATTATTTTCTCTCATTTCTTTAATTCTTTTCCTTCATTTCTTTAATTCTTTTCCTTCATTTCTTTAATTCTTTTCCTTCATTTCTTTAATTCTTTTCTCTCATTCCTTTAATTCTTTTCCTTCATTTCTTTAATTCTTTTCCTTCATTTCTTTAATTCTTTTTCTTCATTTCTTTAATTATTTTCTCTCATTTCTTTGTTTTCTCTCATTTCTTTAATTCTTTTCCTTCATTTCTTTAATTCTTTTCCTTCATTTCTTTAATTCTTTTCTCTCCTCTCTTTAATTCTTTTCTCTCCTCTCTTTAATTCTTTTCTCTGATTTCTTTAATTCTTTTCCTTCATTCCTTTAATAATATTCTCTCATTTCTTTGTTTTCTCTCATTTCTTTAATTCTTTTCCTTCATTTCTTTAATTCTTTTCCTTCCTTTCTTTAATTCTTTTCCTTCATTTCTTTAATTCTTTTCTCTCCTCTCTTTAATTCTTTTCTCTCCTCTCTTTCATTCTTTTCCTTCATTTCTTTATTTCTTTTCCTTCATTTCTTTAATTCTTTTTCTTTATTTCTTTAATTCTTTTTTCTTTATTTCTTTAATTCTTTTCCTTTATTTCTTTAATTCTTTTCTCTCATTTCTTTACTTCTTTTCCTTCATTTCTTTAATTCTTTTCCTTTATTTCTTTAATTCTTTTCCTTCATTTCTTTAATACTTTTCTTTTATTTCTTTAATTGTTTTCCTTCATTTCTTTAATTGTTTTCCTTCATTCCTTTAATTCTTTTCCTTCATTTCTTTAATTCTTTTCCTTCATTTCTTTAATTCTTTTCCTTCATTTCTTTAATTCTTTTCCTTCATATCTTTAATTCTTTTCCTTCATTACTTTAATTCTTTTCTCCCATTACTTTAATTCTTTTCCTTCATTACATTAACTCTTTTCTCTCATTTCTTTAATTCTTTTCCTTCATCTCTTTAAGTCTTTTCCTTCAATTCTTTAATTCTTTTTCTTTATTTCTTTAATTCTTTTCCTTCATTTCTTTAATTCTTTTCCTTCATATCTTTAATTCTTTTCCTTCATTTCTTTAATTCTTTAACTTCATTTCTTTAATTCTTTTCCTTCATCTCTTTAATTCTTTTCCTTCAATTCTTTAATTCTTTTCCTTCATTTCT
Organism: Ascarosepion bandense; assembly: GCA_037127315.1. Taxonomy (NCBI): domain Eukaryota; kingdom Metazoa; phylum Mollusca; class Cephalopoda; order Sepiida; family Sepiidae; genus Ascarosepion; species Ascarosepion bandense. The sequence goes on from JBBBDQ010001124.1 coordinate 931,618, forward strand.
TTAATTCTTTTCCTTCATTTCTTTAATTCTTTTCCTTCATTTCTTTAATTCTTTTCTTTTCTCTTTTACTTTAATTCTTTTCCTTCGTTTTTTATTTCTTTTCCCTCCTCTCTTTAATTCTTTTCCTTCATTTCTTTAATTCTTTTCCTTCATTTCTTTTATTGCTTTCCTTCATTTCTTTGTTTTCCTTCATTACTTTAATTCTTTTCTCTCATTTCTTTAATTCTTTTCCTTCATCTCTTTAATTCTTTTCCTTCAATTCTTTAATTCTTTTCCTTCATTTCTTTAATTCTTTTCCTTCATTTCTTTAATTCTTTTCCTTCATTTCTTTAATTCTTTTCTCTCAATTCTTTAATTCTTTTCATTCATTTCTTTAATTCTTTCCCTTCATTTCTTTAATTCTTTTCTCTCCTCTCTTTAATTCTCTTCCTTCATTTCTTTAATTCTTTTCTCTCAATTTTTTAATTCTTTTCTCTCAATTTTTTAATTCTTTTCCTTCATTTCTTTAATTCTTTTCCTTCATTTCTTTAATTATTTTCCTTTATTTCTTTAATTCTTTTCCTTCATTTCTTTAATTCTTTTCTCTCCTCCCTTTAATTCTTTTACTTCATTTCTTTAATTCTTTTCCTTCATTTCTTTAATTCTTTTCCTTCATTTCTTTAATTCTTTTCCTTCATTTCTTTAATTCTTTTCCTTCATCTCTTTAATTCTTTTCCTTCATTTCTTTAATTCGTTTCTCTCCTAATTCTTTTCCTTCATTTCTTTAATTCTTTTCCTTCATTTCTTTAATTCTTTTCTCTCAATTCTTTAATTCTTTTCCTTCATTTCTTTAATTCTTTTCCTTCATTTCTTTAATTCTTTTCCTTCATTTCTTTAATTCTTTTCTTCTCTCTCCTCTCTTAAATTCTCTTCCTTCATTTCTTTAATTCTTTTCTCTCAATTTTTTAATTCTTTTTCCTTCATTTCTTTAATTCTTTTCTTGATTTCTTTAATTCTTTCTCCTTCATTTCTTTAACTCTTTTTTCTCTCATTTCTTTAATTCTTTTCCTTCATTTCTTTAATTCTTTTCTCTCCTCTCTTTAATTGTTTTCTCTCCTCTCTTTAATTCTTTTCCCTTCATTTCTTTAATTCTTTTTCTCTCATTTTTCTTTAATTCTTTTCTCCTTCATTTCTTTAATTCTTTTTCTTTATTTCTTTAATTCTTTTCCTCTTCATTTCTTTAATACTTTTCCTTTATTTCTTTAATTGTTTTCCTTCATTTCTTTAATTGTTTTCCTTCATTCCTTTAATTCTTTTCCTTCATATCTTTAATTCTTTTTCCCTTCATATCTTTAATTCTTTTCCTTCATTTCTTTAATTCTTTTCTCTTATTACTTTAATTCTTTTCCTTCATTTCTTTAATTCTTTTCCTTCATTTCTTTAATTCTTTTCCTTCATTACTTTAATTCTTTTCCTTCATTTCTTTCATTCTTTTCCTTCATTTCTTTAATTCTTTTCCTTCATTTCTTTAATTCTTTTCCTTCATTTCTTTAATTCTTTTCCTTCATTTCTTTAATTCTTTTTCCCTTCATTTCTTTAATTCTTCTCCTTCAATTTCTTTTAATTATTTTCTCTCATTTCTTTAATTATTTTCTCTCTTTACTTTAATTCTTTTCTTCATTTTTTTAATTCTTCTCTCCTCTCTTTAATTCTTTTCCTTCATTTCTTTAATTCTTTTCCTTCATTTCTTTAATTCTTTTCCTTCATTTCTTTTTATTGCTTTTTTTCATTTCTTTGTTTTCCTTCATTACATTAATTCTTTTCTCTCATTTCTTTAATTCTTTTCCTTCATCTCTTTAATTCTTTTCCTTCATCTCTTTAATTCTTTTCCTTCATCTCTTTAATTCTTTTCCTTCAATTCTTTAATTCTTTTCCTTCATTTCTTTAATTCTTTTCCTTTATTTTTTAATTCTTTTTCCTTCATTTCTTTAATTCTTTTTCTTTATTTCTTTAATTCTTTTCCTTCATTTCTTTAATTCTTTTCTCTCAATTCTTTAATTCTTTTCTCTCAATTCCTTTAATTCTTTTCCTTCATTTCTTTAATTCTTTTCCTTCATTTCTTTAATTCTTTTCTCTCATTTCTTTCATTATTTTCCTTCATTTCTTTCATTATTTTCTCTCTTCATTTCTTTAATTCTTTTCCTTCATCTCTTAATTCTTTTCCTTCATCTCTTTAATTCTTTTCCTTCAATTCTTTAATTCTTTTCCTTCATTTCTTTAATTCTTTTCCTTCATTTCTTTAATTCTTTTCCTTCATTTCTTTAATTCTTTTCCTTCATTTCTTTAATTCTTTCTCCTTCATTTCTTTAATTTTTTCCCATTTCTTTAATTCTTTTCTCTCTTTTTACTTTAATTCTTTTCCTTCATTTTTTTAATTCTTTTCCTCCTCTCCTCTTTAATTTTCCTTCATTTCTTTAATTCTTTTCCTTCATTTCTTTAATTCTTTTCCTTCATTTCTTTAATTCTTTTCTCTCATTTCTTTAATTCTTTTCCTTCATTTCTTTAATTCTTTTCTCTTCATTTCTTTAATTCTTTTCTCTCAATTCTTTTAATACTTTTCCTTCAATTCTTTAATTCGTTTCCTTCATTTCTTTAATTCTTTTCCTTCATTACTTTATTCTTTTCTCTCAATCCTTTAATTCTTTTCTCTCCTCTCTTTAATTCTTTTCCTTCATTTCTTTAATTCTTTTCTCTCATTTCTTTAATTCTTTTCTCTCATTTCTTTAATTCTTTTCTCTCATTTCTTTAATTCTTTTCCTTCATTTCTTTAATTCTTTTCCTTCATTTCTTTAATACTTTTCTTTATTTCTTTTAATTCTTTTCCTTCATTTCTTTAATTCTTTTCCTTTATTTCTTTAATTGTTTTCCTTCATTTCTTTAATTGTTTTCGTTCATTTCTTTAATTCTTTTAACTTCATTTCTTTAATTCTTTTCCTTCATTACTTTAATACTTTTCTCTCATTGCTAATTCTTTTTCCTTATTTACATTTAATTCTTTTCTCTCATTTCTTTAATTCTTTTCCTTCATTTCTTTAATTCTTTTCCTTCAATTCTTTAATTCTTTTCTTTATTTCTGTAATTCTTTTCCTTCATTTCTTTAATTCTTTTCTCTCAATTCTTTAATTCTTTTCTCTCAATTCTTTAATTCTTTTCCTTCATTTCTTTAATTCTTTCCCTTCATTTCTTTGTTTTCTCTCAATCCTTTAATTCTTTTCTCTCCTCTCTTTAATTCTTTTATTCATTTCTTTAATTCTTTTCCTTCATTTCTTTAATTCTTTTCCTTCATTTCTTTAATTCTTTTCTTCATTTCTTTAATTCTTTTCCTTCATTTCTTTAATTCTTTTTTCCTTCAATTCTTTAATTATTTTCTCTCATTTTCTTTAATTCTTTTCTCTCTTTTACTTTAATTCTTTTCCTTCATTTTTTTAATTCTTTTCTCTCCTCTCTTCATTCTTTTCCTTCATTTCTTTAATTCTTTTCCTTCATTTCTTTTATTGCTTTTTTTCATTTCTTTGTTTTCCTTCATGCCATTAATTCTTTTCTCTCATTTCTTTAATTCTTTTCCCTCATCTCTTTAATTCTTTTCCTTCAATTCTTTAATTCTTTTCCTTCATTTCTTTAATTCTTTTCCTTTATTTCTTTAATTCTTTTCCTTCATTCCTTTAATTCTTTCTTTATATCTTCAATTCTTTTCCTTCATTTCTTTAATTCTTTTCTCTCAATTCTTTAATTCTTTTTCCTTCATTTCTTTAATTCTTTTCCTCATTTCTTTAATTCTTTTCCTTCATTTCTTTCATTATTTTCCTTCATTTCTTTCTTTTCCTTCATCTCTTTAATTCTTTTCCTTCATCTTTTTAATTCTTTTCCTTCAATTCTTTAATTCTTTTCCTTCATTTCTTTAATTCTTTTCCTTCATTTCTTTAATTCTTTTCCTTCATTTCTTTAATTCTTTTCCTTCATCTCTTTAATTCTTTTCCTTCATTTCTTTAATTGTTTTCCTTCATTTCTTTAATATTCTTTTCCTTCATTTCTTTAATTCTTTTCCTTCATTTCTTTAATTCTTTTCCTTCATTTCTTTAATTCTTTTCCTTCATTTCTTTAATTCTTTTCTCTCTTTTACTTTAATTCTTTTCCTTCATTTTTTTTAATTCTTTTCCCTCCTCTCTTTAATTCTTTTCCTTCATTTCTTTAATTCTTTTCCTTCATTTCTTTAATTCTTTTCCTTCATTTCTTTAATTCTTTTCCTTCATTTCTTTAATTCTTTTCTCTCATTTCTTTAATTCTTTTCCTTCATTTCTTTAATTCTTTTTCTTTATTTCTTTAATTCTTTTCCTTCATTGCTTTAATTCTTTTCCTTTATTTCTTTAATTGTTTTTCCTTCATTTATTTGTTTTCTTTCATTTCTTTAATTCTTTAACTCATTTCTTTAATTCTTTTCCTTCATTTCTTTAATTCTTTTCTCTCAATTCTTCATGCTTTCTCTCAATTCTTTAATTCTTTTCTCTCAATTCTTTAATTCTTTTCCTTCATTTCTTTAATTTCTTTTCTCTCCTCTCTTTAATTCTTTTCTCTCCTCTCTTTAATTCTTTTCCTTCATTTCTTTAATTCTTTTCCTTCATTTCTTTAATTCTTTTCTCTCAATTCTTTAATTCTTTCCCTTCATTTCTTTAATTCTTTTCCTTCATTTCTTTAATTCTTTTCCTTCATTTTAATTCTTTTCTCTCAATTCTTTGATTATTTTCTCTCATTTCTTTGTTTTCTCTCATTTCTTTAATTATTTTCCTTCATTTCTTTAATTCTTTTCCTTCATTTCTTTAATTATTTTCTCTCATTTCTTTCTTTTCTCTCATTTCTTTAATTATTTTTCCTTCATTTTTTTAATTCTTTTCCTTCATTTCTTTAATTCTTTTCTCTCCTCACTTTAATTATTTTCTCTCATTTCTTTAATTCTTTTCCTTCATTTCTTTAATTCTTTTCCTTCATTTCTTTAATTCTTTTCCTTCATTTCTTTAATTCTTTTCTCTCATTTCTTTAATTCTTTCCTTCATTTCATTTAATTCTTTTCCTTCATTTCTTTAATTCTTTTCCTTCATTTCTTTAATTCTTTTCCTTCATTTCTTTAATTCTTTTCTCTCCTCTCTTTATTCTTTTTCCTCTCCTCTCTTTCATTCTTTTCCTTCATTTCTTTATTTCTTTTCCTTCATTTCTTTATTTCTTTTCCTTCATTTCTTTAATTCTTTTTCTTTATTTCTTTAATTCTTTTTTCTTTATTTCTTTAATTCTTTTCCTTTATTTCTTTAATTCTTTTCTCTCATTTCTTTAATTCTTTTCCTTCATTTCTTTAATTCTTTTCCTTTATTTCTTTAATTCTTTTCCTTCATTTCTTTAATACTTTTCTTTTATTTCTTTAATTGTTTTCCTTCATTTCTTTAATTGTTTTCCTTCCATTCCTTTAATTCTTTTCCTTCATTTCTTTAATTCTTTTCCTTCATTTCTTTAATTCTTTTCCTTCATATCTTTAATTCTTTTCCTTCATTACTTTAATTCTTTTCTCCCATTACTTTAATTCTTTTCCTTCATTACATTAACTCTTTTCTCTCATTTCTTTAATTCTTTTCCTTCATCTCTTTAAGTCTTTTCCTTCAATTCTTTAATTCTTTTTTCTTTATTTCTTTAATTCTTTTCACTTCATTTCTTTAATTCTTTTCCTTCATTTCTTTAATTCTTTTCCTTCATTTCTTTAATTCTTCTTCATTTCTTTAATTCTTTTCCTTCATCTCTTTAATTCTTTTCCTTCAATTCTTTAATTCTTTTCCTTCATTTCTTTAATTCTTTTCCTTCATTTCTTTAATTCTTTTCTCTCTTTTACTTTAATTCTTTTCCTTCGTTTTTTATTTCTTTTCCCTCCTCTCTTTAATTCTTTTCCTTCATTTCTTTAATTCTTTTCCTTCATTTCTTTAATTCTTTTCCTTCATTTCTTTTATTGCTTTCCTTCATTTCTTTGTTTTCCTTCATTGCTTTAATTCTTTTCTCTCATTTCTTTAATTCTTTTCCTTCATCTCTTTAATTCTTTTCCTTCAATTCTTTAATTCTTTTCCTTCATTTCTTTAATTCTTTTCCTTCATTTCTTTAATTCTTTTTTCTTTATTTCTTTTTAATTCTTTTCTCTCATTCTTTAATTCTTTTCCTTCATTTCTTTAATTCTTCCCTTCATTTCTTTAATTCTTTTCTCTCCTCTCTTTAATTCTCTTCCTTCATTTCTTTAATTCTTTTCTCTCAATTTTTTAATTCTTTTCTCTCAATTTTTTTAATTCTTTTCCTTCATTTCTTTAATTCTTTTCCTTCATTTCTTTAATTATTTTCCTTTATTTCTTTAATTCTTTTCCTTCATTTCTTTAATTCTTTTCTCTCCTCCCTTTAATTCTTTTCCTTCATTTCTTTAATTCTTTTCCTTCATTTCTTTAATTCTTTTCCTTCATTTCTTTAATTCTTTTCCTTCATTCTTTTTAATTCTTTTCCTTCATTTCTTTAATTCTTTTCCTTCATTTCTTTAATTCTTTTCTCTCCTCTCTTAAATTCTCTTCCTTCATTTTCTTTAATTCTTTTCTCTCAATTTTTAATTCTTTTCTCTCAATTTTTTAATTCTTTTTCCTTCATTTCTTTAATTCTTTTCCTTGATTTCTTTAATTCCTTTTCCTTCATTTCTTTAATTCTTTTCTCTCATTTCTTTAATTCTTTTCCTTCATTTCTTTAATTCTTTTCTCTCCTCTCTTTAATTGTTTTCTCTCCTCTCTTTAATTCTTTTCCTTCATTTCTTTAATTCTTTTCTCTCATTTCTTTAATTCTTTTCCTTCATTTCTTTAATTCTTTTTCTTTATTTCTTTAATTCTTTTCCTTCATTTCTTTAATACTTTTCCTTTATTTCTTTAATTGTTTTCCTTCATTTCTTTAATTGTTTTCCTTCATTTCCTTTAATTCTTTTCCTTCATATCTTTAATTCTTTTCCTTCATATCTTTCATTCTTTTCCTTCATTTCTTTAATTCTTTTCTCTTATTACTTTAATTCTTTCCTTCATTTCTTTAATTCTTTTCCTTCATTACTTTAATTCTTTTCCTTCATTACTTTAATTCTTTTCCTTCATTTCTTTAATTCTTTTCCTTCATTTCTTTAATTCTTTTCCTTCATTTCTTTAATTCTTTTCCTTCATTTCTTTAATTCTTTTCCTTCATTTCTTTAATTCTTTTCCTTCATTTCTTTAATTCTTTTCCTTCAATTCTTTAATTATTTTCTCTCATTTCTTTAATTATTTTCTCTCTTTTACTTTAATTCTTTTCCTTCATTTTTTTAATTCTTTTCTCTCCTCTCTTTAATTCTTTTCCTTCATTTCTTTAATTCTTTTCCTTCATTTCTTTAATTCTTTTCCTTCATTTCTTTGTGCTTTTTTTTTCATTTCTTTGTTTTCCTTCATTACATTAATTCTTTTCTCTCATTTCTTTAATTCTTTTCCTTCATCTCTTTAATTCTTTTCCTTCATCTCTTTAATTCTTTTCCTTCATCTTACTAATTCTTTTCCCTTCAATTCTTTAATTCTTTTTCCTTCATTTCTTTAATTCTTTTCCTTTATTTTTTAATTCTTTTCCTTCATTTCTTTAATTCTTTTTCTTTATTTCTTTAATTCTTTTCCTTCATTTCTTTAATTCTTTTTCTCTCAATTCTTTAATTCTTTTCTCTCAATTCTTTAATTCATTTCTTTAATTCTTTTCCTTCATTTCTTTAATTCTTTTCCTTCATTTCTTTCATTATTTTCCTTCATTTCTTTCATTATTTTCCTTCATTTCTTTCATTATTTTCCTTCATTTCTTTAATTCTTTTCCTTCATCTCTTTAATTCTTTTCCTTCATCTCTTTGTTCTTTTCCTTCAATTCTTTAATTCTTTTCCTTCATTTCTTTAATTCTTTTCCTTCATTTCTTTAATTCTTTTCCTTCATTTCTTTAATTCTTTTCCTTCATTTCTTTAATTCTTTTCCTTCATTTCTTTAATTCTTTTTCCTTCATTCCTTTAATTCTTTTCTCTCTTTTACTTTAATTCTTTTCCTTCATTTTTAATTTCTTTTCCCTCCTCTCTTTAATTCTTTTCCTTCATTTCTTTAATTCTTTTCCTTCATTTCTTTAATTCTTTTCCTTCATTTCTTTAATTCTTTTCTCTCATTTCATTTAATTCTTTTCCTTCATTTCTTTAATTCTTTTCTTCATTTCTTTAATTCTTTTTTCTTCATTTCTTTAATTCTTTTCTCTCAATTCTTTAATACTTTCCTTCAATTCTTTAATTCGTTTCCTTCATTTCTTTAATTCTTTTCACTTCATTTCTTTAATTCTTTTCTCTCAATCCTTTAATTCTTTTCTCTCCTCTCTTTAATTCTTTTCCTTCATTTCTTTAATTCTTTTCTCTCATTTCTTTAATTCTTTTCTCTCATTTCTTTAATTCACTTTTCTCTCATTTCTTTAATTCTTTTCCTTCATTTCTTTAATTCTTTTCCTTCATTTCTTTAATACTTTTCTTAATTTCTTTAATTCTTTTCCTTCATTTCTTTAATTCTTTTCCTTTATTTCTTTAATTGTTTTCCTTCATTTGCTTTAATTGTTTTCGTTCATTTCTTTAATTCTTTTACTTCATTTCTTTAATTCTTTTCCTTCATTTACTTTAATTCTTTTCTCTCAATTCTTTAATTCTTTTCTCTCAATTCTTTAATTCTTTTCCTTCATTTCTTGAAATTATTTTCCTTTATTTCTTTAATTCTTTTCCTTTATTTTCTTTGAATTTCTTTTCTCTCCTCTCCTTAATTCTTTTCCTTCATTTCTTTAATTCTTTTCCTTCATTTCTTTAAATTCTTTTCTCTCAATTCTTTAATTCTTTTCCTTCATTTCTTTAATTCTTTCCCTTCATTTCTTTAATTCTTTCCCTTCATTTCTTTAATTCTTTTCCTTCATTTCTTTAATTCTTTTCCTTCATTTCTTTAATTCTTTTCCTTCATTTCTTTAATTCTTTTCTCTCCTCTCAGCTGTATTCTTTCTCTCCTCTCTTTAATTCTTTTCTCTGATTTCTTTAATTCTTTTCCTTCATTCCTTTAATAATATTCTCTCATTTCTTTGTTTTCTCTCATTTCTTTAATTCTTTTCCTTCATTTCTTTAATTCTTTTCCTTCCTTTCTTTAATTCTTTTCCTTCATTTCTTTAATTCTTTTCTCTCCTCTCTTTAATTCTTTTCTCTCCTCTCTTTCATTCTTTTCCTTCATTTCTTTATTTCTTTTCCTTCATTTCTTTAATTCTTTTTCTTTATTTCTTTAATTCTTTTTCTTTATTACTTTAATTCTTTTCCTTTATTTCTTTAATTCTTTTCTCTCATTTCTTTAATTCTTTTCCTTCATTTCTTTAATTCTTTTCCTTTATTTCTTTAATTCTTTTCCTTCATTTCTTTAATACTTTTCCTTTATTTCTTTTATTGTTTTCCTTCATTTCTTTAATTGTTTTCCTTCATTCCTTTAATTCTTTTCCTTCATTTCTTTAATTCTTTTCCTTCATTTCTTTAATTCTTTTCCTTCATATCTTTAATTCTTTTCCTTCATTACTTTAATTCTTTTCTCTCATTACTTTAATTCTTTTCCTTCATTACATTAATTCTTTTCTCTCATTTCTTTAAATCTTTTCCTTCATCTCTTTAAGTCTTTTCCTTCAATTCTTTAATTCTTTTTTCTTTATTTCTTTAATTCTTTTCCTTCATTTCTTTAATTCTTTTCCTTCATTTCTTTAATTCTTTTCCTTCATTTCTTTAATTCTTTTCCTTCATTTCTTTAATTATTTTCCTTCATTTCTTTAATTCTTTTCCTTCATCTCTTTAATTCTTTTCCTTCAATTCTTTAATTCTTTTCCTTCATTTCTTTAATTCTTTTCCTTCATTTCTTTAATTCTTTTCCTTCATTTCTTTAATTCTTTTCTCTCTTTTACTTTAATTCTTTTCCTTCGTTTTTTATTTCTTTTCCCTCCTCTCTTTAATTCTTTTCCTTCATTTCTTTAATTCTTTTCCTTCATTTCTTTTATTGCTTTCCTTCATTTCTTTGTTTTCCTTCATTACTTTAATTCTTTTCTCTCAATTCTTTAATTCTTTTCCTTCATTTCTTTAATTCTTTCCCTTCATTTCTTTAATTCTTTTCTCTCCTCTCTTTAATTCTCTTCCTTCATTTCTTTAATTCTTTTCTCTCAATTTTTTAATTCTTTTCTCTCAATTTTTTAATTCTTTTCCTTCATTTCTTTAATTCTTTTCCTTCATTTCTTTAATTATTTTCCTTTATTTCTTTAATTCTTTTCCTTCATTTCTTTAATTCTTTTCTCTCCTCCCTTTAATTCTTTTCCTTCATTTCTTTAATTCTTTTCCTTCATTTCTTTAATTCTTTTCCTTCATTCTTTAATTCTTTTCCTTCATTTCTTTAATTCTTTTCCTTCATCCCTTTAATTCTTTTCCTTCATTTCTTTAATTCTTTTCTCTCCTCCCTTTAATTCTTTTCCTTCATTTCTTTAATTCTTTTCCTTCATTTCTTTAATTCTTTTCTCTCAATTCTTTAATTCTTTTCCTTCATTTCTTTAATTCTTTTCCTTCATTTCTTTAATTCTTTTCCTTCATTTCTTTAATTCTTTTCTCTCCTCTCTTAAATTCTCTTCCTTCATTTCTTTAATTCTTTTCTCTCAATTTTTTAATTCTTTTCTCTCAATTTTTTAATTCTTTTCCTTCATTTCTTTAATTCTTTTCCTTGATGTCTTTAATTCTTTTCCTTCATTTCTTTAATTCTTTTCTCTCATTTCTTTAATTCTTTTCCTTCATTTCTTTAATTCTTTTCTCTCCTCTCTTTAATTGTTTTCTCTCCTCTCTTTAATTCTTTTCCTTCATTTCTTTAATTCTTTTCTCTCATTTCTTTAATTCTTTTCCTTCATTTCTTTAATTCTTTTTCTTTATTTCTTTAATTCTTTTCCTTCATTCTTTAATACTTTTCCTTTATTTCTTTAATTGTTTTCCTTCATTTCTTTAATTGTTTTCCTTCATTCCTTTAATTCTTTTTTCCTTCATATCTTTAATTCTTTTCCTTCATATCTTTAATTCTTTTCCTTCATTTCTTTAATTCTTTTCTCTCATTACTTTAATTCTTTTCCTTCATTTCTTTAATTCTTTTCCTTCATTTCTTTAATTCTTTTCCTTCATTACTTTAATTCTTTTCCTTCATTTCTTTCATTCTTTTCCTTCATTTCTTTAATTCTTTTCCTTCATTTCTTTAATTCTTTTCCTTCATTTCTTTAATTCTTTTCCTTCATTTCTTTAATTCTTTTCCTTCATTTCTTTAATTCTTTTCCTTCAATTCTTTAATTATTTTCTCTCATTTCTTTAATTCTTTTCTCTCTTTTACTTTAATTCTTTTCCTTCATTTTTTTAATTCTTTTTCTCTCCTCTCTTTAATTCTTTTCCTTCATTTCTTTAATTCTTTTCCTTCATTTCTTTAATTCTTTTCCTTCATTTCTTTTATTGCTTTTTTTCATTTCTTTGTTTTCCTTCATTACATTAATTCTTTTCTCTCATTTCTTTAATTCTTTTCCTTCATCTCTTTAATTCTTTTCCTTCAATTCTTTAATTCTTTTCCTTCATTTCTTTAATTCTTTTCCTTGATTTCTTTAATTCTTTTCCTTCATTTCTTTAATTCTTTTTTCTTTATTTCTTTAATTCTTTTCCTTCATTTCTTTAATTCTTTTCTCTCAATTCTTTAATTCTTTTCTCTCAATTCTTTAATTCTTTTCCTTCATTTCTTTAATTCTTTTCCTTCATTTCTTTAATTCTTTTCCTTCATTTCTTTCATTATTTTCCTTCATTTCTTTCATTATTTTCCTTCATTTCTTTCATTATTTTCCTTCATTTCTTTAATTCTTTTCCTTCATCTCTTTAATTCTTTTCCTTCATCTCTTTAATTCTTTTCCTTCAATTCTTTAATTCTTTTCCTTCATTTCTTTAATTCTTTTCCTTCATTTCTTTAATTCTTTTCCTTCATTTCTTTAATTCTTTTCCTTCATTTCTTTAATTCTTTTCCTTCATTTCTTTAATTCTTTTCTCTCTTTTACTTTAATTCTTTTCCTTCATTTTTTTAATTCTTTTCCTCCTCTCTTTAATTCTTTTCCTTCATTTCTTTAATTCTTTTCCTTCATTTCTTTAATTCTTTTCCTTCATTTCTTTAATTCTTTTCTCTCATTTCTTTAATTCTTTTCCTTCATTTCTTTAATTCTTTTCCTTCATTTCTTTAATTCTTTTCTCTCAATTCTTTAATACTTTTCCTTCAATTCTTTAATTCGTTTCCTTCATTTCTTTAATTCTTTTCCTTCATTTCTTTAATTCTTTTCTCTCAATCCTTTAATTCTTTTCTCTCCTCTCTTTAATTCTTTTCCTTCATTTCTTTAATTCTTTTCTCTCATTTCTTTAATTCTTTTCTCTCATTTCTTTAATTCTTTTCCTTCATTTCTTTAATTCTTTTCCTTCATTTCTTTAATTCTTTTCCTTCATTTCTTTAATACTTTTTTCTTTATTTCTTTAATTCTTTTCCTTCATTTCTTTAATTCTTTTCCTTTATTTCTTTAATTGTTTTCCTTCATTTCTTTAATTTTTTTCGTTCATTTCTTTAATTCTTTTACTTCATTTCTTTAATTCTTTTCCTTCATTTCTTTAATTCTTTTCTCTCAATTCTTTAATTCTTTTCTCTCAATTCTTTAATTCTTTTCCTTCATTTCTTTAATTCTTTTCCTTCATTTCTTTAATTCTTTTCCTTCATTTCTTTAATTATTTTCCTTTATTTCTTTAATTCTTTTCCTTCATTTCTTTAATTCTTTTCTCTCCTCTCTTTAATTCTTTTCCTTCATTTCTTTAATTCTTTTCCTTCATTTCTTTAATTCTTTTCTCTCAATTCTTTAATTCTTTTCCTTCATTTCTTTAATTCTTTCCCTTCATTTCTTTCATTATTTTCCTTCATTTCTTTCATTATTTTCCTTCATTTCTTTCATTATTTTCCTTCATTTCTTTAATTCTTTTCCTTCATCTCTTTAATTCTTTTCCTTCATCTCTTTAATTCTTTTCCTTCAATTCTTTAATTCTTTTCCTTCAATTCTTTAATTCTTTTCCTTCATTTCTTTAATTCTTTTCCTTCATTTCTTTAATTCTTTTCCTTCATTTCTTTAATTCTTTTCCTTCATTTCTTTAATTCTTTTCTCTCAATCCTTTAATTCTTTTCTCTCCTCTCTTTAATTCTTTTCTCTCATTTCTTTAATTCGTTTCTCTCATTTCTTTAATTCTTTTCTCTCATTTCTTTAATTTTTTTCCTTCATTTCTTTAATTCTTTTCCTTCATTTCTTTAATTCTTTTCCTTCATTTCTTTAATACTTTTTCTTTATTTCTTTAATTCTTTTCCTTCATTTCTTTAATTCTTTTCCTTTATTTCTTTAATTGTTTTCCTTCATTTCTTTAATTGTTTTCGTTCATTTCTTTAATTCTTTTCCTTCATTTCTTTAATTCTTTTCCTTCATTTCTTTAATTCTTTTCTCTCAATTCTTTAATTCTTTTCTCTCAATTCTTTAATTCTTTTCCTTCATTTCTTTAATTCTTTTCCTTCATTTCTTTAATTATTTTCCTTTATTTCTTTAATTCTTTTCCTTCATTTCTTTAATTCTTTTCTCTCCTCTCTTTAATTCTTTTCCTTCATTTCTTTAATTCTTTTCCTTCATTTCTTTAATTCTTTTCTCTCAATTCTTTAATTCTTTTCTCTCAATTCTTTAATTCTTTTCCTTCATTTCTTTAATTCTTTCCCTTCATTTCTTTAATTCTTTCCCTTCATTTCTTTAATTCTTTCCCTTCATTTCTTTAATTCTTTTCCTTCATTTCTTTAATTCTTTTCTCTAATTCTTTAATTCTTTTCTCTCAATTCTTTAATTCTTTTCTCTCAATTCTTTAATTCTTTTCCTTCATTTCTTTAATTCTTTTCCTTCATTTCTTTAATTATTTTCTCTCATTTCTTTAATTCTTTTCCTTCATTTCTTTAATTCTTTTCCTTCATTTCTTTAATTCTTTTCCTTCATTTCTTTAATTCTTTTCCTTCATTTCTTTGTTTTCTCTCAATCCTTTAATTCTTTTCTCTCCTCTCTTTAATTCTTTTCCTTCATTTCTTTAATTCTTTTCCTTCATTTCTTTAATTCTTTTCCTTCATTTCTTTAATTCTTTTCCTTCATTTCTTTAATTCTTTTTTCTTCATTTCTTTAATTCTTTTTCTTTATTTCTTTAATTCTTTTCCTTTATTTCTTTAATTCTTTTCTCTCATTTCTTTAATTCTTTTCCTTCATTCTTTAATTCTTTTCCTTCATTTCTTTAATTCTTTTCCTTCATTACTTTAATACTTTTCCTTTATTTCTTTAATTGTTTTCCTTCATTTCTTTAATTGTTTTCCTTCATTCCTTTAATTGTTTTCCTTCATTCCTTTAATTCTTTTCCTTCATTCCTTTAATTCTTTTCCTTCATTCCTTTAATTCTTTTCCTTCATTTCTTTAATTCTTTTCCTTCATATCTTTAATTCTTTTCCTTCATTTCTTTAATTCTTTTCTCTCAGTCCTTTAATTCTTTTCCTTTATTTCTTCAATTGTTTTCCTTCATTTCTTTAATTGTTTTCCTTCATTTCTTTAATTCTTTTCCTTCATATCTTTAATTCTTTTCCTTCATTTCTTTAATTCTTTTTCTTTATTTCTTTAATTCTTTTTTCTCATTTCTTTAATTCTTTTCCTTCATTTCTTTAATTCTTTTCCTTCATTTCTTTAATTCTTTTCCCTCACTTCTTTAATTCTTTTCCTTCATTTCTTTAATTCTTTTCCTTCATTACTTTAATTCTTTTCTCTCATTTCTTTAATTCTTTTACTTCATTTCTTTAATTCTTTTCTCTCAATTCTTTAATTTTCTCTCAATTCTTTAATTCTTTTCTCTCAATTCTTTAATTCTTTTCCTTCATTTCTTTAATTCTTTTCCTCTCATTTCTTTAATTCTTTTCCTTTATTTCTTTAATTCTTTTCCTTCATTTCTTTCTTTTCTCTCAATTCCTTAATTCTTTTCCTTCATTTCTTTAATTCTTTTCCTTCATTCTTTAATTCTTTTCCTTCATTTCTTTAATTCATTTCTCTCCTTCTTTAATTCTTTTCTCTCCTTTCTTTAATTGTTTTCCTTCATTTCTTTAATTGTTTTCCTTCATTTCTTTAATTGTTTTCCTTCATTTCTTTAATTCTTTTTCTTTATTTCTTTAATTCTTTTCCTTCATTTCTTTAATTTTTTCTCTCCTTTCTTTAATTTTTTCTCTCCTTCCTTTAATTTTTTTCCTTCATTTCTTTAATTCTTTTCCTTCAATTCTTTAATTCCTTTACTTCATTTCTTTAATTCTTTTCCTTCATTTCTTTAATTCTTTTCCTTCATTTCTTTAATTCTTTTCCTTCATTTCTTTAATTCTTTTCCTTCATTTCTTTAATTCTTTTCCTTCATTTCTTTAATTCTTTTCCTTCATTTCTTTAATTCTTTTCATTTCTTTAATTCTTTAATTTCTATCTTTAATTCTTTTCTGAAATTAAAGAAAAGAAGTATATTCTTTGTTTTCTCTTACATTTCTTTCATTCATTTTTCCTTAACTGTTGTTTTTATTTTGCTTTATTTCATTTCTTTGTTTCATTTTTCTTTCTTTCTTTCTTTACTTCTATTTTCTTCTTTCTTTCATTACTTTGCATTTGGTCTTCTGTTATATTGAAGAATATGCCATGAATGAAGATCATGTTGCAGCAATTTTCCAAATCGAGAAGGCTAGCAGTTAATATGCAATTTTTCTCTTCTGAATTCTATCAGCACAAAAGTAAAACCCTCACTAAGGTTTTAAATTCACCACACATGTGAGAAAAAATTACTAACCATTACACTGTGCCAGACATTTCATTTTTTTCTTTTTTCTCATTCATTTCCTTAGTCTTTCCTTATCTGTTTGTAATTCATTCTTTCTTTTATTTTTCTTTAATTATTCTTCCTCTTTCTTTGTCCTTTTATGTTCTGTTGGATCTTTGTTTGTTTCTTTCAGTTTATTTTTATTTCATTTTCTTTTGCCATTTTGTTTTATCTCATAATCTTTTCTTTTTCCTTTTGTTTTAATTTAATTATTTTTTCTTTATTATCACTTTTGTATTTTTATTTTTATTTTTTTTAATGTTTGATCCTCTTTGTCTTCCTTTTGTTTACAGGAGACAAGAAAAAAAGAATCCATTTTCAGTTTTTCTATCAACAGCTTTCAAATCAATGAAAAGAAGGAAAAGATTATTCCAAAGAGAATTTTGCAAGTAATATAATCTGCAATCTGAGCTTAATTCTAAAATCTTTGAATAAACATTATTACTGCTTCTTTTTTCTTTTCTTTTTTCTTTTTTCCTTTTTCTTTTCTTTGTTCTTTTTTCCTTTTTCTTTCTTTGTTCTTTTTCTTTCTTTGTTCTTTTTCTTTCTTTGTTCTTTTTCTTTCTTTGTTCTTTTTCTTTCTTCGTTCTTTTTTCTTTTTCCTTCTTTGTTTTTTTTACTTTTTCTTCTTTGTTTTTTTTACTTTTTCTTCTTTGTTTTTTTTACTTTTTCTTCTTTGTTCTTTTTTACTTTTTCTTTTCTTTGTTCTTTTTTACTTTTTCTTTCTTTGTTCTTTTTTACTTTTTTCTTTCTTTGTTCTTTTTTACTTTTTCTTTCTTTGTTCTTTTTTACTTTTTCTTTTTCTTTCTTTCTTTGTTCTTTTTTACTTTTTCTTTACTTTTTCTTTTTTACTTTTTCTTTTTCTTTTTCTTTTTTACTTTTTCTTCTTTTTCTTTTTTACTTTTTCTTCTTTACTTTTTCTTCTTTTTCTTTTTTACTTTTTCTTTTTACTTTTTCTTTTTTACTTTTTCTTTTTTACTTTTTCTTTTTTACTTTTTCTTCTTTTTCTTTTTTACTTTTTCTTTTTTACTTTTTCTTCTTTTTCTTTTTTACTTTTTCTTTTTTTCTTTTTCACTGAGTTACCAGTGGTTGTCATTAACACGAGATGATGCCAGATTTCATTGTGCAATTCAATGTTACTAATAAAGTTGGTATTGACTAACCTATAATAGTAAAATTTTTGAAGATATATACGTATGATAAATATGAAATAATATCAGTTTTTAATATTTGTTTTTATTAGAAATATTTACAATGACTTATTTGGAGTACATGTGATTTTATTATTCAGTTTGATTGTTTATCATCATCTTGCAAATAAATATACACAACTGGCCATAATTATTAGGCCACCCCAGTTTTTTTTTTTTTTTAATTATATTTCATACTATTTTTAGTATTTATTGCCAAGTGGATAATTCTAAATTAAAATAGAATGGTTCTTTTGTTATTATTACCTTTCAAAATTTTACAAGGCAGCCAGGAAGCCTTCGCTTTGGCCAGCCAATAATAAAAAGAGACTAGCATGGGGAAGAGAGCGCAAAAACTGGACACCAGAATAGTTCATTTGTTGCACATGTTATTGTGCAGTATTAAAAAAAGAACCATTCTATTTTCATTTAGAATTATCAACTTGGTGATAAATACTAAAAATAATATGAAATAATCATTTTTTTTAAAAAACAAACTAGGGTGGCCTAATAATTATGGCCGGTAGTGTATATAATAGTATATTTACTGATATTTGTTTTTTCATTGAAAAATGTATGAAGATTGCTATGGCCTGTAAAAAAGATACTTTTAAAATCAAAACAAATTATTATGCAGCTATAAAGCAATAAAAAAAAACAAGATACAAACTTTGTTAATTTTTGTTACATGTTTACATTTATTGACATTACAATACATTTCAGAGCAGATATGTTTATTATGATGAATGAAAAATTGTGTTATACTGACTTTGTTAGTCATTGTGTTATACTGACTTTGTTAGACTGTTGGTCATTCGTGGTCAAGAGGTCTAAAATGTGCCAGATCAATTAGTGGCTTCCCCTATGTGGGTAGGGGTCGCAGGTTTGAATCCTGCCAAATGGCACATTTTCATAACAAAAATTTATCATAGATAATCAGGCTGGTAGAAATAAATATATAATACTGTTTAATTATAAACAGAATATCTACTTAAATACGAGTATCAATCAAAAATAATGTTCAAACAAATCATTTCATATATATATATATATATATATATACACATATATATATTTTTCTTTTAAATTTAAAACTCTCAGCATCTCTCATTTGTGTGCATATGTTGTCACAATATAAACAAACCCAGTCCAATAAAGTCTTTACTGATGAAACACATCACAAAAACTTTTATCAATTTGTCACATCTTTTCTTAAAAAATAAGCCATCAAATATTGAAATATATTTGTGACTTGCTAAGAACAGCCACTCAAGCAAACCAGTGGAAGAACACAAGTGATTGCATTTCCTGGTTCCAAAAAATTAAATGCAAAAGTAAATACATGTTCATCAATTATGACATAAAAAACTTTTACCCATCAGTTTCTGAAAAAGGTTTAATGGAAGCATTTAATTTTGCTAAAATGTACATAAAAATACCATCTGAACATACTGACATAATCCTATATTGCCGCAAATCTATACTTTTCCACAAAGGTAAAGCATGGATCAAGAAATCAAACAACAGAGCATTCAATATACCACAAGGATCATCTGATGGAGCAGAAATTTCAGAATTGATGGTCATATACATTTTAAGTAAAATGAACAAAATAATTCATATTGACAACCACGGATTATATAGAAATGATGGATTAATGATAGCACCAGACAACAAAAGAGAAAATGATGAAATGAGGATAGAGCTTTTCAAACTATTCAAAGAACTAGATTTTGATATAATAGTAGAAATAAATAAAAAAGTGATACAATGTTTAGATGTAAAACTCAATTTACAAACTGGCAAGGTTTCAGCAATTTACAGTTGAATTGGGTTAATGCAGCTGTGATTTCTGTGCTAACAGTTTATTCTCTTACTCTTCTCACTTGTGGAACTCTCTTCCAGCTTCATGCATTATGGATATGATGATATACTAAATCTCACAGCAAGGTCTCTGATCATGAGGTTTTGAGGAGCATGGAACTATGTCTTTATTATTATTGTTACCAGATCCACCCTGACCTGATATAATTTACACCTGTTTAGGTTTCAACTATAAGCAAATAGTTAACCCCAAAAAGTGGGCTCAAGACACCATTCATTTTCATTCATCATCCATTATACTCAATGGTATGTAGGGCAGCAACAAAGCTTCTCCACCTCTGCCTATCTTGGGCCAGACTAGTCACTGAATCCCAAGAGTAATGCATGGCTTTCATCTTATTCTCCACCTGTACTTCTCTGTTGTTCTTGGTTTTTCCCTCTTTCTTTTGCCATCTGGGGTCCATCTGTCCTTGTGATTGACTGTGGATCTTTCCGAAGCACATGCCCAATCCATCTCCACTGCCTTCTTGAATGATGGTGCCCATGTTTTCTTGCTTGCATCAACAGGTTTTCATTAGCGATCTCTGGCCAAAATATTCTCAATATTCGTCAGAGGCATATTGTGTGAAAGGATCGAAGTTTGACGAGATCCGCCTTAGTCATTCTCCAGCACTCAGATTCATAGAAGAGAGTAGATACAACACAGCTCTGGTATAGCTAATTTTACGACAAAAATATTTTTATAGTAAAAACAATTACCAGCAATACATTTTTCATAAAAGAAATTACTAATGCTTCCAAGGAAATTAAATTTCGGCATTAAATGACCCATAAGGAGTTGATATTCTGCTAAATAAACTATAACTTTTGGCTTCATGCTTTCCAGCCAAATTTGATCTTCAAAAATTTAAATGCAGTGTCAATCATTATCTCCTGTCTTCTTGATTCCCCTTGTTTTATTGTTCCTGCTTCTTAATAACGTTTCTCTTTTTTGTTTTTCCTTCACACACAATAACACCATGTGTCTTAATGGCTTTCAGTCAGTTAAGTGCCATACATGATACACATTTTGGGAAATCATGTCTCAAAAGAGACATGACTGACTGGGTAGAAGATTATCCCGCAGTAGATTGCCATAGCTTTCTGCGGTAGATTGGTTGCCAGCCAAGGCTATAGAACCCAGTCTGTCCTATTATTTGACTCATAGCTAGAGGGAGAAGAAATGTATTATATCATTATGTAGTAATTAAGGCGGGGTCAGTTTATTACTTCATAACAATATAAAACTGATCCCCCACTTTATGCTCAGTAGAAACCTTACTCATGTCTCCAACTATTTTATTCAGTCAGTCAGTTAAGTGCCATACGTGATACACGTTTGGGCAGTCATGTCTCGAAAGAGACATGACTGACTGGGCAGAAGATTATCCCGCAGTAGGTTGCCATTACTTTCTGTGGTAGACTGGTTGCCAGCCAAGGCTATAGAACTTTATCTGTCCTATTATTTTACTTATAACTGGAGGAAAGGGAGGGATTAATACCTTTCCCAAGGGTATTTGAGCATAAATGAATGCTAGGAATTCAACTGGAATGTGAACTTGGCACCCCAATTTGTTTTCTGAGTTGATATCCATTGCACCACACATTAGGGGCTTTACTTGGGTGAAAGGATTTTTAAAAACAAATCAAACATGTTACAATCACTGATATTTTCTGGATTGATTTTAAAGTAGAAATCCATTGTCTGTTTACGTTTTTGAGATGAGGTATTGTAACAATTTTAAAGTAGAAATCCATTGTCTGTTTACGTTTTTGAGATGAGGTATTGTAACAATTTTAAAGTAGAAATCCATTGTCTGTTTACGTTTTTGAGATGAGGTATTGTAACAATTTTAAAGTAGAAATCCATTGTCTGTTTACGTTTTTGAGATGAGGTATTGTAACAATTTTAAAGTAGAAATCCATTGTCTGTTTACGTTTTTGAGATGAGGTATTGTAACAATTTTAAAGTAGAAATCCATTGTCTGTTTACGTTTTTGAGATGAGGTATTGTAACAATTTTAAAGTAGAAATCCATTGTCTGTTTACGTTTTTGAGATGAGGTATTGTAACACTATTCAGACTGTCCTCCTCTTCATTGTTTAAGCCATTGTATGCTTCGGCCTTCTTCAGATGATATACAGGGTGCAGTGAATAAATTTTTATTTAAATTACGTACAAATGAAAATAACACTGACATATTAACAGATAAATTTTACAAAATTACACACAAAATATCTTGAAATACTAAAAAGATTTCTTCAATAAAATTGTCATTGACGTCAACCACGGCCTCTAGGTGACTTCAGAATCTCTTGCATCTCATCTGGATAGTCTCCTTGTTTAAGTTGGTGAATGCTGCCATAATCCTTGCCTTCAATTCATTTTTGTGTAATGAGGATTTTTGTTAGTCTCTTGCTCAACTGTGCCCCCCAAAATAAAAATCAAGGGGGTTGCAGTCTGCAAAATTAGGTGCCCTGATGTGAGGGGTGATAGTGGTTCAGAAATTGTCTGACAACCAAGATTGGATTCTCTTGCTTCTGTGTTCTCTGTGCAGAGTCCATAGTGTCTTACAGTAGCCACCTTCTTGACCAAGGGCAGCACCACCTTCTCAAGGCACTTAATGTGTCTTGAAACCCTGTGGGAAGATAAATGAAGGCATAATGACACCACTACTAGTGATCACTCTAAACACCTTCGTAATCACCATTAGACTCATCCAACTCTTTCAAATCCTCTGCACTGCTTTCAGATTGACAGCCAAACACTATGCAATGCTCATATCAGAGTTTTCGATCTGAATGCCAAGAAATGCCACATGCATTTTCTAAATTTCTGGCAGAGTGAATTGTGTTATGGTGCTCTTTTTCTCACATATGGTGTCCAACTGACCCTACTACTAAAAATATAAAATGGCAATTTATCCATCATACCTGTATGTTGGAATTTTGAACTGAACGTTTTATTTAGTCCACTGGGGTAGATTGTTCTAGTTCCATGTGCCCTGGCATTTCTATGTATCTTGGTTTCCGTTATTTTTTTTTTTTAGTAACTCTTCAAGCTTTTACTCATCTCTGCTGTGGTCAGGTATTAAACTCACAACTCTTTTGAACAAGTCTCAGGATTATTTCCTACACTTTTATCCACTAGGCCATGTGTTGTTGGAGACCATCTATACCAGGAGACTAAATAAAAGAATTGACTTAAAATTCCAACTTATATCACCTGAAAAAAAAAACAGTGTACAATGCCTGATACATTGTGTATCCTTTATTATAATAAACACCATTTTGTTTGTGTTTGTGTGTGTAATGTAATGAATATGCATACACCTTGGTGCCTCCTCACAGTAATGTGATAGGCTGGTGTCAGCTATAAATACAGACTGAGAAGTTTACGACTAAAGGTCTACAAGTCTATGACTACTGGTCTACGTCTATTGACTACATCTATGTCTCGGGATTTTGCATAAGACAAGTACCATCCATTATGTCTACGTGCTAGATAGTCCTACCCAGTTAGATTTGCCTAAACCGCTTAGCTACCTCGAATCAGATATATATCCCTTTCAGGACATATCAATATATATACACTACCGGCCATAATTATGAGACCACTCCAGTTTTTTTAAAAGAAATTATGTATTTCATGTGATATATTTTTAGTATTTATTGCCAAATGAAAATAAAATGGTTCTTTTGTTATTATTACTTTGCAAAATTTTACAAGGCAAGGAAACAAAGATAAACTCGTCCAAATCACCCTAAATTTTCTTCATTCTTTCATTGATGAAACTGCAATATAGGTAATTATTAAATATTTATAAATTCATCTGATGCACATGTTATTGCACAATATTAACAAAAGAACCATTCTATTTTCATTTACAATTATCAACTTGGCAATAAATACTAAAAACTAGTATGAAATACATGATTTTTTTTAAAACACAGGGGTGGCCTAATAATTATGGCCAGTAGTGAGTGTGTGTGTGTGTGTGTGTATATATATATATATATATATATATATATATATAAAGTGTGTGTATGTGTGTGTGTATGCATATCTTTAGGAAACTATTGTTCTTTTCTGATAAAAATATAGTTATAGTTTGGAGATAAAAGTTCCCAATATCAGTAACAGAGCATATTGAAGTCAACTGCCGAGTGGTACTGGTCTGTTTCTTGCATGAAAGAAAAATAGTCACCTTTCACTTGTTGTCCTCAGTAAACATTTTTATATTTATATACACTTGATATTGAACACTTTTACCCATGAATATAGCATACTTTAAAACTAACATATAATAAATTGAATAAGGAAGAAATAAAAAAAATTGTTGATAAATTTATCGTTTCATTTTATTTAATCTTCAGCAGAAATTTTTTTTTACCTGTAGTATAAAATTAAGGAACTATTTTCTAATAAAAAAAAAAAACTATATATATATATTAGCAGTATAGCCCATCATTGCTCGGGTGTAATGAAAGATTTAAAACTAATCCATGATCCTGGAGCTCAGACTCAGACTAAAGAATATTTGAAATAATAAAATAATTGCGACAATTTACCAATCGCACCTAATATATATATATATATCCGAGTATAGAATGAGGACAGAAAAAAGAAAAATTTTTCTGTCCAAAACATTAATTTAAAACAGTGCTTGATATATGATGTATAGAGTAGTGATATATATATATATATATATGCCCTCTTGTCACACTGTGGGGAATAACCTGTGAGGAAACGACTAATAATCATTTCCAATATTTTGCTGTTGCTTTTGATGGCAGGGATACACCCATATGACAATAAAGATGTGGAAAACTGTCTGGGCAATATAATAAGTGTAAATAAAAATTAGCAATCGTCTTCATTTGTGTGCATAATAAAACCTGACAACTGCAAAATAATTGTTAATCAATGTTTTAATCTCCTGTCAATAAGATAGGCGAAAACTCGCATATTACCCATAGAAATGTAGGTACATCCTGTACATTTTATCAAAATAATTTATTTCTGTCTGAATTTCTAGGATGAGGGATTAGAATTATTTGCCTTATTGAAACTTAAACTTCCCTTTTAATCTTTTTTGGTGGTGTACGATGACAGGCGGTGACATTAAAATATCCTGTCACCTCATTTATTACTGAATGTAATTCTGATAGGAAATTGATATTTTTTTTCTTTTTCTTCTTTTTTTTTACTGAAATTTCATATTTTCACAAATTAGGTGTAAATTACTGTGAAAAAGTCAGCAAAGATGCATACATTAATCCAAATGTAAATCATGTAAATACCAATTTTCTAGTGAAATATTGACTTGAACGATGAAACAAAAAAAAGTATATTTTCAAAATCTATTTAAATCTGAAGCCAGTGGAAAGAAACACTATAGGGAAAATTACTTATTACTTTTTGCAATATTACCACGTTTGCATGAAAAAATATATTGTGATCCATAAAGGCTAAAATTTCATTGCTAATTTCTGTTTTTATATCAGTGTGACAAGTGTAGCCCAGAATGGCGCAACACCTGACACCACAAGAAAGATTCTCCTCACAAAAACTTTCCTGTATAAATTCACTAGATTTTATAATTAATAATTTGAGAATGAATATATTTATACATGGCTTGTGGGGGGGAAGTGTCTAAAAATGGAAGGAAAGCCTGTGAGGGTTAGCATATAATATCAGTTATTACAAGCCAAAGTTTTAATTTTTAAATTAAAATGCATAATATCAGTTAATTATTTTTAACCTATTTTAAAAAAGCTTTAGTCAATAAAATTAGAACCCAATAAAACTTGTCTAATTTTTATCTTTTTATAGAGAACTTTTACCCCAAAGTGAACTTTCCCGAGGGGGGACTTGGTTGCTGTGAAATGATAGCATTGAACTAACCCAATATGCCTTACTGGTCAAAATAAAACATTTTTAAAAAAATCAATCAATAATTAATGCAGTGGGGTAAATAATACACCCCTGGTGACACAAATGAACTAGTCTAGATGATTAAAGAAAGAACTTCAAATGTGTTTCCAAAATAGCCATTGGAGTCAGTCTAGAGTATTTCTAACAGATGTCACAGTGAGTAGACTAAGCAAGACTTAATATTATAACTGCTTGAATTAGTAATGACGAGGAATTGCATATGAGTTAGAACAGGAGTGATGAAAATATCCAAACTCATACTGAGTTATAACAAGTGGAAAAAATACTTGTTACTTTGGTATGCATGATACCAGTGACAAAGACTATTTTAAACCATGTTTGTTTAAGCTTTTTCTTTTGTGTGTATAGAAAGAAACAAAGAAAAAATACTCTTTAAATATGGAGGAAATATTAGCTCAGGTGGTAAGAATTTGAAAATAGCAACGGTAGTTTCTGAAACTCCAGAAACAATAACAAAAGTTAATGGAAATAATTCTGAAGGAAACATATAATTCTCCAAGTTCCTTCGCTCTCAACATGCTGGCAAATGCCATATTGGAATCTACATAGAATCTAGATGATGGAATTACCTTGTCTGTTTATTTTCAAAGATTTAAGCAAATTTTCAAAGAAGAATGCAATGACTGGGAAGTTGAAAAAAAGAGACTTTTGTTGAGAAAGTTAGGATTTATAGAACGTGGAAAATACTGTAAATTTGTACTACCAAAAAACAGGAAAAATTTGTTTTAAAGAAACAAATATTCTGACAAAATTTTTAATGAGAAAAGCTTGTTATTTAATAATCATTGGAAATGTATGAATTTGATGAAAAAAGAACACAAAGATTCTGTCACGTATGCTGGAATCATTAAAAAAGAGTGTGAAAGATTCAGACTAAACAAACTGATTCTGGATATGTTTAAAGGGTTAATTTTCATTCAATAATAGCAAAAAAGACACAGAAATATGGGTGAGAATTCTAATTAAACTTGAACAGAATAATAAACTTACATTCCAGGAAATATTGGATGAATGTCAGAGAATCCGAAATCTGTGATCCGATGACAAAGAAATCGAGGAAGAACATACATGCAAGCAGAAGAAAAATGTGCAAAAAAGAAAATTGATCCATGTTTCAGACATGGAAGGTGACATCTCTGAGAAGATTGTTCATCTTCAAGAATTGAAAATGCTACAAGTGTGAAAATGTAGGACATAAATCTTCTATGTACCTTGTCCTTTCAGGACATAGGGGATCAAGGCCTTCCACCTCTCCCTATCCCTGGTGGCTCTTAGCACGCTTTCTCCTGTAACATCTCGCACCCCCTGTTCTGTCATCCACTTTCTTAGGCCCTTCAAATATGTTATCCGCTGCTTTCCTCTGTCTCTTTGCCTCTATCTGGCCTGTCAGTATCAGGTTCTCCAAGCCCTCCTTCCTCATTGCATGTCCCAGGAACTTTAACTGTCTCTCCCTGATGCTCAATATTAATTTCCTTTTCATTTCCATTCTTCCCACCACCTCATCATTGCTCACATGCTCGATCCATGATATCTGCAGTATCCTTCTGTAGAACCACATTTCAGCTGCTTCAAGTTTTCCCTTCATCTTTGATGTTATTGGCCAGCATTCACTGCCATATTGAAGAACTGACATCACAGCAATCTAGTACTTTCTTCTTTGTTTCTAGTGAAATTGTCCTGTTTTTTAATACCTTACTAAACTTCTGGAATGCTTCCTTTGCCATGCTAATTTAACTTTGGATCTCTGTGTCACACTTTTCACCTTCTGTTAGAACACTTCCCAAGTATTTAAATTTTTGTACCTGCTTGATTTTCGTATCCCTAACCTGTATTTGGCATTTTCAGCTGGTCTTTTTGCTGATGACCATGCATTTGGTTTTCTTGCAGTTGATTTGTTGTCCTTTCTTGTCACTATCTTCAGCTACCTTCTATAGGATGTCTTGTAGTTTCCTTTCTGTGTCTGCTATCAGCACTGTATCATCTGTATACCTTATGTTGTTTAAGTTGTGGCCTCCGATAACAAATCATGGCATAACATTTAGGGTCCTCAGAATAGTCTCACTGTACAAGTTGAATAGATCCGGTGAGAAGACCCATCCTTGTCTTAGACCATTTTCTATCTTTGTATATCTGATGAATTTGTTACTTGTCCGTATGCAGGCGGTTTGCTGCCAGTAGAGATTCTTGATTACTTTTATGTCTTTTCCAAATATGTTGAGGCTGGTGAGCATCTCCATCAATTCTTTGTGGCATATTTTGTCATAAGCCTTTGTATAATCAATAAAGCACAGGTACAAGTCCTTCTTCATTTGCATTGCCCTTTCAGAGAGCATCCTGATCATAAATACGGCGTTTCTTGTTCCAGTGTCTTTGACGAACCAGCACTGTTCTTGTCCTATCTCTGGCCTGATTCTGCTTCTTGCTCTATTCATCAGGATTTGGATGATCAGTTTTGTGATATGACTCATTAGGCTGATACTTTGGTGGAGTTCACACTTGTTTGCACCTGGCTTCTTAGGACATTGCTATAAAAATCGACTTGCTTAGGTTGTCTGGTATTACACCATTATTATAAATTTAATTTATTATTTCTGTAATTTTTTCTATGCCGAACTCTTCCAGGGCTATCAGCATCTCAATTACAATGCTGTCTGGACCAGCTGCTTTGTTTCTATTCAGTTTGGCCATTGCAGCTTCCACTTTGGACTTTAATATTTCTGGTCTGTCCTCATCTTTGTGCATTATCAGTTGCTCTCTCTTGTCGTGGAAAAGATCTTTTATATATTCTTTCCTTCCTTGCAGTATTTCCTCTTTCTCTAATATAATTGTTCCATCCTTGGATTTTATGCACCCTGTTGAAGAGCAGGTTTTTTGATGTCTGCTCAATCTTTCTACCTCTGCACATTTCTCGTTGATCCATTCCTCATATAGCCCGTCTGCATTTGCTTCTTATTTCCTTGTGTAGTTTCCTGTATTCCATTCCATGTCTTGGCATCATTTTCTGTCTTTTTGCATCGTGTAAAGAATCTCTTCAGTCATCCACTCGGGTTTTTCTTTTGCGTCTGATTTCCTTTGGGCAATGTTGTTTGCTGATATCATTATCACTTCCTTTAGGGAGTCCCATTTCGAGTGTCCTTTTTCATTTGTTTTTCACACTGTTAGTGTATTCTTTCTGCAGGTTGAGGTCATTCACGAGTGTCTTGTATTTCAGTCTCAGCGCTGTGCTAGGTTTCTTCATTCTCCAGAGTTTCACAGTTAGTTTGCAGATGACTGGGATGTGGTTGCTTCCACAGTCAGCACCTGGGTAGGTTTTTCATTGAACCACTGCATTTCTGAATCTCTTGTTTATGGTTATGTAGCCTATCTGTTTTTTTGTGTCGCCTCCTGGGCTTCTCCATGTTCATAGACATCATGGGTATTCTTGAAACCAGGTGTTAGTTATTACCTGGTCATTTGCTGTGCACCACTGAACCCATTTTCCTCCTTGTTTGTTGCAGATTCCTAATCCAAAGTTGCTGATCATCTCTCCTTCTCTCTCTTTATTTACCTTGGCATTCAAGTTTCCCATTATGATTTAAATTTCTTGGCTTTTGCACTGAGCCTTGCCATTATACAACATGGAGTAGAATGATTCTATTTCTTCCTCAGTGCTTAGCATTGTTGGTGCATAAACTACTATGATAGATATGTTGAAGGGTATTCCTCTCAGGTTAACCAAGTGGACTCTCTCTGAAAGCTGGCAGTATCCCAGAATGCATTTCTTTGTCCAGTATTAAGCCAACTACTTTTCGTTATTTTTGCCTCCTGCGTATTTTACCCTGTGTTTGTTGCTACTGAAATCTCCCTTGTTAGGCCATCTGGTTTCACCTTTGTCCAGAATATTGATGTTCAGCCTGTCCATTTTCTGCTTGACATTCTCTAGGTGTCCACACTTGTTGAGTGTCCTGACATTCCATGTTTAAAAGGTAATTCTTTCAGTAAATTTTCATTTTAGGTCCCGAAGGCTTTTCCCCCTTCAAATTTATCCAAAATAACATTATTTTTGTGCAAATGTATATGCTGAACTCAAATCAACAATTAGTTATTGAAGAAACCTACCTTTATTGCTCTGAATGTCCAGAAAAAAAATCGAACTACATTTTGTCCCGTAACTCTAACGCAGTCATGTAATTAACTGCTGAATGACTTTCGGCATAGGACAACAAATTTTGGTCTATTTACTTCCTTAACTGAAATTTTGCCTATTTACTTCCTGTAATGAAAGTAATATGCGATTTTTTTTCTATGCGTATTACTTTCATTACAGGAAGTAAATAGGCTGAAATTTGTGCCTACGCCGAAAGTCATTCTGCAGTTAATTACATGAATTCGTGAGAGTTACGGGAGACAAAAAGTGCGAGATGAAGTTCAGTTTTTTTTCTGGTCGTTAAGATCAATAAAGGTAAATTTCTTCAATAACTAATTGTTGATTTGAGTTCAGCATATACATTTGCACAGAAATAATGCTATTTTGAAGAAATTTGAAGGGGGGAAGCCTTTGGGGCCTAAAACAAAAATTTACCATTCTTTCTTTGTTGCACAAGTCACACTGTAAAAGTGAAGCAAGGAAAAATTCTCACTGAAAAAAATGTTGAATGTTGTGTTCAGGATTGTGCTAAAAAAGATAAAGATAACCCAAGAAAATTTGTGAATGTGAAAATTAAGTGGATGAAAAAATGCTACTAGACACTGGTAGTGATATCACAATAACCAATGAAGCCAAATGGAAAATCTATATTATAAATGACTTTCAAAAAGTTGCTAGTAGTACCTAAAAAAAATTTTTTTTTCTGCAAAATGACTTGTAACATCTCATTCCATAGCAAGTGTATAAAAGCTAAGGCTTATGTGTGAAAAAAAAATACTACAGACTTATTCAATACTGATTGGATGGAATTATTTGAGCTCTGAGACTTACCAATATATATATTTATTACAAAAATGTAAGTGGGCAAGTGACCAGTTTTAAAAAAATCCCATGAAAATTTAAAGGAAGAATTGAGAAATGATTTCCAGATGTTGTCTAATGAGTTGAGTCAGTCTTATAAAGTAAAAAAATTATTTTAAGTTTTCATAAAAACCTGACTAAATCAACCTTCTCACTATAACTGAACATTAAAAAAAAATATCTTAAAACCCCACCTTTTTGGCATGAAATAACCCAGAAAGGTTGTTATGAAGTTAATCAAAACTCAAGCCTTTTATGAGAAGCTATGTATCAGTCAGTTAAGTGCCATACGTGATACTTGTTTTGGGCGATCATGTCTCAAAAAAGACATGACTGACTGGGCAGAAGATTATTTGCAGTAGATTGCTATTGCTTTCTGCGATAGACTAGTTGCCAGCCAAGGCTATAGAACCCAATCTGTCTTAACCCATAACCGGAGGGAAGAGATGCAAGAGTATTTGTACGTAAGTGAATGCGAGGAATTCAACTGGAATTCAAACTTAGCTCCCCAATTATTCATTCCGAGCCGATATCCACTGCACCACAACACACATCGAGCTATGTACACTCGACCAAAATGAGCCAAGACATTGAAAAGTAGCAAAAGCCTACAGAATTTGTCCTCTGGTAGCAGAATCACCTAATACGAAATTAGAATTTTAGTTAAAAATACTCCATGGTCAAGACTGCACATATATTTTGAAAGTTGAATAACTGGATTGTATTATCTGGTCGCAGGGAAAAGCTTTGCTAAGTAGCCTGAAATTTGTAAGTGCAAAACATCAACTTTCTCGGTTATAGTGGATTTTATACTGAATAACTGTTGATGTACCAACACTCCAAGAATTCATTGAACATTAGTATGATACCAGAAAAAGAAAATATACAGAGGTGAAATCTAAATGTAAAAGAATACAAAGTTCAGTACATTAGTGAACTTACCAGGAAGAGGTGAATACTAATAAAATAAAATAAGACCTTTACTAATAAAAAAAAGAAATCTGAAAAGGGGCGGGATGTTGTACACCCCTAGTGACATAAATGAATTAGTCTAGATGCTTAAATAAAGAATTCTAACTGAGCCAAAATTTTTCATTGGATTTGTGGTGATACCAAGAAAATCAAGAAAAGCAATTTGAGTTGAAAAATAACATTTTATATATACACATATCAATAAATGCTTTTTACAATACTAGAATATAGGTCCAACGGAGGTTAAAATGTTCATGGCAAATAATAAGCTGAAAGAGATTTAAGGCTTAGGAATGTGGGGAGCATGTAAATGAGGAATGTCTTTGTTGTAGTCACTCTTGAGGTCAGTAAGTAGTTTTGAGACAGGGAAGAAGGAAGGAGAGGTAAAGGGAGGAGCATAGTAGCCACTTGACTTGGTCAAGGGAGATATTAATTACTCTTGCCTGTCACCGTCGGTCTGTCTGCTGGGTGCTTTCTGTCTTGGCTTTTTATTTCGGCTTTTGGGATCACAGGTGATCATTTGGGATTTCACACTTGTATTTGATTCTGGGCTTCCCATTGGCTGATAAATAAAATTCGCATTGGCTCGTGAAATGGAAATTTAATATTTGATTAATTTTTATTTTTCAACCGGAACATCTGCACAAACCCAGATGCGCAACGATGACTTTTGGTCATTTGCTTTTTGGTCGTGAAAGCACAAACAATCGGTCTCTCATTTTTGCTTGGTATCACCACAGATTCAGTCAAGAGTATTTCTAATAAATGTCACAGTGAGTAGCCTAAGCAAGACTTATTATGATAACTGCTAAAAACTAGTTACAAGTTATAAATTTTCAATAGTTTCTTTCCACTCACCCTGGAGATGCAATTACAGTTTTTATATTTGATGAAATTGATTTGCTTTCAAGCAGAAAGATGTGTTTGATTGAGATATACTGATTTGTCCTGTGATTTGAAAAAGAGTTAGACATCTGATGGTTATCACCCAATAAATTTGCTAGCAAAGATTTTCTCCCATCCATGGCATAAATCCAGCATTTTAGAGATCATTTGCATTTAATCACTAAGGATGAAAAATATTTTCTATGAATTTGCTCGATCTCTTTTGGGAAAAATATTTATATGAGAAAACATGAAACCCAATCATAACATATTTATAAAAACATGACAATAACTAAACAATCAGTCATTAATACATGATTGTCTGTTGTCTGATATGACAAGCTGCCTAACTGTAATGCCTTCCCAGGATGCCTTGCTGAATTCATTCTTTACTCTTTCTCTTTTCTTCCTTCTTTCTTTCTACTATTTTGATATTTATTTTTGCTTTTCTTTGCATTTATTTTATTTTTTATTTTTTATTTTCCAAATCATTTTTCTAATCAAGATGAGTTTTTGTTTTTTCTTCTCTTCTTTCTTTCTTATTTTTATTTTGTTTTTGATTACATTTCAGTTTTCTTTTTCACATCTACCATTACTTTTTTCTATTTGCTTTTCTTCCATTATTCAATCTGGGTTTCTTTATTCTTCCTCTTTCTTTCATCTTTTCCGTTTTGTTCCTTTGTTTTTTCATTTTTAATTAAATTTAATTTTTAATTACTTTACGCTTTTTTTCCTTTACATTTTCTTTCTTTTTTTCTTTATTTGATTTTCATTCATTTATCTTTCACTTCTTCTTTAGCTTCAGTTTCTCTTTCACTTTTTATTATTTTAGTCCCTTAATCATATAATCGACAGTTTTGTTTTATTATACCAAATAAGCCTCTGTGTGAATTAATGTCAAATTACTGTGCATCCTTGATTTTCTATATCTTAAAATTGGATATTTTCTACTTGAAGAGATTTTGGTTATTGAAATAAAAACCTGTCTTTTATTGGCTCCTTCGTAACAAAGCCATAACCAGAAGAGCAAAACAGAAATTCATGAGGTTGCTGACAGTGGTGGAATTGGTGGTGTACGATGTCAGGCGGTGACATTAAAATATCCTGTCACCTCATTTATTACTGAATATAATTCTGATAGGAAATTGATTTTTTTTTCTTTTACTGAAATTTCATATTTTCACAAATTAGGTGTAAATTAGTACAAAAAAAATCAAAAATATCCTGTTTTTTTTAAGTATTAGGTTTAAATCTAACTTGTTTTTCTCCATTTATTCAAAACTAACACAGTACCCATAAAAAAAATACAAGAAGATTATTTATGCATAGACTGGCACTATGCCAAAAATATTAGAATCTGTAGACTCTTGTATGATCAGATTGTCACTTCCTTGCTTTCTGATTAAGATCAGTGTAGCATCTGTGTGCTAGGATCAGAATCAAATTTCCACTCTCCAGCAGTTTGCCTCAGTATATGTACAATCTATCGACTCGGAACGACAAATCTGGGAGTCGAGTTCGAATTCCAGTTGAATTCACTTACAAACAAATACCCTTGGGAAAGGTATTGATCCATCTCTTCCCTCCAGTTATGGGTAAAATAATAGGACAGATTGGGTTTTATAGCCTTGGCTGGCAACCAGTCTACTGCAGAAAGCAATGGCAAATTACTGCAGAATAATCTTCTGCCCAGTCAGTCATGTCTTTTTCAAGACATGATCACCCAAGTGTGTATCATGTATGGCACTTAACTGATGAAAGATGAAAATATTACCCTCTGCTTAGGATCTGTGCACACAATATCAGATAAAAATTTTGTCCCACAGCACTCTGTGTAGAACTAATGAAAGATCTGTGCAATCTGCTGTTGACTTGCGTACTCACCTCTTAACAGCCTTTTTCCTACAGATCCAACATAGCAGGCTTATTGCTATTTCCATGGAAAATGTTTAGATGAGATTCATTTTTTTAGTTTTTACCAGTTCAGACCTTTACAGTTTGAAAGAGACATGATTGGCTGGACAGAAGATTATCCCGCAGTAGGTTGCCATTACTTTCTGTGGTAGATTGGTTGCCAGCGAAGGCTATAGAACAAAAAACTAGAGGGAAGAGAGGGATTAATAACTTTCCCAAGGGTATTTGCGCGTAAGTGAATGCAAGGAATTCAACTGGAACTCAAACTCAGCAGTTGAAAGGGTACCCCTCCTACTGAGCCATCCTATGCATGATAAAACTGCATGCATCTGGCAGCAAGGCCTCTGATTGGGGGGTTGTGAGGAGCATGGAACCACCTCCTCATTGCTGTTGTTCCCAGGTCCACCCTGACCTTGGATAGTAGCACCTGTTAGGATCTCAGCTTTTGACAAATAGTTAGCCCCATACTGGGGTCAAATTGCTATGAAAGTATAAAATAGTTTTTTATAGTGATTACAGCAATACATTTTTGGAGAAGAAAACATTGCCAGCAATATACTTATGAAGAAAAAAATATCAACAATATATTTTTGAAGAAAAAAATATATACCAGTGATAAACTTGACTCTCGACAAAACCTTCTTCACAAAGGTACATCAATGAAACCTGATTTACAAACTGATTTCTTAGAAAGAATACATATTCTTTATAAAATTTTCATTTCATAAAATGTAAACGCAAATTCTACTCCAGCAGCTTCTTTTCTCGCACTTCCCACCTGTGGAATTCCCTTCCATTTACTTGCTTTCCCAACAGCTACAATCTCCAAGAATTTAAATGTAAAATCAACAGTCATCTCCTATCTCACTAATCTGCATCCTCTCTCTCATGCTCCTTTCTCCGTCCACTCCACTCAGTTTTCTCATCCTTCTCTTATCCACTTCTTGACACCCTCTATACCCTGTCACTCTTTCTCATAAGTTTCCTCCTATGTAGCCCCCTGCAAAACAGTGGCAGTAAAATGCTTTGCTTGGGGCAATATGATTATTAACAAAAAATAAATTCTATTCAAATGAATCTATTGTAAAAATTTTGTTGGCATTAAATAACTCATTGAGGTGTTGATATGTCATAAAACAATCCAAAATCTTATTCAGTATACCCCTCTACTTTGAATGGCTCTCTGAATCTGCACTGAGTTAACTTTTAAAAAGATTCAGACAGAAATCTCCCCCTCCCAAAAGTAGAATGTCATTTCTTGCTTTCTGTTTAGTGTCATTGTATACAGTATCTGTGAATTCTGTGAAAGATCATTCGTTCTTTAGCCAACTGCATAAGTGTAGAATATGTGTGCTTTGCCTAACTTAATCTTTCAAAGTTATGTGTTGTAATGCAGTTGTTATCAGCTCATTCAGTAAACCCCTCTACCTTGAGTGACTCTCTAAATTTGCATTAAGTTTATATAAGTTGATATCAGCTCGAAACAAGAAATTGAAGGGATAAATTCAAATTCCAGTTGAATTCATTGCATTCACTTACACACAAATATCCTTGGGAAAGGAATTAATCTGTTTCTTCTCTGTTCAGATCTATAGCCTTGGTTGGCAACCAGTCTACCACAGAAAGTAATAGTAATCTACTGTGGGGGAAAATCTTCTGCTCAGTCAGTCATATCTCGAAAAAGACATGACTGACTGGGCAGAAATATCTGTGTATCATAAATGACACTTGACTGACAGTTCAAGCATAAAAACACTAGCATATAACACTTTATTCCTAACCTCAAGGTTTAGTCACAAAATTTGAATTCATACTCTCTCTCTCATCTATCCCAGGTTGATGTCATATCTGCTTGCCTTCAAAGTACTTTTTATAGAATCTTCATTTTTAATAGGATTTTTTCTGCATTCCATTTGCTAAATCTAAACTTATTTATAAATGGAACTTTGTGTGTGTGTATCCATTACTTATAGACTCTGAAATGGCTGAACCGATTTTCTTGAAAATTTACACAGTTGTACTATAAGCATCTGCGAGTGTTCTTAGCTACGTTTTGTGTCGAGGTATCCCAGATAAATATCGATAATCGAAAAAATTGTGTTATAGAAGGAGTGGCCCGATTTTAATCAAATTTGATACACTCATAGACAAAGACATAAGAAATGATATTCAGAAGTTTCAAGGTTGCAGTTCTTACAATAGTGCAGAAAATCGATTATATATGTAAGGCAAGATGTTTGTGTGTGTGTGTCTGTTTATCAGTCTGTATGTTCTTTATACAAATCCACAATTGTTATCCAATTCTCATCAAACTTCACACAAATATTCTTTAGGCTGAGTCTGAGCTCCAGGACCACGGATTAATTTTAAAGCCTTCATTACACCTGAGCAACGCCAGGCTATACTGCTAGTCAGTTCATAAATTCATCTTATACGTGTTTGCTTGCTTTGTCCCAAAATCATTGCTGAGGGTTAGGGACAGTTGCATCAATGCTCTGTACTCTCCCCTCTCCCTAATAACAGCCATGCACTCTCCCAGCATTCTCCCTATCTAATCTCTGATGTTATCAGTCATCGTGATCTTCTCTCAAACTCCTGCAAATTAATTAGTCCTGCTAGAATGTGGTTGCAAAGGTTTTGGACCCCGATTATATATCCAAAGGATTGCAGTTTTAGCTTCCTCACAGCTGCAACCAACTGCTCTTCTGACCCCCGTTTCCACCAGAACTGATTCATTTATTTAGAGATTCATTGCCTGTCTGTAACATGTTGTCTCAAAAGACAGTTTGTTAAAATTGGCAGCTTTCAGTGTTTTTATTAGACATATATGTCTCTCTCTCTCTCTCTCTCTCTCTATATATATATATATATATATATATATATATACAGTATACTAAATCTAAAAATGAGCCAACACCAACTGCAGTTTCACACAACGGATCGTCAGATAAAACGGCAAATATATACCCTGATTTAATTTGGTTTCTTCTTTTGAGCTCTACATATTTGCCGTTTTTTTTTTATCTAAATTGTTAGCCTGGCCCTGACGATCCGTTGTGTGAAACTGCGGTTGGTCTTGGCTCATTTTTAGATTTAGTGTACTGTATTTTTGCTCTACTTTCGTACTTTTGTATAGAGCACTTTACTGTTAAGGTTTTCGTCTTGGGTTTTTTTTTCTTTCAAATAAGCTCTTGATGCATTGTTCTTGTGCTTGGTTTGTTTTTTTTTTCTTCCCCTTTATTTAACTTATTTCTCTGTTGGGTTATTGATGACCTAATTTATTTACTGATAGTTTAGCATTGGTTTTTCGGGCATTAGTCTATAATAATTAGTGCTGCTTTATTGTAATTATATGTATATATATATATATATAATAAAAATAAACTTTTCCATTACCCCAATGATATGTAGGACAGCATTTTTGCTGTTTCCATAAGTTTTTTTTTATGGGGCAGGCTTGCGCCCAACCACCAAACCTTGAGGAAGGTGATTTTCTAAGTGTCGCTTAGATGTAACACATGGCTGAAAGTAGGGGGTACCCAGTGAAGATTGAACTCACTACTCAGTTATAACTTGCTAACCATTTCACCATGCCAAGTTAAATTGTAATGTTGCTGAATGACTTAATTACTGTTGTTTACTGGTAAAAGGGCATTTTAGGCAAGCAGGACTTTATTTTGTCATGAAGTGCTTGATATCAAGATAGATCATTAATAAAATTAATGTGGAAAAGTTATTCACTTAACTGATTAGTATTGTTTCAGTCCTGCTGATTTTGAAGTTTCGTGAAGGCATTGTTATGATGGCTTCAATCTCCAGGGTTTTTTGTTTTTTTGCTCTTCAAAGTAAAATGATGGAAAACACTGCTCAGTTAAGTGAAAATCCTGTCTACATTAATTTTATATATATATATATATATATATATATATATATATATATATATATATAATGATTACTAATGGAAGTACATTCCACAGTTAGATATTTACTTTTAAAAAGTGCTCAATACAAAAGTAGAGCATAAATATATTATTATAATAATAATAATAGCATCCTGCAACTTTATAGTTGCAGGATGCTATTGTTATTATTATTATTATTATTATTATTATTACTATAATATCTAAATATAAACTTATTTGTAAATGTAACTTTGTCTGTGTGTGTGTGTGTGTGTGTGTGTGTCTGTTACCTATAGACTCCAAAACGGCTGAACCAATTTTCTTGAAAATTTACACAGTTGTACAAGATTTTAATCAAATTAAATACACTCATAGACAAAGACATAAAAACAATATTCAGAAATTTCCAGATTGCAGTTCTTACAATTGTGCAGAAAACTGATAATATATATATATATATATATATATATAAAAGGCAAGATGTTTGTGTGTTTATCTGCCTGTATGTCTGTATTTTTTTCAGCCCTTCTATTTTAGTTTTGCTTCAGGTTTGGCTCTAAGTAGGTATAATTGTAGTTCTTAGTCTCAGTCATGATACCATTTACTCAGAGGACTTATTTAGCCTTCAAAAATTGGTATACAACACACTGTTTAAAGAGGTCACTGATCATTGGTCTAAAGTGAAAATAAAAGTGGGTCATCTGTTTCAAACAAAAGTATCCACGATAAAAACATTATAAGTAATAAAAATAAAAGCATTAATTCTTTAGAAATTAGTATGTTTACATTTCTGAGTCAAAACTGAGCAGATATGTATTTTTGAGAAAAAATATCTGGTTGAGGAGGTGTGCTTTTCTTAAAACACACATAAATATACATATTGTCTTATGTTGGTGGCATGATATAGAGTTTCATGCATTATGAGTTCAAAAAATGCACCTGATGATTGCATAATGCATGAAATTCTGAGTTGTGCTATCAACATTGGACAAAATGTATATTTATTAATATATATAAATGAAATGACTTTTCATATTACATTTAGCACTGTTTTATCAACACCTGAATAATAATGTTATACAAGTGTATACTCTTATTCCCTTTGTCTGTTTTATAAATACTTCCATGGCTTCTGTTCCAACGAGCTTGAGTCATGAATGCTTCCGCAACAGGTGTTTACTCGTGCAACCAGACTGGCAACTGGGTCCCACCCATTCACAGTTAGATCAACCAAATGCAGACGACAATTCTACTCCTCCAGCTTCTTTTCCCGCACTTCCCGCCTGTGGAACTTGCTTCCTTATTCTTGCTTTCCTGGCGGCTACAACCTCCAGGAATTTAAATGCAAGGTCAATACTCACCTCTTAACTACATTACCCCAATCCTTTTTACACCGCCCTGTATATCCTTTCCTTTCTCTCCACCTTTGCAACTGTCATCACACCTGTATTTCCATCCTTCTCTTGCTCCTTTCTAACTGGTTGTCATCCTCCTCATTCTCCCCTAATCCTTTTATTTTTATGTAGCCCCATGCACATCAGTGGCATTACTACCTTGCTCAGGGTGATAGGATTTTTAAAAAAAAACAAAAAAATATATATTTATTCATTCACATAATTATATCTATCTATCTATCTATCTATCTATCTATCTATCTGTATCGCCCAGTTCACACTCCACACACGTCTATTGAACAGGTGATGAGGCTCATCCCTTGTTCCCTGTTTAGGATGTGGTTTCCGGTTTCCTCTTTTCCAATCTTCTCACTTTTTTTTTTTTCAATTGGAGTAGATAGACTAAACTATTGCACGGTTCACACTCCACCCACGTCTGTTGAACAAGTGAAGAGGCTCATCCCTTGTTTCCTGTTTAGGATGTGGTTTCTGGCTTTCTCTTTTCCAATCTTTTCACTCCTATGTAACCCCTGCATATCAGTGGCATTACCGCCTTGCTTGGGGTGATATGATTAAAAACAAAAAAAAGAACAAAAGGAAATTCAGAAAACAGCCTCTTTTAAGGCATAAACACAAAGTGCTCAATACAAAACTCTAAAATTGAATATGTAAAGCAAAGATAATTAGCAAAAGGCTAAAAAGCCAACTAATTATGCTACCTGGTTTCAACTGTGTGTGATCTCTTCAGGGAAGTGTAAGCCTGAGAAGAAACCTGGGTAGTGCAGTTGGCTGGCAGGGTTAGACTTTCATTAAATGCCAAATTAAAGATGTCTGCCTTAACCCTTCTTTATAGGCTGAATTATTTTTATTTTGCCAGCAAATTATGAAATAGTGTTCAGTTGGATTTCTTTAATTTTTGTCTGGCAATTGCCATAAGCATGAAACTTAAAATAGCATAGTGTGGTGATGAATACATGCATAATTATTCTTAGCATAAATTTTAGCTCTGCTATTCTGCATTGAGCACTGCTTTATGATTGTAACAATAGTCACAATGCACTATTTTATACTTGAAATATTCACACATATATATATATATATATATATATATATATATATTTAGTATTGTCATCCGCAGGCAGATCTGTTTCGCTGTATCACAGCTCATCAGTACGGTTAGATTCCGATTGCTACATAACCCAGGCTCGAAATTCGACCGAATTGGCGTCAGTCGGCGACTCTACCCCTGGGCCACAGGGTGTTTGGTGGGAGAAGGCAGTCTTTTTAGCACATATCATATTACGTGCCCAATAGCTAGAGTGCTCCAATTCATTTTACTGAATGAGCAATGCTCACACACACACACACACAACACACATATATATATATATATATATATATATATATATATATATATAAGTTGAAAAAAGATAATAAATGATATATTATACAGTGACAATGATCTGCATATTGACAAAAATTATGATGATAATTATACGTCATTTTTCTCACTTTATTACTGGGGCAACTTGCTTATTTGGAATAACAAATAAAACAAAAGTAATGCAGATATAATTCTTTAAACAGCATCAATTATGACATTTAAATTTTATGTTTTACAAGCTTTAAAGATGACATCAGTCAGATGGCCTCCATTCTGCTCAATGCACTGGGTTAATCGTACTCTGAAGTTTCGGTCCAAATTCAAATAAGCAAGTTGTATTATAATTTTGCTTATTTCTTTTTAGTGCATATGGTACTCAGCCAATATCTCATAAATAATGGCATATTCCATTTTGATCACAAAAACAGAAAAGACATATCAGAGACCCTGTATGGTTTCAGTGAGAAAAAGAAAGAAAAATAAAGGATAGTGAAATGTTGAACTGACTTATTCCAGATTCGTTCATACAAATGCAGAGAGCACCCAAGGCTCTATCCTGTGTTCGAAGTTGTTTCTGATCTTCATCAATGATATCCCCAACTAGGTATTTAGTGTATCGAGGCAGCTTAATAATTTTCTAAATATATACTGTTAAATATAAGAGACAATGAATGTCTATTATGTTTAATCATGAGCCGTTCTAAACGTCGTATTTTGGCTTTAATTTCAGTTGAAAATAAAGACAAAATTCTCCAACATTTGGATAATTTTTTATTAAGTTGGTTCTAAGCTTTCGGCTCACATGTGCCATCTTCAGAGAGGTTATAAGGATGGTAACACAATAACATCCACCATCAGCGACAATTTTATCTTGTGTTGACATAAAACTCCGCTAAGCAATGGCAATAGTTACCAAAAATAACAAACGCAGTTCTCAAATGTGGTTCTATGATGTAACACCGCGTGATAGTGCGAAATGACAACAGAACCATATTTTCAAATGCAATGTAATGTATTTATGCAAATGACACTACTGTTTACTTTTGTCTCAGTAGCAAATCCGACATATCTAACAAAGTAAACCTGGCAGCTGTTTGTGAAAAGAACTTTCAAACAGTTGTTAACTGGGGCAAGAAATACCCTGTAAATTTTAATGCCTCCAAAACAAATCTACTTTCACTTAACCACCTCCAGAGAATCGTTTCTACCTATCATCGCCATAATGCTAGACTCCAGGAGAGCAATACACTGCCCCTTCTTGGTCTTACATTTTTTTATTGACATGAATGACTACATCAAATAAATAACTGCATCTACTGCAAGGAAAGTTGGATCACTGTGTCTTGCCAGAAAAATTTTCTTGTCAGGATCCATCTTGCACATTTACAGAGCTACCATTCGTCCATGCATTCAATACTGTTAGCATATATGGATGGGTGCTTCTGCTATTCATTTTGAGATTCTTGACAAAATCCAAAGAAGGATCTGTAATGTTATCAATCCTGATCAGGTATCTTGACTTCAGTTGTTCTTTTTTTTCGCTGACGTGATGTGTCTACCTTCTGACTTTTCTACAAATATTTTCATGGCA
Source organism: Ascarosepion bandense (assembly GCA_037127315.1). Classification (NCBI taxonomy): domain Eukaryota; kingdom Metazoa; phylum Mollusca; class Cephalopoda; order Sepiida; family Sepiidae; genus Ascarosepion; species Ascarosepion bandense. Next base: position 973,734 of record JBBBDQ010001124.1, read on the forward strand.
ACTGCTCTGATGAGGTTCTTTACCTGGTGCCCGAAATACATGAATTTAAGCATGTTATTAAATAGGATGTGCGTTGTGGTGCAGTGGATATTGATTCGAAACGACAATTTGGGGAGCCGAGTTTGAATTCCAGTTGAATTCCTTACATTCACTTACGTACAAATAACCTTGGGAAAGGTATTAATCCATCTCTTTCTTCCAGTTATGGGTTAAATAATAGGACAGATTGGGTTCTATAACCTTGGCTGGCAACCAGTCTACTGCAGAAAGTAATGGCAACCTACTGTGGGATAATCTTCTGCCCAGTCAGTCATGTCTCTTTTGAGAAATGATAGCCCAAAGCGTGTATCACATATGGCACTTAACTGACTGAATAAAATAGTTGGAGACATGATTAAGGTTTCTACTGAGCATAAAGTTGGGGATCATTTTTATATTGTTATGAAGTAATAAACTGATCCCCCACTAATTACTACATAATAATATAATACATTTCTTTCTCCTCTTGCTATGAGTCAAATAATAGGACAAATTAGGTTCTATAGCATTGGTTGGCAACCAGTCTACCGGAGAAAGCAATGGCAAACTTCTGTGGGATAATCTTCTGCCCAGTCAGTCATGTCTCGAAAGAGACATGATCGCCCAAAGCGTGTATCATGTATGGCACTTAACTGACTGACTAAATAGGTATCCAGGTTTTACCATTTTATTATTAAAATAGCTAAATGCAACCACCATTTCTACTTCAACTGTTTCTTTTCTTGTACTTCCCACCCTGATAACAACGCTTCCCACCCTGATAACAACAATTTTCAAAAACTTAAATGCAGTGCCATTTGCCATATTCTGTCTTCTTGAAATCTATTCATCTTTTGTCGTTACCTCAATCCTCGCTATTCTCATTCTTCTTTTTCACTTTCACTCCCTATAACCCTCTGTATACTAATGGCATTGTTGACTTGCTTAAGATAAAATGATTCAAACAAAAAAGTGATAATGCTCTCATGTGCTTACTATCTGCTTCAGTGAAATGGAAAGCCTCGTACTTATTTACCCTATTTACATTGTTCGGACTGTAGTCTTCATCTTTGTTGCCATATTCACTATGTTTCAGACATTGTACATGCTAATCTTCTTCAGGTGAAATTTTATTTACTATTTTTTTTTCCGCAATAGAAGTAGATATACTTACCTATCTTCTGGTTCACACTTCTCTCCAGTTTTTTGAACAGGAGTAGGTTTATTGGTTCACACTTCCCACTTATTTATTTTTTCACAGATGTAGATGTGTCTTTACACTATTAACCTTGTTCAGATTTTTGTTCTCATATTCGGTGCCATATTGTCTCTGGCCTTCTTCAGGTAATTGAAATTTCGAACAGAACCCCTTATTTCGTCGTCCACCACCACATTGTTCTAGTTCCATCTGTCATGCTTCTTCCGGGTGTCACAGTATGTCTTTGAGGACAACAGTCCTTACAATGTAAATATTTACAGTACATCTTCTCAGAAATAAAGACAAATATTGAGTTGAAGTTTTTCCGTTGTTTCCAGCTTAAGATTAGTTTCTCGGTTCCTCTTTAAAGCCTTCTTTCACTCTTGGTGTCTTAGTGCTATTATTGCTTTGCTTGGGGTGAATTGAGACATAAAAACAAAAGCTTACCTGAAAATCAGACATTCCAATATGATATTCAAAAAAATAGAATTATTATTAGGGACAAGAACCACCAGGATGGTTAACTTATTAAATTATTGGTTAAAAATACAATGTTAGGGTCGGCATGACATCATATCTGTCACTTTGGGGAAAAGGTAATCTGTAAATTTTGTACAAAATCTTTAAAATTTAATTTAAAATAAAATCTATGACAAATCTATCAAATTTAGTATAAAATACATGACAAATCTATCAAATTTAGTATAAAATACATGACAAATCTATCAAATTTAGTATAAAATACATGACAAATCTATCAAATTTAGTATAAAATACATGACAAATCTATAAAATTTTAAATGAAATCTAAAACAAATCCTTTAAAATTTAAAATAAAATCTACAACAAATCCTTTAAAATTTAAAATAAAGTCTACAACAAATTCTTTAAAATTTAAAATAAAATATATAACAAATCCTTTAAAATTTAAAATAAATCAACTCTCTAAGTTTTTGTTCGCTACTACTGTTGCCAGGTATTGAACCCACAACTCTTTGGGTCAAGTCAATGGATCCAACCAATGCTTTTATTTACTGGGCCCTGCATCCTTGAGTTTGAAATTCCTATCACTTGAAGAAGGTTGAAGTGTACAATGGCAAAATTTCATGAATATGGCAACAAAGAGGCGGACAGCAGTTTGAACAATGTAAATGGGATCAATAAATGTGTCAAGTTCAAATATTTAACAATGCAACGGAGGAATTTCCACAGGTATTTTATTGTTTTGTAACTCACTAGAATCTTATTCAATCATTAGCTTTAGAATCAGGATTCTTTTTATCAAAAACCTCTAGCCAGCATTTTATAGTCATTTGTAGGCAGCACAGATCAGAAGAAAAGAATAAACTTTAAAAAAACTGTGTTAATATGATGGCTGCTTTATTGATTAGACCACAGTGATCACCAGCTGTAGTCATTCACATCTAATCATATAGCCAATTTCTTATACATTTATACGTGAATAGCTATTATGTGCACAGTAAAAGATATACCATCCCAGAAAAATGTTATGTGCAAAAAAAAAAAAAATATTAGAAGCTTTTACATTTAAGCCCTTCAACCACTCCTGCTTACAGGGAGATGGCTGATAGGATTTAATGTGTACACAGCATTCGTGCTGTAGAATGAAGAGGCATGCCCATTCAAAATGACCTTCATTTTGCGGTTATTTAAAATAGATTGGATTAGATCAAGCAAGCGTCCGGTAATACCATAACCCCATAGTTCGCATAGAAGGCCAGAGTGCCAAACCCTGTCAAAAGCCTTGGAGATGTCCAGAGCAACAGCACGAGCCTTGCCTGACTCAAGGGTCTGGATCATGTACGCCATAATGGTTGTTAGCATTTCAGCCACGGACGTGGCAAAGTGGAAGCCATGTTGTCTGTCAGAGAAGAGTTTGTGGGCAGTAAGATGTTGAACTATTTCAGCATTGATTATGGCCTTGAACACTTTTCCGAATATTGGTAGAAGACTGATAGGGCAATAGTTGGATGGGTTCGAGGGTTCACCACAGTTCTTAAATACAGGAACGACTGAAGAGAACTTCTAGCATGCAGGAAGCAGAAAGGCAGTAGTTATACAGTTTAGAGAGGACAGGGGATAATTCAGGAGCACACCTCTTAGGGACTATCACCGGGATTCCATCACCACCACTTGCCTTATGGGGGTCAAGTTATGGAGATTACTTGGGATACTACTGTCGGGGTAATATATATGTCGTGCAGTTTGGCCTCATTTCTAATAGGGAAGTCGGGTGAGTGTACTCCAGATGAGTCAAATGTGGAGTTGGATGAGAATCTGCAGGCAAAGCACTCAGCTTTGTCTGCAGATGATGTGAGAACCTCAAATTCATTGATTAAAGTAGGTATTGAGGATTTGATATTGTTCAGCACCCGTTTGCATAACCGCCAATAGTCCTTGGAGCTGAAGTTGCGGTCAGCTATGCGCTGTCGCATATATGTGTATGTGTGTATGTATATATATATATATATATATATATATAAAAAGCATTAAAGTCTAATTACCTCTAAGCCCTCCACCCACTCCTTCTGCTTACAGAGAGATGGCTGGCAGGACTTAATGAATATTGATTTCAACACTTACAAATGATAATTAAAATTAGCACCCCACCTTCACATTAAAAACATTTGCTGGCTATAAAGTCTGGTACAGAACTGATTTTAATCAAACTTTCAGCTCCATTAACACACACAAATAAATTGTCCACCTTTTCCTTACAAATTTTAACTGGTACTTGTTGGTAAATCAGTGCTTCCAATCATTTTGTTCTGCTTATTTTATAAGCATTGCACTGACATCTAAATCGGTAAATTACAGAAATAGCACAATATTAATTTTTTAATATATATTTTTTTAATTTTTAGCTTTTTTCGTGTGGTGATATAGCTGGAAGTGATGGGGTTATTGTTGAAGCTGCTGCTGCTGCTTAATCTCATAATAATTATGATTGAGGAAGAGAGCAGCACACTAACAAAGTGACACCGGGGTACAAATATAGGAAGCCCAATGTACACAGCATAACACTCAGTTTGATAAGAGTATATTAGGTGCATGCAACTTGGCCAAGTGAGGTCCTGGGTATGACAGTAAACTGCATCTGGCAGCAAGGCCTCTGATTGGGAGGTTGTGAGGAGCATGGAACCACCTCTTAATTGCTGTTGTTCCCAGTTCCACCTTGACCTGGAGTGGTAGCATCTGTTAGGGTCCCAGCTATTGGTAAATAGTTAACCCCCAAACTGAGGTCAAAACACCATGAAAGTATAAAAATACACCTTTAGAGATTTCTATACATAAAAATAGACTTTTATAGAAAAATATACATTTTTGAAGGAAAAATATTACCAACAATACATTTTTGAAGAAAACATTACCATAACACATTTTTGAAGAAAAAATTATTATAACAAATTTTTGAAGGAAAAAAATTTCCAGGAAAACATTTTTGAATACAAAACAAGAAGACATTTTCAGTTTTCTAAAATAAAAAAGAATAAAAACAAAGAATTTTCATTACAATCTGATTAAATCAACCTTCTCACTATAAGTGAACATTAAAAGAAATACCTTAAAACCTTATCTTTTTGGCGTTAGATAACCCCTAGAGGTTGATATGCAGTTAGAAAAACCTCCAGGTTCAGTAACCCAGTTGGTCTTTAATGAAAGGCGTTCCCAAGTATCCTTGGTTACTTCATTATACAAACTTAAACAAAACCAATGTCTGTCAGTGATGCTCCCTCACTATTTCTGCTCATGGACAGTGGGACAAGAACAGTCTATTGCATACAAATTAAATAAAAAGCTTCGACTCAAAATTTCCTGATGGTTTCATGGCTTGATAGGTACCTAAAGAGGGCTGGAGAACACAACAGCAGAAATGTCATGATCATAATAATAAAGATGAGAACATTAATCTGAATGTAAATAACATACAAGACATCTATGTATGTGTGGTATTTACTATGTGATGTCTACCTTCATTCAAGGTCACCAGAGGTTATTAAAAGAGTGTAAAATGTCATTTCTCCTGAAATGAACCAATTACTAGGGTGAGAGATATTGAGTGTGCAATGAACTGTTTTTTTTTTTTTTTCATCCTCACAAATAATAGGGTGGATAAGGTCAGAGTTAATATTCAAGGTTAATTTGTGACCTTTAATCTCTATTGCATCCAAATGATCATATTCTTGATGTTAAGCTTGTACATGGAGGAAGAATTATACAGGGAGGTAACTTAAACAGAAAAGAACGCTATGATAGTTGGTCCTGGCTTACTAGATCCCCATAAATAAGTTGACCAAAAACTTTGATAGTTTCTGTTTGTAAAATATTGTGCAACTCTGGGGAATATTTTAGACAAAAATTCTACAACTTTAGGAGTAAACTTTGACTTAATTGTTTTGGATGAGCAGGTAGAATAATGGTCAGTAGAGTGGAATGCGGAATTCCAAGTCCATGGAATCCTCAGCATTCTTCTGCAGAATCACATTTCTGTTGCTTCATGTCTTTTCTTCATCTTTGATGAGATTGTCCAGCACTCGCTGCCATGTGGGAAGACTGATATAACAGTCAGTGTTCTTTTCCTTGTTTTTAACAAAATATTTCTAATTATTAATACTTTGCTTAGCTTTTTGCAAGGCATTTTTTGCTACCCTAATGCTTCTTCATATTTCAGTGTAGGACTTTCCATTCTGTTAAAATACTTCCAAGATATTTAAATTGTTGAAATTTTTTTTTTATAATTATATCGCCCCAAACAAGGCATTTTACTGCCACTGTCTTGTAGGGGGTTACATAGGAGGAAAGTTATGGGAAAGAATGACAGATTATAGAGGGTGTCAGGAAGTGGGTACGAGAAGGATGAGAATATTGACGAGAGTTGAGTGGACAGAGAAAAGAGCATGAGAGAGAGGATGCAAGTTAGTGAGATAGGAGATGACAATTGACTTTACATTTAAATTCTTGGGGATTGTAGCTATCGGAAAGCAAGTAAATGGAAGAGAATTCCACAGGCTGGAAGTGCAAGAAAAAAGCTGCTGGAGTAGAATTTCTGTTTACAATTTATTGGTTTCACAGTAAAAGGGTGGGTCCTAGTTACTAATCTTGTTGCTTGAGTAAATTCATATATAGGGGGCACCAGTGAGCTAAGTTCATTGGAGCAGAAGCTGTGAAAGTATTTATAAAAGAGACACAGGGAAGCCACATTGCGCCGGTGAGAAAGTGACTGTATCTGAGCTGCCAAGTCGAGATCGATCACATTACAGATTCTCCATTGGATTTTGTCAAGGACCCCTAGGTGTATAGAAGGAGCACCCGATCAGATATGGCAGCAGTATTCAATGCACGGGCGGATGGTAGATATGTATATGTGCAGGATTATTTCTGATGAGAAAAACTTCCTGGCCTTACACAGAAAACTGACTTTCTTAGCAGCGGATTTAGCTATGGATTCTATATAGTCGTTCCACTTGTTTGCTTTTTGTTTCTACATTTTGTAATTTGCATGTTGGGCCATTCTTTTTATTGAAAACCATTTATTCTGTCTTTCTGCAACCAATGTTCAGTTCTTTTGTCTTGCTTTCCTTCACAACCTTCCAGCAATAAATTTTTGAAGAAAAAAAATATTACCAGAAATATATTATTTATTACCAGCAGTATATTTTTTATGGGAAAAGTATTACCAGCAATACATTTCTGAAGAAAAAATATCAGCAATACATTGTGTTGCTACGTTAGTCTTCCCAGCTTTCTTCAAATCAGTAAACCAAAGCCAGACGTTCTTTGTCTCAATAATCTTGGAATTATTTCAAACTTTTGTTCTCATCTTGGTTGATATAGGTATTATAATAGACACACTGTTTCAACCAAGTACCCTCTGGTCATAATCAGATGTCCATAGTTTGGCTGATGTGGTGGAATATCTTGTTGATCATTGCAGAATATTCTGGGAAATAATTTTGGTTTTTTTTAATCATATCACTCCGAGCAAGGTGGTAATGCCGCTGATGTGCAGGGGGCTACATAAGAGTAAAAAGATTAAGTAGAAGAGAGTGAAGAGGAAGATGAACCAGTTAGAAAGGAGCAAGAGAAGGATGGGAATACAGGTGTGATGACATTTGCAAAGGTGGAGAGAAAGGAAAGGATATACGGTATGGTGAAAGAACTAGAGTCAAGTGGTTAATAGATGAGTATTGACATTGCATTTAAATTCCTGAAGGTTGTAGCTGTCAGGAAAGCAAGAATATGGAAGCGAGTTCCACAGGCGAGAAGTGCGAGAGAAGCTGCAGGAGTAGAATTGTCGTCTGCATTTGGTTAATCTAACTGTTAATGGGTGGGACCCAGTTGCCAATCTGGTTGCACAAGTAAACACCTTTTGCAGAGGCACCAGTGACTTAAGTTCATTGGAGCAGAAGCCATGAAAGGCTTGGACTTGGTAGTGAGAGTACCAACATAAAAGAACAATAATTGATTTCACAGGATATTTTGCAATAATCAACGAGATATTCCACATCAGCAAATCTATAAACACCTGATGATGACCAGAGGGTACTTGGTCAAAACGCTGTGTTTATTATAACACTTATATCGACTAAGATGAGAACAAAAGTTTGAAATAATTCCAAGATTATTGAAAATTTCTTTGTCTCAGACTGAAAATGAAAATTACCTGTTTTTTCAGTCAGAGAAAGGATTTTCCATAGTGTTAAAAATTATAATGCATATGGTCTGGATTGGCTACTCTTATTGTCATCAGTAAATAAATTTTGTTGACTACTAGCCAGTAATGGGGAGGGAGAAGTGAGTTAGAGGGATTTTGCACTCCTTTGCAGACTTACATGTTTGCTATAAGGTGAAAATTCTCATTCAAAGACTTTGGAGGCAGAAACTCATTTTTTCCCAGAAAATCTCAACTCAATCATTGCTAATTCATTAATTTGAAGCAGTAAGGAGATGGTTGATGTTTATTAAATCGGCCTTGGGTCATACCTAACCAAACTCCCTTCAACTTACATCCAGAATTATCAGAAGGTGGAATGTGTGGAAAAATAAAGTACACCTTTTGTCTGTTTAAATAGATTAATAGAAAAGAATAACATGAATTAAAGTTAAAAGTTCAGTAGTAAATAGTAGTAACAAGTTAAGGGTATCAAAAGTTCATAGTCGTAACTTGTGGATATAGGTAGGAACATACGTATGAGCATTTATTGTTGGATAGGATTGTCTTTGAAGTTATTGCTCATCATGAATGGTGAAGAGCAAGGAGGTGAGAAGTGAGAGAGAAAGATGGACAATAATAATAATTGCTTGTCGAAGGATGTATTATTGCACTTGTCATCTTAACTCTCTGGTGACGGTTGTCTTGTTCTGTCTTTTATATCATTTGTAGGTCAATTGGGAATTCACTCCCAGATGTGATTCTGGCTTTTCTATTTTGATTTTAGATGTTTTCTATTGGTCGAAAAACATTTTGCATTGAAGTGTGAAATTTTGTGAGTTTTATGTGTGTTAAGCAAAGTTTGTAAATTTGAGAAAATCTGTTTATTTCTAACAAAATCAATGAGTCAGTGCTTAGCATTTGGATTTTTAAATCTAGAACTTTTTGTTTTGTTCACTACAAATTCATGGACCAATGAAACAGAACCCGAACCTGCAACATCTTTCTTTTTCCTTTTTATGGGATCTGTGACAAACCACCTGGAAGCAAGGCCTCTGATTGGAAGATTGTGAGGAGTGTGGAACCACCTCTTGATTGCTGTTATTCTCAGGTCCACTCTGACCCGAAGTGGTAGCATCTGTTAAGGTCCCAGCTATGGGCAAATAGCTAACCCCAAAACTGAGATTAAAACTCCAGGAAAGTATAAAAATAGACTCTTATAGAAATATATACATAAAAATAGACTTTTATAGAAAAATATACATTTCTGAAAGAAAAATGTTACCAACGATACATTTTTGAAAGAAAAATGTTACCAACAATACATTTTTGAAGAAAAACTTATTACCATAACACATTTTTGAAGGAAAAAAACTTCTCAGAAAACCATTTTTGAATACAAAACTAGAATACATTTTCAGTTTTCTAAAATGAAAAAGAATAAAAACAAAGAATTTTCATTAAAATCTGACTAAATCAACCTTTTCACTATAACTGAACATTAAAAAATAATACCTTAAAACTCTACCTTTTTGGTATTAAATAACCCACAGAGGTTGATATCCCCTTAAACAAAATTCAAACTGTGACAAACAACTGACCTTATCAAATCTAAACTTATTTATAAATGGAACTTTGTCTCTGTATGTATGTGTGTGTGTGCATGTGTGTGTTACTTACAGACTCCAAAACACCTGAACCAATTTTCTTGAAAATTTACACAGTTGTACTATAAGTGTCTGTGAGTGTTCTTAGCTAGGTTTTGTGTCAAGGTACCTTCAATAAATATCGATAATAAAAAAAAATCAAGTTATAGAAGGAGTGGTCCAATTTTAATCAAATTTGATACACTCATAGACAAAGACATAAGAAATGCTATTCAGAAGTTTCAAGGTTGCAGTTCTTACAATAGTGCAGAAAATCAATAATATACATATATATAAAAGGCAAGATGTTAGTGTGTGTATCTGTTTATCTGCCTGTATGTCTGTATTTTTTTCAGCCCTTTTATTTTAGTTTTTGCTTCAGGTTTGGCTCTAAGTAGGTATAATTGTAGTTCTTAGTCTCAGGCATGATACATGGGCTTGAGGACTCAGAGGACTTATTTAGCCTTCAAAATTCAGTTTATGACGAAAAAAACTAATTTGATATCGATACCAGGAAATCAAAATTTGACTTACATCCATTCATTTTTCTTTCAATCTATGGTTTCGCTTTAACTGGAAACAACTATTGCTTTTTAGTCTTTTGTGCCAACATCCAAAGAGTCTGAGCTCCAGTTTCAAAGCTTTCATTACACCCGCGCAACACTGGGCTATACTGCTAGTATATATATATATATATATATATATATATATATATATATATATATAAAAGGTGCGATTGGTAAATTGTCGCAATTATTTTATTATTTCAAATATTCTTTAGGCTGAATCTGAGCTCCAGGACCATGGATTAGTTTTAAAGCTTTCATTACACCCGAGCAACACCGAGCTATACTGCTAGTATATTATATTTCAGAAATACATTTTCAAATATTTGTGTGGCTGTCAGTCCTTTTTTTTATTTCCCAAATCATTAACATTAACTTCTTCTTTATATGCTGTGTCCCATCAGGATGCAGACAATTATGGCCCTCCACATCTCCCTATTCCTTGTCACTCTTAATACTTTTCCTCTTGGTATCTCTCCCAAAACCTGTTTAGCCATCCACTTGCTCAAGCCCATCAAGTATGTCTCATGCTGCTTTCCCCTGTCTCTCTTTCCTTCTATCTGTCCCATGATTATTAGAATCTCCAAGCTCTTCTTCCTCGTTACGTGTTCCAGAAATTTCAGCTGTCTCTTACATTAAGTATAAATTTACTTTTTGTCTGCATCCCCTCCAAAACTTTGTCATTGTCTCCATGTTCAGTCCATGGTATCCTCAGCATCCTTCTGTAGAACCACATTTCTGTTGCTTCAAGTCTCTCCTTCGTCTTTGAGGAGATAGTCTAGTATTCGTTGCCACATAGGAGGAAAGATATCACATACCAGTCCAGTACCCTTTTTTTTTTGTTTCCAACAAAATCTTCCTGTCTCTCAATACTATGCTTGGCTTTTGAAATGCGTCCTTGGCCATGCCAATCTGTGCTTAGATCTCAGGGCAGCCCAAAATTCCAAATACAGGTTGGAGATACCAGAATCATGCAGGTACAAAAATTTAAATACCTGGGAAGTGTTATAACAGAAGACGGAAAGTGCGACACAGAGATCTGAAGGTGAATTGGCATGGCGAAGGAAGCATTTCAGAAGTTGAGTAAAGTATTAAGAAACAGGACAATTTCGCTAGAAACTAGAAAGAGAGTACTGGATTGCTATGTGCTGTCTGTCCTTCAATATGGCAGTGAATGCTGGACAATACCATCAAAGATGAAGAAAAAACTTGAAGCAACTGAAATGTGGTTCTACAGAAGGATGCTGTAAATATCATGGATAGAGCATGTGAGCAATGATGAGGTCTTGGAAATGATGGAAACAAAAAGGAGATTAATACTGAGCATCAAGAAGAGACAGCTGAAGTTCCTGGGAAATGCAATGAGGAAGGAGGGCTTGGAGAATCTGATACTAACAGGCCAGATAGAGGGAAAAAGAGACAGGGGAAAGCAACGGATAACATATTTGAAGGACCTAATCAGGTGGATGACGGAACGAGGATTGCATGGTGTAACAGGAGAAGGCGTGCTCAGAGCCACCAGAGATAGGGAAAAGTGGAAAGCCATGATCGCCTACGTCCTGAAGGGACAAGGCGCATAGAAGTTGCACTTTTTGTTTTTTCTCAGAACACTTCTCAGGTATTTCAATTTTTACACTTGCTTCATTTTAGAATCCTTGACCTGTAGTTAGTATTTTGAGCTTCTCTTTTTGCTAATGACAATGCATTCAGTTTTTTCGTAGTTTGTTTAGTCTTTGAAAAGACACTTCTTTGTTTTACATCTCTTTCTATTTTTGTTCATCTGCTCAATTCATTTCTTGTTTGTATGCAGGCAGTTTGATTATTCTCATGTCTTTCCCGAATATGCCGAGGTTGCCTAGCATCTCTATGGAGTCTTTATGGTGTACATCATATACTAAGAGGAACTAACTGGTTGGTAACCAACTACCTTGCCTTGTTTTTTTTTTTTTTATATATATATATTTTGGTAGAAAGTCAGTCAAGTGCCATACATGACACATGCTTTGGGCGATCATGTCTCGAAAGAGACATGACTGACTGGGCAGAAGATTATCCTGCAGTAAGTTGCCATTGCTTTCTGTGATAGACTGGTTGCCAACCAAGGCTATAGAACCCAGTCTGTCTTATTATTTAACTCCTACCTGGAGTAAAGAGACAGATTAATACCTTTCCCAAGGGTATTTGTGCGCAAGTGAGTGCAAGAAGTTCAACTGAAATTCAACTTGGTTCCTCAATTTGTCGTTCCGAGTCGATATCCACTGCACCACATAGCACATCTTTGGTAGAAATACCACCTCTTATTAACACAGTACATATTCTTTTAGTAAATGATAAGTTAATTGATAAACAGAGAAACAACTTTCCCATTATTTAAGACCAACTCCTTTGGCAAGATTCAGAAGATGGAATCCATAATTAGTGAAGCCATGATTCAGTAATCTAACTTAATCAAAGGTAATTCCTTCACTGAAAGGAAGTCTTGCTTGCAGCATTTTCTCTCCAGTAGTTAAATAACAAGCTTAGATGTTGCAAATTGCATCCATGCCAATGGTATTATTTTGACCCATTTTCAGAGTGAGTCATTGGTGTGCTAAACTGGACAAACTCATATAATCCGACGTCTTCTTTTTAGTTACATATCAATATGCAAAATTACTTAGTCAGCCTATCTTCTAATTATAACATGTTAGGCAGAATTGTATGACATGATGCTTGTAGCACTGAGTTGGCTGCAAACTCTGATCTTAACAAGTTACAGAAAAGAATATAATCAAGGTGATTGATAATGAAACTGTTGGTTTCATGCCTTTACAATTTACTTTAGAAACATTTGGGAAGGGAAGCAGTTTTCATTAAAATTCCAGATTTCTTTGAGCTGTTAATGCCACTCTAGCTTTATGCAAATGAAGATGAATAAATTTTGGATTAAAACAATTGGATGTTTGGCTGGTATAACGGATAATGGCTTGGAATTGTTAACTGGAGAGCTAAGTATCAATTCTGGTTGGGATTTTTATATTCACTTGAGAAAGGTATGAAACCACTTCTGCTCCTCCCAGTTATAAGTTTCAAGCCTTGTCAGTAAAATTGGGTAGATGGAACTGTTTGGAAGCCATTGATGGTTGTCTTAGCACAAAGTCACGAGTCATCATGATTGAGGTTTTGAGTGTACTGGCATTGTTGATACTGTTGATAATGCTTGATTATGACAATACACTCTCTTCCAGACACTGTAACTGATGGCTGCACAGCATAATTTCAATATAAGTCACAACTGGTTTCTGTGGGTGTCAAAGAAGAATGTATTTGTGTAAGCATGTGCAATAGGAATTGTCTTGTTGCCCAAGCAGATGGTTGTCTTTGAAAAATGAGTTGCTGACCATTTTTATATATATAGAATAAAAAGTGTGATAGACTGTGAATGTTTTGTTTAAAGTGTATATTTATTGTTGTTGTTATTATACATGTTATGGTACATTAAGTGTCCATAATGGTATTCAACACTACACGTGTTTCAAGTCTAAAGTTGACTCACTTTGGTGAATAAACTTGTGACTTTACATATTGAGATTCTTTTTTGTTTCTCATGGCCAAGGTATCGTTTATAAATGAGTAAGTAAATCAAGTGGTGGTCACTCGGTTGAAATGTTTGTGGGATTGGCGGTTTTTCACATCAGCACGTGTATAAATGGATAAACAGATAAATAAATAAATGAATCAAATGCTGACCACCAAGTTGAAGTGATTGTGCGGTTGGGTTTTTTCACATTAGCACGTTAAGTTAACTTAGAGGCATCTTTGTTATCTAGGAATTTTTTGTTGATTTGCGAAATTGGTCTGTAATTGTTTTCTATCGGTCATCTGGTTCTTTTTATTGCTTTGGCAATACTATTTGAATTTGGTGTGTGTGTGAGTATTTTTTTATTTTGTCTTTATGCTTTAGAATTGTTTTTTATAGGTCATCTGGTTCTTTTTATTGTTTTTTGGGTACTATTTGAATTTAGTGTGCATGTGCATGTGTGTGTGTTTTTTTTTCTAATGTGTGTATTTTAGGTTTTTCATGTTTTGTTAAGTGAAAGCTTGTATTTTTATGAATCTTTCTTCCTGCATTATTAGTGTGTCATAATCTGCATCTTAGTAAACAAGTATTACTCTAAATTTACCTCCACTGCATTCATGGAAACATTGGGAGATATACAATTTCCTGGTACTCCCTATTTTGATACTACTTTTATGAAGTGATGCCCTATTATTCAATCAGTGTCACCACCACATATATTTTGCACATTTTATAGCATAAACAACATTTTTTGAGTTGCAGCATGACAAATTTGTACATTAGTAGCTGACAAAACCCTTTGTAAAATAGGCCTAGAAGAACTACGAAAAACATTACAAATAAGAGGATACTTCACCTCACTAATAGACAAGGGTTTCCAACTAGCAGAAAAATTACTATTAGAATCCCTCCAAAATAAAAAAAAAACATGAAAAAAAAAGAAAACATTTCAGCATACATTTCCACATGCAACAAAAACAATCCAGAATTATTCACAAAGATCAAAACACATATCGAATTACTAAACAATAATGACAAAATAAATCTTAAAGACAATTAAAATAATTAATAGCAAACACTAGCCCCAAAATTTAAGACATCCTTACCTCATGGAAATTTGAACAACAACACAACACGGGGTGGGGAGTCACAAAATGCAACAAAAAAAGATGTGGAGTATGCAACATAATAATAGAAGGAAAACACATCTACATTCGAAATAAATTCGGATCTGAACTGCAACTTGATTTACTTACTTATTTATAAACAATAACTTGGCCATCAGAAACAAAAAAGAAACCCAGTATGTAAAGTCACAAGTTTATTCCCCTGAAGAGAGTTAACTTTAGACTTGAAACACGTGTAGCATCAGATACCATTATGGAGACTTAATGTATCATAACATGTATAATAACAACAACAATAAATACATACTTTAAACAAAACGTTCACGGCCTCTCACACTTTTTATTCTATATCAATTTCTCTCACTGGAACAAGCCTATTTCTGCTTTTAACATATATATATTTCATGTAAAATTTTTTGTACAATAAAGATGGAAGCTGATGATGGTTTGCCTGAAATAGGCCCATACTTCCGATTCACCATGAAATAAGGTGTCTGCATTAATTTTTCTTATATTTGCTCTATATGTATTTATATGCATATATGTTTAGAGCTCTCTTAGAGAGTTATCCTACCACTGTACGTACAGGATACTCCTTTGGATTCTTCTATACCCACACTGCATGCTGAGATATATATATATATATATATATATATATATATATATGGTAATTATAATAATAATGACATACAGCAACTTGAAAGCTATAAAGTTTCAGTGTTAAAACACCATCATCAGGTAGAAAAATGTGGTTAATTTATTTTGTAATTTATTTTTGTATTACAAAATAAATTAACCACATTTTACAGCCTGATGATGGTGTTTTAACCCTGAAACTTGATAGCTATCAAGCTGCAATATGCAATTATTATTATAATAATTACCATATATTTATACTTTAGTATTGAGCACTTTTTAAAGCAAATATCTGTGGAATATACTTCCATTAATTATATTATCATACATTAATTATATTATCATAATACATTATACATTAATTATGTTATCATTATACATTAATTATATTATCATATATTTTACTTAACATTTATTGTAAGAATATTAAATATAGAGAAAGAGCATTTAAAGATATGATCTGTACATATGAATCGGTTGTGCATGGTTACAAAATTTTACTGATAATTAGATAAGTATAACACCTTTTAGTAAAGGCTTTATATGTAGAGTAGCGAGCATAAAGATCAGAACAATGTTAAGAAAAAGTTTAAGTGTGAAATAACTTTAAAGCTTCAAAAAACATTTTATCAAAGAAAAAAGGAAATAAAAGTAAATTATATAATTCCAAAATATAAAGTTCAATAAACATATTTTGATAAAATTATAAGAATAATTAAATAACATTCGAAAAAAAAATAGATGATCAAATTGAAGAATGTATACAAAAATAAAAATGTAAGTTTGGTTGTTTTGTTTTTATGGCATATCAACACCTTGGTGGGTCATTAATTGCCAACTAAACTTTATTCATTTTTTGCTGGTAGCACCTTTTTCTTTCAACAATTTATTGTTGTTTATTTAAGTTTTGTGTCTAGTAATACATTTTTCTTTTTCGAGTATCGAGATTCATTGAGATTTGTTTTTAAGGGCAGGGTCCCCAAGTCCTACCCTTGTTATTTAACTCATAACTGGAGGGAAGGGACGGATTAATCCCTTTCCCAAGGGTACCAGTGCTTAAGTGAATGCAGGGTATTCAACTGGAATTTGAACTCGGCTCACCAATTTCTCTTTCCAAGCCAATATCCACTGCACCATAACGCACATCCGTCACTATACGCTTATATCACCTGGTATTCCCAAGCGGTCACCCATCTAAGTACTGACCAGTCTCAACATTGCTTAACTTGGTTGATCGAGCGAGAACTGGTGTATTCAATGTAATAGGCCGTAAGCCTTAAAAATCTAAGTAAAAATGTAGTAAAATAAAATTGTAAGATTGAGTGACTAGGTGGCAGGGAAAAAATAGTAGAGTTGGACATTGTTTAAAGTAACAAAGGAGAAGCAGTTGTGGAGACCAATGATTGCTGACATTCTGAAGAGAGATAACATGTAAAAGAATGTCCTCTTCATATGGAAGATTGTTATACCAATCTCTTTATTCTGGTCTAGTTTTATTTGACTTTGTGACATATTAAGTCAAGTTTGATAATTATGAATATAAATATATAGAATCAAAAATATGATACTCGCCCTTGTAAACAAGTCCTCAACTAGCATGTTTAATAGCTTGATTATATCAAAGAGCTAAAGTATTTTTCAAAACCAAAATTGCCTCAACAGAAGACTCTGGTGACATTTTGGTGACCTGCTATTGGTGTTATCCATGACAGTTTTTTTCATCTAACCAGAGCATAACTGCTGACGTTTATTGCTGGCAACTGCATATTCACTTCAGTAAAATACCACCATCACTAGTTAATTAACAGGGTTCAATTCTGCTCCATGGGAATACTTGGCCACATGTTGTCAGGATGATACTGCAGAATCTCACTGACTTTACATAGGAGATTTTGCTACATTCACTGTATTCCCTTGATCTCTAACCCACTGGAGGGAGACAGTAGTTGTCTTCCCTTTTAAGGAACTTTTCTTTATCTGGCCCCATTCCCTTCCTTGCCTTGGTGGGTATAGCCATGAGGAGTACTGTTGACCTAACGTTAGGTCATTTATTGTCTATTCTTGCTAAAACATTCTCATACATTTGGACATGAACATTCATCTTGTTTTGGGAAGCACTTAAATATTCTGAATGTATTGTACTTGTTTTTGTTATATTAAAACTGTATTTGTTATTCTCATATAACATGTCATTTTACTACACGTGCTACGGCAGTGCATTATATATGTTTATATTAGTATCGCGTAACTGGAAATATTGCCGGTTCACAACTGATATATCCCAGAAAGGAATATCAATGTAAAGATCAGTGAAAGAATGGTACTCGACACAGGAATACGATATAACAGATTTATTGTACGAATGTACAATTAACAAATAGGTATAGATAAGCAATCAACGAGTAGGAGCAGAATAAACTATCGAATAGAGAATGTCTTCACCTAAGGGGTTTGGCTTCCTCGTACCGCTTGTCACCATCCTTTATAATGTAGAGCATTCCATTCTCGGGGATGGCAGGATGTTCCACTGTAACGACAACCAATACTACTACATTCTTCAATCATCTTGCGATTATAAGCTAAAAGACATTCTGTTGAAATGAAGATGCAGGGACTGCATTAAAAGATTTTTTTGCTGTTACAGTTTTATCATAAAAGTATGAACAACATTGTAACTCGATGGCAGAAGTGTATAGATGGTCAAAGACTTCTCGGTGTTCAAACATTAAGTTTTATTGTAAAAATATGAATAACCTGGTAACTCGATGGCAGAAATATATAGTTATTTTTTTTTCAATCATTTCACTCCAAGCAAGGTGGGACTACCACTAATTTGAAAAACTGGGTACAGATGAAATTAAAGAAAAGCTTAAAGATGAATGGCATTCAAGAAGACAAGATGACAATTGGCATTGCATGTAAATTTTTGGAGATTGTAGCTATCAGGTACACAAACAGAAGGGAGTTCCACAGGTGAGAAATGCAAGAAAAGAAACTGTTCGAGTAGAAGTGAGGGTTATATTTAACTATTTTAACAGTAAAAGGGTGGGACCTAGATGCCAATCTAGTAGCATGTTTATATTTATGTGGATAATGAACCAGGGAAAAAGGCTCATCAGAGCAGTTGTCATGAAAATATTTGTAGAAAAAAACAACTCATGTCATGTCTGAGAAAGTGACTGAAGTAGAGATGCCTTGTCAGTACTGATTTCATTCTTCTTCTTCTATGTATCTTGCCCTTTCAGGACGTAGGCGATCATGACCTTCCATATCTCCCTATCCCTGGTGGCTCTTAGCACGCTTTCTCCTATAAGATCTCGCAGCCCCCTTTCTTTCATCTATCTGCTCAGGCCCTTCAAATCTGTTATCTGCTGCTGTCCTCTGTCTGTTTTCCCTTCTATCTGACCTGTCAGTATCAGGTTCTCCAAGCCCTTCTTCCTCATTGGATGTCCCAGGAACTTCAGTTGTCCCTTCCTGATGCTCAATATTAATTTCCTTTTGGTTTCCATTCTTTCTAATACCTCATCATTGCTCACATGCTCGGTCCATGATATTCGCAGCATCTTTCTGTAGAACCACATTTCAGCTGCTTCAATTTTTTTTTCATCTTTGTTGATATTGTCCAACATTTACTGCCACATTGAATAACTGACATCACATAGCAATCTAGTTCTCTCTTCTTTGTTTCTAGTGAAAGTTTCCTATCCTTTTTGGGACTTTTTTGAAAACCTCTAGATGAATAGCAGGAGTACTTGACCAGATATGGCAACAGTATTTAATGCACAGATGAATGGTAGATTTATAAATGTGCAAAACGAATTCTGACAAGAAAAACTTTCTGGCCTGACACAGACCCTCATCTTCCTAGCAATAGAATCAGCTATAGACGCTCAGGGTTCCTACTTTAACTGATTTAATCACTGTTTAAATACATTAATTCATGAATGAAAGTTGATTCTAAACTTGAAGATTATTTTCTGAACAACCTAATAACTTAATTTTTATTCAACTCTAGACTTCATCAGTTGTTGCTAGTGTGTTTAGTTTTGGGATTTTGTGTGGATGTGGATTCTACACTCTTGCAAGAATGTCAGACACTTCTTCCCCCTCAGGTGGGTGCTTATATATCTCATCTAATTTGCAACACAAGTGTACATTTTCAGTACAGCTAGTCAACAACAGTGGTTTAAGGTGCAGGCAACTCAGCCAAACACCCTAGGGCACGATCAAAGTATTGAGGGTGCCTTCATGCTGCCATGTCATGTGTTTTGGATCTTTGAAAACTAAAGCTTACAAAAATATTCTTGCGGCCCTCCATGATTTGAAACAGATTAAATGTTTTGGCTATTTTGACAATAGAAAATGATCTTGTTAAGATCAGTGTAAAAAGTGCCATAAAATTATTTGTAGCTCTAAAGGCTAGAAAAACAGTGTCTTGGGTAGGATAATAAATGTTTTCTTTAACTTGTATTAAATTGTACATTGTAATAGACTTGTTATTTTACATTTTCAGTTGTTTTTGGGAAAATTTTAAAAAAAATGATACTTGTAAGGATGTCCAAGTTAAGCTTGTCTGGGGTGCCAAGAAGAAGAGGACTTTCACTGCTGGCTGACCACATATTTACATGTCAGTAGCTACTGATATCTAGCACCTGGTAGCTAGGAGGTTGCCTTTCATGTTAACTCACTAATGCACCTGTCTTCTTTGATGGTCTGGTGTGACACTGAGTATTAATTCTGTTCTGGTATCGTGTAAATGTGAGTCAAGTACATATTGGGGTTACTACACATAAACTCTTCTTACATCAAGGTTCCTCCTAGATATTAAATTCAATTCAGACCATCTGGTATTTTCTGGCATTAATCCCATATTGCATTAGCCACAATATTAATCTAGATACAACATAATTATAATCAGACTTCATTTTTGAGAAAATTCTAATTTTCTACTGTTGGTATATTCTATGACCATTAGTTGCTCTACCACGAAGGCTATGTGCCAGATTGGGTCAAGTTAAATAAAAGCCTACACGTTAACAAGATGGTTCTCATACAGCCCTAGACAAAAACGTAGTCTATTGCAAGTGAGATATATTCTCTCAAAGGGCTAGGCTTTGGACCAGACAAAGCCAAATCAAGCAAATACATACATACTAATGAGAGAAAGTCATGCAATTCTATAACTAGTAACATAGTATGATCAACAATTGCTAATGAGTTCAAGATTCAATAAGTTGTTCTAGTCCAGGGTTTGATGATAAACTATATTCATTAGCAAGGCCTCTTATCAGGGGTCCTGGGTATGATGGTAAACTGCATCCGGCAGCAAGCATTGGGAGGTTGTGAGGTGCATGGAACCACCTCTTAATTGCTGTTTCCAGGTCCACCCTGACCTGAAGTGGGAGCAGCTCTTAGGGTTCCAGCTATGGGCAAATAGTTAACCTCCAAACTGGGGTCAAAATACTATGAAAGTATAAAGACACTTTTATAGAAATATATACATAAAAATAGAAAAATATACATTTTTGAAAGAAAAATATTAATACTTTTCTGAAAGAAAAAAATTATTACCATAACACGTTTTTGAAGGAAAAAAATTATCAGCAATACATTTTTTAATACAGAACTAGAACGCATCTTCAGTTTGCTAAAAAAAAAAAAAATTTAAATAGATTTTTCATTAAAATTTGAGTAAATCAACTTTCTCACTATAATTGAACATTAAATTAAAAATATCTTAAAACCCTATTTTTTTTTTTTTTTTTTTTTGCGCATTAAATAACCCACAGAGGTTGATATGCCATTAAATGAAATTCAAATTCTAATCAGAAGATTGAAGTTTTTGAGGAGCATGGATTCACCTCTTAATTGGTTTTGTTCCCTGGTCCATCTTGAGCCAGTTGGGTAGCACTTGATAGGGTCCCAGCTACTAATAAATAGTGAACTATTAAATTTTCATAATAAAATGACCAACAATACATTTTATCTGTAGTTGAAGGCATGCAATCACATTCAAAATATATTTAGCTAAAACCCTAAAATTGTATTCAATATATTTAAATTTTAGGATTAAATAACCAATAAATATGCCTCTAAACAAAATCAACCAACCAACCAACCAAATCTCTGGCTCTTGTAAGTTAACTTTCCTTGTTCAGTTACATGGAAATTTTTATGAATCCAGTGAGTAAAAACATTGTCGAAACATTTGTAACCAGGCTTTGTCAATGAATTCTCTCAAAGATAAACTACATCAGGCCCAGTTCACACTCCACCCACATCTATTGTACAGGTGTAGAGGCTCATCCCTTGTTCCCTGTTTAGGACGTGGTTTCTGGCTTTTTCTTTTCCAAATCTTTTCACTCTCACGTAGCCCCCTGCACATCAGTGGCATTACTGCCTTGCTTGGGATGATATGATTAAAAATAAGGCATCAGTGTCCTCTTATCAGGAGATTGGAGGTTTTAAAGAGCATGAAACCACCTCCTAACCGCTGTTGCTCTCTGATCTACTCCAACTCGGTTTAAAGACGCCTGTTAAGGTCCCAGCTATCGGGAAATAATGGAATCCCAAACCGAAACAAAAATATCATGAAAGTATAAAAAACATTTTTATATAAAAAAATCCCACAATAGATGTTGAAAGTAATATTACCAACAGTACAATTTTCAAACAAACTAACCACAAATACATTTTATAGTAGAATTACCAACAATAGATTTTACAGCAAAATGACCAACAATACATTTTATAGTAGACTTACCAACAATACATTTTATAGCAAAATGACCAACAATACATTTTATAGCAAAATGACCAACAATACATTTTATAGTAGAATTACCAACAATACATTTTATAGCAAAATGACCAACAATACATTTTATAGTAGAATTACCAACAATTCATTTTATAGCAAAATGACCAAGAATACATTTTATAGCAAAATGACCGACAATACATTTTATAGCAAAATGACCAACAATACATTTTATAGTAGAATTACCAACAATAGATTTTATCTGTCATTGAAGGTATACAATTACGTTCAAAATACATTTAGTTGAAACCATAAAATTGTATTCAAAATATTTATTTATAGTTTGGTATTAAATAGCCCATATGCTGGGTAACAAATTCAACTATACCAAATACCTCACGATTATAGTCCTTTTCCAGGCTAATATCTAGTTCTTTTAGAAGTAAAAATAGGGTTAAAATTAGTTTAACAAATACAAGATCAGACAAAATTTCTAGTTTTGTTTGAGTTTCCTATTAGGCTTTTTTCTCTCGTGAGAATTATAGCTATCTCATACATCAGTCAACCCCCTGAGCCATTTTCCAGAAGTGCTTCTCTAAATGCAAACTTAACAGCTCATTAATCAAATGATAAGTTATTGCCAACTTAAACAAGTCTCACAACTCCTCCATATCCTTCAAGCTTCTCATTGCACCTATTTTATTGTATGCTATTTTATTTTACGTACACACATACACATACATGGTGCAATGAATAAATTGTCGTCTAAATTACACAAAAATGAAAATTACACTGCCGTCTCATTTTAACAGATATATTTACCAAAATTACACAAAAATTTCTTGAAATACTAAAGAGTAAATTTATTCATTAAAATCAGCATTTTCTTCAACCACAGCCTCCAGATGACTTCAGAATCTCCTGCATCTCTTCTGGATGGTTTGCTTAAGTTGGCAATTGCTGCAAAAATCATTGCCTTCAAGTCATCTTTTGTGTTACAAAGAGATTTTTGGTCTTTCACTCATTTGTGCCCCTTGTGTCCAAGCTGCATGCACCATAGGTGGGTTGAGCCAGCTTTCTCCCTGACGGAGAAAGTTACATTGGGATTTGTTTAAGGGCAGGGTCTCAAGTCCTACCCTGTTATTTAACCCATAACTGGAGGGAAGGGATGGATTAATACCTTTCCCAAGGGTACTAGCGCGTAAGTGAATGCAGGGCATTCAACTGGAATTCAAAATCAGCTTACCGATTTCTCTTTCCGAGCGGACATCCACTGCCCCACAATGCACATTCATCAATAAACACTTACAGCACCTGGTGTTCCCAAGCAGTCACTCATCTAAGTACTGATCAGGCTCGACATTGCTTAACTTCGGTGATTGAACAAGAACCGGTGTATTCAACACGATATGATCATAAGCCTACTGTGCCCCTTACGTAATAATCAAGGGGGGTTTCAGTCTGGGGAGTTAGGTGGCCAGATGTAAGGGGTGATGTGGTTGCAGAAATTTAACAGCCATGACTGGGTTTTCTTGCTTGTTTGATATGGTGCAGAGTCCTGTTGCTAGAAATAGAATCCTCTAGCAACCACCATCTTATCCTATCTCACTAACCCGCATCCTCTCTCTCATGCTCCACTCCACTTTCATCAGTATTCTCATCCTTCTCTAACCCACTTCTTGACACCCCCTATAACCTGTCACTTTTTCTCATAACTTTCCTCCTATGTAACCCCCTGCAAAACAGCAGCAGTAAAATGCCTTGCTTGGAGCGACATGATTATAAAAAAAAAAGAAAGCCATCTCCTATCTCACTAACCTGCATCCTCTCTCTCATGCTTCTTTCTCCATCCACTCCCCTCTCATCAGTATTCTCATCCTTCTCTTACCCACTTCCTGACACCCCCTATAACCTGTCAC
This sequence comes from Ascarosepion bandense, assembly GCA_037127315.1. NCBI lineage: Eukaryota > Metazoa > Mollusca > Cephalopoda > Sepiida > Sepiidae > Ascarosepion > Ascarosepion bandense. The sequence continues at coordinate 997,836 of JBBBDQ010001124.1, forward strand.
TCTTTCTCATAACTTTCCTCCTGTGTAACTCTCTGCAAAACAGTGGCAGTAAAATGCCTTGATTGGGGTGATATGATTAAAAATGTAGCTCAAATGTTTTCTCTCAAATTTTATACTATCTAATACCCCATATTCACCCATGTACATAGGTGTTAGTATATCGTCGTTATTGCAAAAGTATATTGAGAGCTTTAGATAAGTACATCCCCACTAGCCATTATGATATAATAATCTTTATTTTTACAATTATGAACACGAACTTAACCAATATCTTTTTTTTTTTTTTAATACTATGGAAGCATTATTACAGATGTATTAACAAATAATAGAACTTAAAGTTTATCTTATTGTAGTTCTCTTTTAAGTGCAACACCTACAGAAATATCAAGAAGATGTGAGGCACCAGAACCATAGAGAGTTTGAATTTTGTTTAACGGCATATCAACACCTCTGTGGGTTATTTAATGCCAAAAAGGTGTAGTTTTAAGGTATATTTGTTTTAATGTTCGGTTATAGTGAGAAGATTGATTTAGACAGATTTTAATGAATTTTTTTTGTTTTTATCATTTTATTTTATTTTAGAAAACTGAAAATGTCTTTTGTATTCAAAAATGTTTTGCTGAGAATATTTTTTTCCTTAATGCAGGCTTCCATGTTCAATTGGAAGCTCTGTGGAAAGATGAATGGAGGCATAACATTGCCGTCACTTGTGATCATGTCAAACACCACAATGCTGACTGGATATATCTTCCAACCCTGAATCCACTGCACTGATTAACACTTAAACACTCCGGAATGTTCATATTGGAACTTCCAGCATATATCCCAAGCAGTAGTGTATACCATTTCGAAGTTTTTGGAATATGGAATGGGATCATATTTTTTTTTTTATAATCGTGTGGCCCCATGCAAGGCATTTTACTGCCACTATTGTATAGGGGGTTACATAGGAGGAAAGTTATGAAAAAGAGTGACAGGTTATATAGGGGGTGTCAGGAAGTGGGTAAGAGAAGGATAAATGTGGCCATAAAATGGAGGAACAATTTATATATTGATTGTAATGTAGAATTGATCCCTCACTTTATATCCACGTTATAATGGTATAGAATTTTTTATTTTTTTATAATCATATTGCCCAATCAAGGCATTTTGCTGCCACTGTTGTGCAGGCGTTACATAAGAGAAATGTTATGAGAAAGAGTGACAGGTTACAGGGGGTGTCAGGAAGAGGGTAGAAGGAGGAAGAGAATACTGATGAGTGGGGTGGACAGAGAAAAAAGCATGAGAAAGAGGATGTAAGTTAGTGAGACAGGAAATGACTACTGACCTTACATTTAAATTCTTGAAGATTATAGATGTTGAGAAAGCAAATATGCAGAAAGGAATTCCACAGGCGGGAAGTGTGAGAAAAGAAGCTTATGGAGTAGAATTTGCGTTTACAATTTATTAGTTTCACAGTAAAAGGGTGGAAACTAGTTGCTAATCTTGTGGCTTGAGGAAATTAATATATACGGGGTACCAGTGAGCTAAGTTCATTGAAACAGAAGCCATGAAAGTATTTGTAGAAGAGACACAGGGAAGCCACACTGCGTCGGTGAGAAAGCAACTGTATCCTAGCTGCCAAGTTGGGATCAATTCTCACAGAGATTGAGAATTGACCCTACTATACTGAGCAGTCAACAAAATAAAAACAGGTCCTATGCTGGACGGTAAACTGAATTTGGCAGCAAGGGCCTCTGATTGGAAGGTTGTGAGGAGCATGGAACCACCTCTTAATTGCTGTTGTTCCCAGGTCCACTCTGACCCGGAGTGGTAGCAAGGGCCTCTGATTGGAAGGTTGTGAGGAGCATGGAGCCACCTCTTAATGGCTGTTGTTCCCAGGTCCACTCTGACCCAGAGTGGTAGCACCTGTTAGGGTTCCAGCTATGGGTAAATAGTTAACCCCCAAACTGGAGTCAAAACACTATGAAAGTATGATAATAGACTTTTATAGAAATATATAAAAATAGATTCTTATAGAAAAATATACAATTTTGAAGGAAAAAAAATGATTGCCAGAATACATTTAAAAAAAAAAAATTAATAATAGAAAATTTTTCATCAAAATTTGATTAAATCAACCCTCTCATGATAACCAAATATTAAAAAAAATTAAAACCCAACCTTTTTGCCTATGAGCTTTTAGTGAGCGACCAGTTGCTGTATGCGATCAGTTTTTGATGGCAGTAGGGGTGGTTGCATACGACAGGTTCCACTGTGTATACACAAACAAGTTTGATTAAAAATAACTGACAAGGTCTGTTTATTTGATCTTTTATTGTATTTTTCTGTCTACATTTGTAGCATGACAGGTGCATATTATGAACAAGTTTGTAATATGCACTTGATGATTGCATAACTTGTGAAACTCCGAGTTGTGCTACCAATGTAAGATATGTATATTCATTAATATATATAATTAATAGCTCTGTTTATACTACACTGAGAAATGTTTTATTAACACCCGAACAATATTTTTATACATGTGTATATTCCCATACATATATTTATTAATTTACAGAACTATATATAATACCATGGGATAATTATTTCTTTTATCAACAAAAGCTGCTTGTGCTTGATGAAATTCATAAACAAAGGAAGTCACGTAAATATTGTCTGCTGAAGTCCGCACTGAGACAGCAGTCGAGATGTTACATTTATTGCTGAAGACTTTTGGCTTTCATCTTCAGATCATAAGACGCAAAGAAGACAAACATTCACAGGCGAGTAATGCCTGCAGGAAAAAGAACGCTTAAGTAAGGTTGAACAGTCATCAATTATGATTGGAACTCATTGATTTTTTTTTTTTTTTCACACTGTAGTATCTGATGACTCATTAGGAGGTTAAGTGGCAACAAATCACTTCAAGTCTGTAGATTATTCTTTCCATTCCACTATTCCTATGAAATTTTATTAAGCGTGTTGTTCTTTTTATCAAAACTTTCCTGTTTGCTTTTCTTTGTAAAAAATATTTTTAACCTTTCAACGTCTTACTTAGACTCTGAAAAGCATCACTTGCTATTCTTATGAACCTTCTGATTTCTATGATAGTTCTCATTGTCTGCTTATGGCCCGCCACAACTTCCTGTCTCTTGCAGCTTTTAATAAACTTTGTCTTTCTGCTATTTCTCCTCAGCCCTTTTCTGCCATCCATTTCCTCAAGGTCACTAAGTTATGCTTTGTTTCCTCCGTCCATATTGCTCTCTATTTGCCTCATGAGTATCAGATTCTCTAAGCCCTTCTTTCTCATTATGTGCTCCAGAAACCTCAACTGTCTCTTCCTGATGTTTCCAAAACTTCATTATTGCTCACATGTTTGTTCCATGGTATTCTCAGCATCCTTCTGTATAACTAAATTTCTGTTGCTTTTCTTCTTCATATTTGAGAAGATTGTCCAGCTCTCAATGCCATACATGAGAGCAGATACCACATAGCAGTTTAGTACTATTTTTCTTGTTTTTAGCGAAATTTTTCTGTTTCTTATTACTCTCCTTAGCTTTTGGAAAGCATCTTTGATTATCCCAATATGCCTTTAGATTTCAGTGTCACATTTTCCGTCCTCTGTTAAAACATGTCCCAGATATTTAAATTCACGTATTTGTTTGATTCTGATATCTCCATTTTGCAATTCTCACTTTAGGCTCCCCATTTTGCTAGCAACCATGCATTCTGTTTTCTTGCAGTTGATGTTTAGCCCTTTCTTCTTGCTTTCCTTCATTACCTTCTGTGGGAGTTTTTGTAGTTTTCCTTCTGTATTTGCTGTCAACACTGTTATCTGCATATCTTATGTTAAGATTGTGGCTGCCAATAATGAATCTTAGCTGTGCAGGTTGGAGAAGACACATCCTTATCTTACACCCCTTTCTATTTTTGTATATCTGATGAATTGCTCTTCTATCCATATGCAGGTGGTAATGAGCTTAGTATGATTTATTGTAATACTATCAGATGTGCATTGTGGTGCAGTGAATATTGGCTTGGAACGAGAAATCGGAGAGCCGAGTTCAAATTTCAGTTAAATTTGTTGCATTCACTTACGTGCAAATACCCTTGGGAAAGGTATCTGTCACTTCTCCTTCCAGCCATGGGTTAAATAACAGGACAGATTGGGTCCTATAGCCTTGGTTGGCGACCAGTCTACTGCAGGAAAATCTTTTGCCCAGTTAGTCATGTTTTGAAAGAGATATGATTGCCTACGCCTGTTTCACGTTCATGTATGGCACTTAACTACCTGATCACTTTTTGATGTATCTGCCTTCATGAAAATGTTTGCATCATAATTTGTTCAGACAAATACTTTTTTATGTCTTATTTCTCAGCTAATTTACCTGTTACTTTTAGTGTGATTTTTTTTTTCTTGAATTTCTGTACTTACTTGATTTTTAACATCTCTACTGCATAACTAACACATTGGACAGCTCGTTATGGTAAAAATAATATATTCTATCTTTTTATAATTAATGTTATCGCATTCTTGCTTTTATCAGTTACCTCGTCTCATAATTCTATCAGTTTTTCTTTAAAATTTTCTATCAACCCAGTGTCATCTGCGTAGTGTATATTGTTACGGTTGCATCTGCTTATAATAAATCTCGGTAGGCATTCTAATCTCTTCAGGGTTTACTTACATTAGACATAGAAAAATCACTACAGGATACAAAGGTTATTTATGCAACCATCACTGACTGTGAGCCTGTGAAATTTTTTTACTAAGTCCTGGAAATTATCAAAACTATTTTCCTCTTTTACAACAAAGCTTATTCTATATACACATCAAAGGACAAGGCATCATCACCTATTTGTTATACATCTAATAATATACATAAATAGGCTATAGAATCCAGACAAGTTTTGATAAATTTATCAAATTGGAAAACTGTTCTATTGATTTGATTATACGAGAGTCATTCAATAAATAAGGTGAATTTTTTTGTATAAGGACTTCTAATACAGACAGACGCTTAATTTTTTTATTTTTCATTATAGTCTCCCAGCAGTGTCACACACTTTTCCCATCTGTGCACAAGCTTCTGTATTCCCTCAGCATAAAAATATATGGACTGATGACTCAGCCAATCGCTCACAGCACTTTTGACTTCATTGTCACTTTCAAACTTCGTGCCTCTTATGAACGCTTTCAAAAGACCAAACAGGTGGAAGTCTGAAGGGGCAAGGTCTGGGCTGTAAGGGGGATGAGGAAGCAGTTCCCAGCCCAGTTCGTTGATGGTCTGCACCATTTGGGCTGCTGTGTGAGGCCTTGCATTGTCTTGATGCAAGAGGCAAGGTCATCATGGACAGTTTTGTGTGCTGTCCCAACAGATAGGCTCAAAGTCCTTGCAATGTCATCCACTGTCACCATTCTGTCAAACTGAATGAGGTCATTCACTGATTCGATCACCTCAGGAGACCTCACTTCTGTAGGCCTCCCAGGCCTGTCTTTATCCTCAACACTGCTCCGTCCTTCTTTAAACAATTTAGCTCACTTGTAGACATATTTTTGGGCTGAAAAATGTGACACCATACACAGTTGACATTCTGCTATGAATTTCAACTGGTTTGCATCCTTCAGCAACCAAAAACTTGATAACTGACCTCTGTTCAATCTTGGTGCATACTTCATGGTCGGCCATCTTTGTTAATCTCCAAAACTCTCAATCTGCAAAAAAATTAAATCCCTTTGAAAAAGAAGTAAAGGAAAAAAATTAAAACAAAAATAAGCTTCTATCTGTATTAGACGTCTTCATACCGAAAAATTCACCTTATTTATTGAAAGACCCTTGTACATTTCAACCTATGCTGAAAAATTTGGATAAGAATTTATCTTAAATTCAAAGCAGAAAAGCTGGAAGGTGATACAAACTAAAAACAGCATAAATTTTCCACTTTCATACAAGTCACAAAATTTTGTTCTTTTATTCTAACCAAGACATGCCAACTTAGTGGAAAAAATATTAACAATTTAATATTGAGCTAAGCCTAGAAACACAGACATATACCTCTCTTGTTCTGATATAAGGAAGCCTAACTAATGATAGCAAAATATGTAAGCAAGTTAATAAAACACCTTACCAATTTGTTTAATTTATTAAACATCATATACAAGTTTGGTTAGCGCCTAATTAAACAAAACTACAGACTTATATGTGAAGCTTAAAATTGACATGTGGCGACAATATTTAAAAAAATGATGAAATTGGCATAGAACAAAAAATACTTAACAAAGAACTACCCTTGATCTTTAACCAAACTTGCATAGAGTAAACCCTGCTGGTTAAATACATCCACATTTTCAGTATATATAAGTTGCATAAGCAGTGAAACCACTAGGTTACCAAAGTTTTGTACAGTGGCTTTTTATTTTGGTTTCATCTTGCATTTTTATTTCTCAATCAGAAGGTCCTGGGTATGACGGTAAACTGCATCCGGCAGCAAGACCTCTGATTGGGAGGTTGTGAGGAGCATGGAACCACCTCTTAATTGCTGTTGTTCCCAGGTCCACGCTGACTTGGAGTGGTAGCACCTGTTAGGGTCCCAGCTATGGGCAAATAGTTAACCCCCAAACTGGGGTCAAAACTCTATGAAAATATAAGAATAGAATTTTATAGAAATATATACATAAAAATACTTTTATAGAAAAGTATACATTTTTTTAAGGAGAAAAATTATTACCACAACACATTTTTAAAGGAAAATTTTTTTTTATCAGAATCTAATTCTCACTATAACCAAACATTAAAAAATACCTTAAAACCCTACCTTTGTAGTATTAAATAACCCACAGAGGTGTTGATGTGTTGTTAAACAAAACTCCATGAGAAACTCTGCTGCAAAATATGATTATTAGGTATTGAGACGTGTCTGATCATGAATGAGATTTATTGGTAGAAAACAGGATGAGAAACATTCTATTAGAGGGTAATTATTGTGAAGTTACAATACTTTGAAGTGAGAAAAATGAATCAAAATATGATTATTAGGTATTGAGACGTGTCTGATCATGAATGAGATTTATCGGTAGAAAACAGGATGAGAAACATTCTATTAGAGGGTAATTATTGTGAAGTTACAATACTTTGAAGTGAGAAAAATGAATCAAAATATGATTATTAGGTATTGAGACGTGTCTGATCATGAATGAGATTTATCGGTAGAAAACAGGATGAGAAACATTCTATTAGAGGGTAATTATTGTGAAGTTACAATACTTTGAAGTGAGAAAAATGAATCAAAATATGATTATTAGGTATTGAGACGTGTCTGATCATGAATGAGATTTATTGGTAGAAAACAGGATGAGAAACATTCTATTAGAGGGTAATTATTGTGAAGTTACAATACTTTGAAGTGGGAAAAATGAATCAAAATATGATTATTAGGTATTGAGACGTGTCTGATCATGAATGAGATTTATTGGTAGAAAACAGGATGAGAAACATTCTATTAGAGGGTAATTATTGTGAAGTTACAATACTTTGAAGTGGGAAAAATGAATCAAAATATGATTATTAGGTATTGAGACGTGTCTGATCATGAATGAGATTTATTGGTAGAAAACAGGATGAGAAACATTCTATTAGAGGGTAATTATTGTGAAGTTACAATACTTTGAAGTGGGAAAAATGAATCAAAATTTACATGTACAGTATTTACAGCATGCACACGAAAGTAATGGCTGATATTTTTAATTTATTTATTACTTTTAAATGTTTAGTATACTCAGTAAGTTAAGTGCCATACATGAGACACACTTTGGGTGATAATGTTTCGAAAGAGACATGACTGACTGGGTAGAAGATTATCCTGAAGTAGGTTGACATTGCTTTCTATGGTAGACTGGTTGCCAGCCAAGGCTACAGAACCCAATCTGTCCTGCCATTTAACTCATAGCTGGAGAGAGAAGAGATAGATTATATTACATTATTATACAAAGTATAATTAGTGGGGGATCAGTTTATTACTTCATAACAGCAGATAATCGATCTCCCACATTATGCTCAGTAGGTTTTAATTATTTTTCTAACTATTATATTCAGTCAGTCAGTTAAGTGCCATACATGATACACACTTTGGGTGATCATGTCTCGAAAGAGACATGACTGACTGGGTAGAAGATTATCCCGCAGTAGGTTACCATTGCTTTCTATGGTAGACTGGTTGCCAGCAAAAGCTATAGAACCCAATCTGTCCTATTATTTAACCCATAGCTGGAGGGAAGAGATGGATTACTACCTTTCCCAAGGGTATTTGCACGCAAGTGAAAGTACACTACTGTACCCTGTAAACATTTAGAAATGGACGGACCTGAAAGAGACTACCATCACCTTTAAATTTGTTGTTTTTCATTTTTTTTTACATGTTTCAGTGCAATTGATTACACCCTGAACTTTCAAATTGACAAAAAGAATTTGGAAAGACTTCAATATTTCAACAATTTTAGGGGGGCTCAGTTTTTCACACGTTATAGTAAAATCGATCCTCCATTTTGGAACCACTCGCTGGTACAACATTACTACCATCTGTAAATTTGTTGATTATCAATTTTTTAAAACTTTTTCCAGTGCAATCTTATCGATTAAACCCTAAACTTTCCAATTGACAAAAAAAAAAAATTGTGAAAATTTCAACATTTAAACTATTTTAGGAGGGGGGCTCAGTTTTTCTTATAACCTTATAAGTCGATCCTGTGCATTGAATACTGCTGCTATATCTAGTTGGGTGCCCCTGCTATCCACCTAGGGGTCCTTGACAAAATCCAACGGAGAATCTGTAATGTGATCGATCCCAACCTAGCAGCTCAGATACAGTCACGTTCTCACCGGTGCAATGTGGCTTACCTGTGTCGCTTCTACAAATACTTTCACGGCTTCTGCTCCAACGAACTTAGCTCACCGGTGTCCCCTATAGATGAATTTTCTAGAGCCACAAGATTAACAACTAGGTCCCATCCTTTTACTATGAAACCAATAAAATATAAATGCAAATTCTACTCCAGCAGCTTCTGTTCTCACACTTCCCGCCTGTGGAATTCCCTTCCATTTACTTGCTTTTCCAACAGCTACAATCTCCAGGAGTTTAAGTGTAAAGTCAATAGTCATCTCTTATCTTGCTAACCTGCATCCTCTCTCTCATGCTCCTTACTCCGAACACTCCACTCTCAGTACCTTAACCCTTCTCTTACCCCCTTCCTGACACGCTCTGTAATCTGTCAGTTTTTCTCATAACTTTTCTCCTATGTAACCCCCTGTGCACCAGGGATAATAGATTTCCATGCTTGGGGTGATATGATTATTAAAAAAAAAAGTAACTGCCATTTTGTGAAACAAGTTCCTGCATGAGTGCTTTCCTGAACACTTCAATCTTGACTGTATTTATATTATTCGGACTATTGTCCTCATCTTTGCTGCCATTTGTCCAACATGTTGGCTGTTGTATGCTTCGGCCTTCTTCAGATGTTAGGAATTTTGAACCAAACCCTTTATTACAAGGGAGATAACTCATGACTTTTAATCGAGGCTTCCCGAAAGGAATAGAGTGATTGTAATAAAGGGTTCGGTTTAAAATTCCTAGCACATGAAGAAGGCCAGAGCGTATAACAGCCAAAATGTACAAATGGCAAGAAAGATGAGGGCAATAATCCGAATAATGTAAATATTGTAAATGCTACCTCATGTCAGAAATATAGACAAATTCAGTCTTGACCTTTACATGTCAAAGGTTAATCCCTAGCTATCCTACTTATCCTCATAATCTTTACTTCCTATCAACTTTTTTTCATGTCACACACATCAATCATTATTTCCATTTTTTTTCTGGGCTTACGGCCTATCACGTTGAATACACCAGTTCTCGCTTGATCACTGAAGTTAAGCAACGTTGAGCCTGGTTAGTACTAAGCGTTTAGTGACGGATGTGTGTGCTTACGGCCATATCACGTTGAATACACCGGTTCTCGCTCGATCACCAAAGTTGAGCCTGGTCAGTACTTAGATGGGTGACCACTTGGGAATACCAGGTGATATAAGCGTATAGTGACGGATGTGCGTTATGGTGCAGTGGATATTGGCTTGGAAAGAGAAATTGGTGAGCCGAGTTCAAATTCCAGTTGAATACCCTGCATTCACTTAAGCACTGGTACCCTTGGGAAAGGTATTAATCCGTCCCTTCCCTCCAGTTATGAGTTAAATAACAAGGGTAGGACTTGGGGACCCTGCCCTTAAAAACAAATCTCAATGAATCTCGATACTCGAAAAAGAAAAATGTATTACTAGACACAAAACTTAAATAAACAACAATAAATTGTTGAAAGAAAAAGGTATTACCAGAAATAAATAAATAAAATTTAGTTGGCAATAAATGACCTGCCAAGGTTGATTTGCCATAAAAACAAAACAACCAACCAACCATTTTTTTCTATAACAGTGAATCTTGAATGACACTCAAGCCTTGTATTTAGAAAAAAATTGTCATAAAAAATTCAGCAAATATCAAAGCAGATGAATTTTTGAGGTATTTCTTTTACTAAATATCATGTCTTTGTATTAATCCGTCCTTTCCCTCCAGTTGTAGGTTGAATAAAAGGGTAGGACTTGGGGGACCCTGCCCTTAAAAACAAATCTCAATGAATCTTGATACTCGAAAAGAAAAAAGTGTTACTAGACATTAAACTTATATAAAAACAACAATACATTGTTGAAAGAAAAAGTTATTACCAGCAATGAATAAAAATTTAGTTGGCAATAAATGACCCTCCGAGGTTGATATGCCATAAAAACAAAACAACCAACCAACCAACCATTTTTTTCTGTGACAGTGAATCTTGAAAATCCAGTAAATATCAAAGCAGATGAATTTTTTAGGTATTTCTTTTACTAAATATCATGTCTTTGGGTGATGCTGCAGTGAAATTATATAAAATTTCAGTTTAGTTTTCTAAACCATGATTTACTTATGTGCAAATACCCTTGCGGAAAGGTATAAATCCACCTCATCCTTATAATTATGAATTTAAGGGTAGAATTTGTATCTGAAAAGACACAAAAACATTGCTATTCTCAAAAAAAACTAATTGTTAATGTAATATTTGCTCGGAAAAAAGGAAATTAATTAATTTTTTTTGTGGAGTAGTTTTTGCATTGAAGGTTATAATCGTGCTATGTCAGTGGCTGATTGACTTAACGCACACAAAATGTTAGGAACTTGGTAATCTTCCACTGAAAAGCTGACTCCTTAGTATTTGGCTAACTGCCAACTAATATCAACTGCCTAGTAGCTCTACTGAACTCCAATAGAACTCCAAAGAACTTCTAAAAATTGCTATGAACTTCCCAAGTTAACTTCCTATTAACTCTTATTAATATAGGAGGGAGAGTCCATTATCTGAGCAATAGGTGTGTTTTACCATAACACTTTTTTGGCAGACCGCCTGCAGTCATTCTCTCACCAGTGTGACATGGCTTCCCTGTGCCTCTTCTATAAGTACTTTCACAGCTTCTGCTCCAATGAACCTAGATCACTGGTACCCCCTAGGTATCAATTTGCATGAGATACTAGATTAGCAAATAGGTCCCACACTTTACAGTGAAACCGATAAAATGTAAACGCAATTTCTACTCCAACAGCTTCTTTTCTCACACTTCCCACCTGTGGAATTCCCTTCCACATACTTACTTCCCCCGACAGCTACAATCTCCAGAAATTTAAATGTAAGGTCAATAGACACCTCCTAACACACTAACTCGCATCCATTCTCTCAAACACCCTTCCCATCTACATCCTTACTCGTCTATCACCCTCCTTCTGACATTTCCTTAATTAACCACTCTTTTTCACCACCTTCCCCAATGTAACCCACTGTGCAATAGTGGAGGTGGAATGCCTTGCTTGGAGTGAAACAATTAAAAAAAAAAAATGTTTCAACTTTAAATAACCCATGAGAGGTTAGATACTGTAAAAGAGAAATCGGTATCAAGTAAAGCAGGAAGAATAAAAATTAAAAGTAAAGAAATTGGTTAAAGAATAAGCACCCAAAATACAAACTTTTCTAAAATGGCTATGAAACAAAATTAAAAAAAATCAAATCAAAGAAGAAAATAAGTCACGATATTTGAAACAAACCTTAAAAAAAAAGTCAAAGGTCAACCAGGCTTGAGACCATTATCAATTTATCAGTTTTGCTCCAGCAGGGAAATGAACAATTAATATGTGCTGGCAAATGAGGTGTGAAAGAGCTGGTTAGTTTTGATTTAATAGCATGGGATGAGAGGGGGTCTCCTCCAGGAGCTACGCTTGAGGGCAATGACCCATTACCTAATAAGCACACTTATTTGATCTTAGTTCACAATAGCCAAGCAACCATATCCACCTTTGACTGACTGAGTTTACTAAGGTACATTTTCTGCTGTTCATAATTACTCCCCAAACAACTACCTTTCATGAACTTGCTGTTACTGACCCTTAAATCTGACCTGCCTACTAAATGCTTCCTTTATTTTCAGTGTTATACATCCACTCTTGATTCATCTATTTAAGCACATTATATACAAATGCTACATAGAGATTATTAGTTTGTTGGGTTCTGAAATTTTTGGTCCATTTAAAATACTGCATTTATTAGAAAATATATTCTGTTTAAATAAAGAAGGAGCCATAAAAATGATTTCTAAGGCTCATATATTTCTGCTTAGTTTTTTTTTTCTTTTAATCATTTCTCCACAAGCAAAGCTGGACCACCACTAGTGTGCAGGGGGGTTACAGTGAGAGAAAAAACTGGGTACAGAAAGTATTGAAGAAAGGATAAAAGATGTACGGGATTGAAAAAGATTGGATGGCAATTGACGTTGGATTTAAATTTTTGAAGATTGTAGCTACTAGGGAAGAAAGTAAACAAAAGGGAGCTCTACAGTTGGGAAGTGCAAGAAAAGAAACTGTTCAAGTTGAAGTGGTAGTTACATTTAACTATTTCAACTGTAAAATTTGTTTTCCTATTACTCAGAGGTTGTTGCCAGACAGAAAGGAAAATTCTCATGACACAGATGCCTATTTCATTTTCATTCAAACTGCATATGTATACATTTATATACGTATGGAGATTTCTGTGTGTATTTCAATTCACTGACAGAGCTACAATCACCCCTGTTGGCGGAGCTTCAGAATACACCAACTGCACCTTTGCAGGAGGTAAAAGTTCCGCAAGGGGGCCACTTGTTAGCCGTGGATAGCAACTCGTGATGCCTGGGAACAGGATCCTGGTGGTTGAGTAGATCATGATCCGGTTGCAATGAGGTCATGGTCCTGCAACACACTGCTTTGACCCTTACCTGGACTAGACGAGTAGTTGAAGGGGCCCAATTTGGTCAATCGGCTGGTCAGATCAAGCTCTAATGTCTACTTCTAAGCACAATTTAAAAACAAAAACACCAAAAAAACACCATCTATCAAAAACTATTCAAATAAAATACTTACGGCCAAAATTTGTACAAGTAACTAATGAGCAGATGTTAGAAGGCGCTGCTTGAGAGTCAGTTGTCAATGTTGAGGCCCACAGGCTCAGACATGATTGCAAACCATCCACTTGTGCACTGATGTTATGGGATGGTGCACAAGGTGATGCAACAGGTGCTCTGGGTCTCTCTTATTGATGAGTATACTGATTGTGTAGTCCCTGAATCATCAAGGCGATAGGGTTCCCCCTTGACGGATCCCAATTGCGGATTCTGACATGGATAGGTGGGTGGGAAGCACAGTCAAAAACTCAGATGAAATATTTAAATGGAAAACAAACACAAACAAAACCCCTCAAGCAAATTAATTTTCAATAAATCCATTAAGAGACCACATATGAATTCCGACTGTGAGAAGAACCATAACATTATGGAAAGCTTTCCCAGATTCATAATCTTAGAATCTAAGGAAGAGACTCTATTGACAAAATTATCCCCTTTTCTGATACAGAAAGTAATATCCACCAATGTTCCCACTAAAACAGTAAAAAGCATTTGAAACGGAACACTACTAACAGAGGTAGAGAAGAAGAAACATGCCACCTCCCTCCTGGAAATGATCAACTTTCATAATATGAAAGTACGAGCCTACCCTCATAAAAAATTAAATACCTCTAAAAGAGGTGGTGCAAAGCAGGGAACTCACATTATGCACAATTGAGGAAATTAAAAACAGAACTAAAAATCCAAGGAGTAGTTCATGCGAAGAGGGTCTCTATATAAAGAGAAGGAAAAATAATAGAAATAAATACATATATTTTAACTTTCAACACATGTACCATACCGAAATAAATAAAGATGGGTAAAATATAGAAAGGGTGGAACAATTTATCCCTAACCCTCTTTGATGCTATAATTTTCAAAAATTTGGCCAGCATGAGGATGGTAAACGTTGACAAAGAGACGGAGTTCATCTTACAAACGAATATAAGGAAAAAACTAATTGCACAAACTGTGGAGAAGACCCCCCCCCCCGACTCCTACTCGACACATTTAAAAAAAGGAAAAGAAATTTCGACTGTGAAACACCCCAAAAACATCACCTTTCCTGAGGCTCGTAGAATAGTGGAGGGAGATATGAAAGGGAAAACATACTTAGAGGTTGCGAGAGAAACAACAACCAAACAAGATAAATATGAGGTGTTAGTAGAGAAACTTTTACAATTGGGACGGCCTAGGTTCATACAAGAAATCAAACCAGCTCTAACACCCTCATAACACCCTCATAAAACAGTCGAACAAGGAGAAAGGGACCAAAGAAATAGCAACAAAATCAATGGCAATATCATTAATCATCTATATATAGAATAAATAGTGCAAGAAGCCGTGAACATTTTGTTTAAAGTGGAGATTTATTGTTGCTATTATTATTATTAATATTACTTGCTTTTTGTATGATATATTGTGTGTCCATAATAGTATTTGTGACGCTACACATGTTTCAAGTCTAAAGTTAACTCCCTTCAGGTGAATAAACTTGTGACTTCATATATCGAGATCCATTTGCTTTTCTGATGGCCAAGGTTAAGTCAAGTGGTGACCAGTTCAGAGAGTTTAAATTTGTGTGTGTTGTTGTTGATTTTTTTTTTTTTTACACCCGCATGTTATGTTTCTTCTGTCACCTTCATTCTCTGTAAAAAAATTATTCACTGACTTGATTTTGTCTTTATACTTCAAAATTGTTGAAAACAATTTTGATTAAATTGTACTCTTTGAGTCATCTAGTTCTTTTTATTACTTTGGAGATACTATTTGAATTTAGTGTGTTAGAATTAGTACAGAACTAATTTTAGACAATAATTCTTTCCAATTTAACAAGGAAAATTATATTCCAACAACAGGTACTGTGATGGGGACAAAAATGGCACCGACATATGCAACACTCGCATTAGCATATCTAGAAGAAAAACTGTGCAGCCAAATAGAACATAAATATGGGGAAGACACAAAAACGGAATTCACTAAATCATGGAATAGATATCTAGATGATTGTTTTATCTTTTGAAGATCAACATAGGGAGACATAAATAAACTACACAATCTACTAAAAAACTTGCACCCCAAAATTAAGTTCACGCTAGAATATAGTTATAAAGAATTGCCATTCCTAGACATACTCATAAAAAACAAAAATAATTATATCATCACAGACATTTACCATAAACCCACAGACACTCAACAATACCTCCATTTCAAGAGTCCCTACCCTAAAAGTTGTCTAAAATCCATCCTCTACTCCCGAGCATGATGAATTTGCACAATAGTAGCTGACGAAAAAAATATGCCTAGAAGAACTAGGAAAAACATTACATATACCCCCACCCCACTAATAAACAAGGGTTTTAAACTGGCAGAAAAAATACCATTAGAATCTCTCCGGAAAAAAACAAAACATGAAAATGAAGAAAACATTCTAGCATACATTTCAAAACACAACAAAAACAATCCAGAATTATTTACAAAGATCAAAACATACATCGAATTATACAACAAAATGAAATGAAGAAAATTTTAAAAACAACTAAAATAATTAATAGCAAACGCCAATCCAAAAGTTTAAAAACATGTCCTAACCTCATTAAAATTCAAACAGCACACAACAGAGGGGGTCACAAAATGCAACAACAAAAAAAAAAGATATGGGGTATACAATACAATAATAGAAGGAAAACACTTCAAGTTCAAAAACACATCTGAGCTTCAACTCTAAAAACGTAATTTATGCTCTAGAATGCAATGAATGCACAAAAATATATGTGGGGGTGACACAAGGCCTGAAGAGAAGAGTTGCCCTGCACAGAAGTTACATTAAACTAGCAAATAACAAGAAATTGTATGTTTCCCAACATTTACATGAATGTAGTGGAGGTAAGTTCAGAGTAATGCCTATCTACCAAAATGCAGATTATGACATACACATTATGCAGAAAGAAATATTTATGAAAAAAATACAAAACAACATGAAAACCCTAAGACATAAAGAGACACACAAAATTCAAATGCCAAAAAAAAAAAAATGCACACACAATCTAAATTCAAATAGTATTTCCAAATATTACCTTCTTTCGGCAAAGTACTCGATACTCTGATCAACACGGAATTGGCTAAGCATCTATTAGTCCTTTACCTCTTTCGGCAAAGTACTCGATACTCTGATCAACACGGAATTGCCAAGACCATTAGTCTCTTAATTCTTCGGCAAAGTACTCGATACTCTGATCAACACGGAATTGGCTACATCTATTAGTCTCTTCCTCTTCGGCAAAGTACTCGATACTCTGATCAACACGGAATTGGCTAAGCATCTATTAGTCTCTTACCTCTTTCGGCAAAGTACTCGATACTCTGATCAACACGGAATTGGCTAAGCATCTATTAGTCTTCCTCTTTCGGCAAAGTACTCGATACTCTGATCAACACGGAATTGGCTACATCTATTAGTCTCTTCCTCTTTCGGCAAAGTACTCGATACTCTGATCAACACGGAATTGGCTACATCTATTAGTCTCTTCCTCTTTCGGCAAAGTACCTGATACTCTGATCAACACGGAATTGGCTAAGCATCTATTAGTCTCTTTACCTCTTTCGGCAAAGTACTCGATACTCTGATCAACACGACCACAAGCATCTATTAGTCTCTTACCTCTTTCGGCAAAGTACTCGATACTCTGATCAACACGGGAATTGGCTAAGCATCTATTAGTCTCTTCCCTCTTTCGGCAAAGTACTCGATACTCTGATCAACACGGAATTGGCTACATCTATTAGTCTCTTCCCCTTTCGGCAAAGTACTCGATACTCTGATCAACACGGAATTGGCTAAGCATCTATTAGTCTCTTCCTCTTTCGGCAAAGTACTCGATACTCTGATCAACACGGAATTGCTACATCTATTAGTCTCTTCCTCTTTCGGCAAAGTACTCGATACTCTGATCAACACGGAATTGGCTAAGCATCTATTAGTCTCTTCCTTTTCGGCAAAGTACTCGATACTCTGATCAACACGGAATTGGCTAAGCATCTATTAGTCTCTTCCCTCTTTCGGCAAAGTACTCGATACTGATCAACACGGAATTGGCTACATCTATTAGTCTCTTCTCTTTCGGCAAAGTACTCGATACTCTGATCAACACGGAATTGGCTAAGCATCTATTAGTCTCTTCCCTCTTTCGGCAAAGTACTCGATACTCTGATCAACACGGAATTGGCTACATCTATTAGTCTCTTCCCTCTTTCGGCAAAGTACTCGATACTCTGATCAACACGGAATTGGCTACATCTATTAGTCTCTTCCTCTTTCGGCAAAGTACTCGATACTCTGATCAACACGGAATTGGCTAAGCATCTATTAGTCTCTTCCCTCTTTCGGCAAAGTACTCGATACTCTGATCAACACGGAATTAGCTGGGCATCTATTAGTCTCTTCCCTCTTCGGCAAAAGCACTGGATAATTTCCGATCAACACGGAATTGGCTAAGCATCTATTAAGGTCTTCTTTCCCTCTTTCGGCAACACTGATACCTGATCAACACGGAATTGGCTACATCTATTAGTCTCTTCCCTCTTTCGGCAAATACTCGATACTCTGATCAACACGGAATTGGTTACATCTATTAGTCTCTTCCCTTTCGGCAAAGTAATATAAGTAGGTGAGTGCATGACAAAATATAAAAAACCTCTTAGTGGTGCTTTTCTTTCTCAGAAGTAACGTCTTCAGACTAATAATGTTTATATTAATGGAATAATAGATATTTGTAGCTGGTTAAGGAGGGTGATGAGAAATCCAAACAATTGGTTTGGTACCACTGAGATAATTTGGAAATTTTTAAATATAATAGTTTCATCTAAGTAAACTATATAAAGATTTAAGTTATAAAATTTCAAGGCATTTTCAGGGGGAAAAAAAACTTAAATATCTGTAAAATAAAACATCATTTTTCAATTCTCAGATAGTTCAATTTACAAGCATAAAACAGCACATTAAAAAATAGCAATTGTTACCAACCATATTGTATGCATGTTTTTTTAACAGGGTAATTATGAAATTGATATTTCCTTCACACGGCACTGGTAATGATTTGCTCTAAAACACCTTTTTTTTTGTTGCTGATATCCATTTAATCTACAGTAAAGAAATCTTCAATTTGTTAAACTCTGTTGAATGAAGAAGAGACTGAATTTCTGGCAAATTACTCAAAGAGACCAATACTCTTGAGAAAGACTGAATGTCAATAAAATATGTCAATGATGCTTGTGACAGTTTCTGTTGATAAATATTTTATCCTATGTCATCCAATTAAAACAAGGCTTAAGGAGCATTACAAAGCCTCTGAGCACAAAGAAGACCAATTATGATTGGCTGTTTAATTTCTCAAGAATTTTTATCAAGATTCTTTCCATGGATTAACTTTATAAGGGTTGATTGAGCTTTCCCTTTTCAAGAGAAAATAGAGATTTGGCTCAGTTGCTTCTGAATATTAAGTAATGTCTTCTTGAGTGCATTTTTTCTGTTTCCTGCTTACAATTTTCATTGATACTTCTTTTTTATTTTATTTCTAACTATGAAATTTTATCTCAATCTGTTTTATTTATTTATTGATCTTTGGGTCTTCCCTAAAACAAAAACAAGTCATTTTGTGTCAGGCTGATCTGAAGATATTGTGAATCAGCATTGAAATATTTAAGAAAAATGAAATCTATTTTTTCATTTCTTCATCGAATATTGATTTTCGTGATGTATGTATTTCAGGAATTAATTTTTATCTTTTAAATCTTGAAAATGTCTTCTGGGTTGTGTTTTTCTAGGGAAGCGTACATATTTACATTTATGCAGATGTGAATATCATACATTTTTTATTATACATCTCTTTTTTGTTACATATCTTTTTTATTGTGTGTATTTTGGCAGCATTTTTTCATTAATACAGGTTTCGTTGAATAATATAGACAAGTTTTGTCTATTTATTTTATGTAGGATCCTTTCGTATAATCTGATAAGCTTGATAGTGCTATCGTTAAGACAACAAGAAATCACAGTAATTGTTGATTTTTTTTATCAGGTCTGAGCTTTCGGCTTACACAAGCCATTATCAAAGAAGGAACATTTAATATATAGTGAAAATAGAACATTTAAATTATTAACAATGTGGAATTAAACACTACCCATAGTAGTAGCAGCTCGCAGACCAATCCCCTCATGCCACTATACCCTCATGTGACCAAGAACCCCACCACCACCATTTTGTCACTGTCTGTGGGCATCCGCCACATTAAAAATGGACTTGTCTCTTTGGTTTAATTTTCTTTGTTTAATTCCACTCTGTTAATAATTTAAATGTTCTATGTGGTTATATTATAGGTGCAGTGGTTATCGACTCGTACCGACAAATCAGGGCGCTGAGTATGAATTCCAGTTGAATCCATTGTATTCACTTATGCACAAATACCCCTGAGAAAGGTATTAATTCATCTCTGCCCTCCAGTTATGGGTTAAATAATAGAACAGATTGGATTCTATAGCCTTGGCTGGCAACCACTCTACTGCAGAAAGCAACGACAACCTACTGCAGGATAATCTTCTGCCCAGTCAGATCACCTAAAGCGTGCCTCACGTATGGAACTTAACTGACTGACTGAATATAATAATTGGAGACATGATTAAGGCTTCTACTGGGCATAAAGTGGGAGAGCGGTTTTCTATTGTTATGAAGTGATAAATTGATCCCCCACTAATAATACTTAATATAATAATGTAATATAATCTATCTCTTCTCCCTACAGCTATGAGTTAAATAACAGGATAGATTGGATTTTATAGCCTTGGCTGGCAACCAGTCTACTGCAGAAAGCAATGACAACCTACTGCAGGATAATCTTCTGCCCAGTCAATCATGTCTTTTTCGAGACATGATCACCCAAAGCATGTATCATGTCTTTTTAAAATACATCTTTTTTATCTTTTCATTAATGACCCTTTTTATTATCTATTATCATAAAACTTTTTGTTACACATTCTTTTTTCATTATAAATATATATTTATCATATATTTATCATTTATTTATCATATATTTATCATATATTTATTTATCATATATTTATTTATCATATATTTATCATATCATATATTTATCATATATTTATCATATATTTATTTATCATATATTTATCATATATTTATCATATATTTATTTATCATATATTTATCATATATTTATCATATATTTATTTATCATATATTTATCATATATTTATTTATCATATATTTATCATATATTTATCATATCATATATTTATCATATATTTATTTATCATATATTTATCATATATTTATCATATATTTATTTATCATATATTTATCATATATTTATTTATCATATATTTATCATATATTTATCATATCATATATTTATCATATATTTATTTATCATATATTTATCATATATTTATTTATCATATATTTATCATATATTTATCATATATTTATTTATCATATATTTATCATATATTTATTTATCATATATTTATCATATATTTATCATATCATATATTTATCATATATTTATTTATCATATATTTATCATTTATTTATCATATATTTATCATATATTTATCATATATTTATTTATCATATATTTATCATATATTTATTTATCATATATTTATCATATATTTATCATATATTTATTTATCATATATTTATCATATATTTATTTATCATATATTTATCATATATTTATTTATCATATATTTATCATATATTTATCATATATTTATTTATCATATATTTATCATATATTTATTTATCATATATTTATCATATATTTATCATATATTTATTTATCATATATTTATCATATATTTATCATATATTTATTTATCATATATTTATCATATATTTATTTATCATATATTTATCATATATTTATCATATCATATATTTATCATATATTTATTTATCATATATTTATTTATCATATATTTATCATATATTTATCATATATTTTACTCATCTTGGCCTCAACACTCTGAACTGAATGCACACATTTATGATCACACATTTTCTAAAATACTTAGGGTTAGATTTGAGCATAGCAGAACAACCATACATCTGGTATTTCACATTGTATAAGTTCTGCCTTTAGATGTTTATCGAAAATATGTGTGTGTTACATGTGATTGGTAAAGGTTTGGGAAGTAATCATGTGTTGCATAACACAAGAATTTTTTGTAGTATCAAGACAAGAATCATGAATTATCAAACTTCAAGGATTTCAAAAAAGTGAATAAATTTTACGGAAAGTGTTGAATTTTTGTAACTGATTATATTTTGCCTTTCAATCTCAATTCAATTCTTTTACTTTTTTAAACAATTCAAGCATTTAGCTTCTATTATCTCATGAATTTTAAAATTATATATATAAATATAGAATTTCACAGTTACAGAGATGCACACACATATATATATATATATATATATATATATATATATATAATTTTACATTTACAGAGATGTATGTATGTATATATATATATATATATATATATATATATATATATTTTTTTTTTTTTTTTCTACATGTCAAAACAATTTTAGGAAAATCTATGACAGTGAAAAAAGTAATTTTTTATGTGACAGTTTCATCACTGAGGATTTGTTAGACTAAGGTGGTTTTGATTTTATATATATATATATATTTCTGTATGTACATACATCTTTATATACAAGCATATATATATATATGGTTAGACATCCAATTGCTTTCACCCAGGATTGAAACCTGAACAAATTAGCATCAGTTGGCAATTCTGCCTCTGTGCTAAGGGTGCTTGGTAGAAGAATGCAGACTTTTAACGTACAATATACCATGTAAACATATGACAATAGCTAAGAGTGTTCTAATTCATTGCTGAATAGACGATGCATAGATGCTAGAGTAGCTACTGTTTTTTTTTTTTCAAAGTCTACCATTTTTCCAGAGTGCTCAATCAGGGAGTGAGAACATAAATAGTTATCCGCAGACAGATCTGTTTCACAGTATCACAGCTCATCAATATGGTTAGACATCTTTTAACCAGGATTGTAACCCGACTGAATTGACATCAGTCAGCGATTCTACCTCTGAGCTATGGGCACTTTAGTTAGTTTGTTAGTTTTTGGTCAAAATTAAACGAGACGAGTACACAGTTGTATTAAAAAGTGTTCAATACAATTACATTGTAGAACTTTTGAATATTTTTCATTTGGAAACAAGTTATTTTGGAATCTGTTTTTACCTTTCAGTTTCTTCAAGTTTTTTACAATAATTGATTTTACCATTTTTCAAACGCTCATGTAACAGGGATCTTTTATGAATGTGCAATTCTCAAAATTAGGAGAACTTAAGGACCTTAGAACACTTTCATCTATGATTGTATGATCCTAGTAAGTATTATTGGTATGATCAGCACCTACAAACTAAAATTGAAAGAATACTCTTTAAATTAATCAAAAAACATTTTATTTGGAGTTAGCCATATTTAATAAAAAAAATACTGTGAAGCTATATAGGAAGTGAATTTTCAAAAATAACTTTGATTACCATCATTACTAACTACCTGATGAGACATTGTTGTTTCAATGTCAAAACAAAATGTAGAATTTTGTAGTAAATTGTAGTTTGTACATGTTCTCGCCTTCTACCAAGCGCCCATAGCTCAGAGGTAGAATCGTCGACTGTTGCCAATTCGGTTGGGTTTCAATCCTGGGTAAAAAGCAATTGGCTGTCTAACCATACTGATGAGCTGTGATACAGTGAAACAGATCTGTCTGCGGATGACTATTTACACTCTCACACCCTGATTGAGCACTCTGGAAGAATGGTAGACTTTGAAAAACAGTAGCTACTCTAGCATCTACGCATTGTTCATTCAGCAATGAATTAGAACACTCTCAGCTATTAGACGTGTATAATGATAATATACATGCTAAAAAGTCTGCCTTCTTCTACCGAGCACCCATAGCTCAGAAGTAGAATCGCTGACTGATGCCAATTTGGTTGGTTTTCAATCCTGGCTAAAAAGCAATCGACTGTCTAACCATACTGATGAGCTGTGATACAGCAAAACAGATCTGTCTGTGGATGACTATATATATATATATATTTATAATTTTCAACTTTACAAGCAGTTTTAGTCTCTTCACAGCTCATTTTCAATGATGTTATTTTTTAAGTGTTATGTCCTCATGTTTGGCTGTAATGTAATATTTTGTGTTTTTGAAAAGAAGAGTCCATTAAAGCTATCCCATGATGAACACAGCTGGGCATCTCTTGAGCATCTGTCTATTTTTTAAAAAGCTTTCAAAACTCCATTTCCACTGCTAAATCATATAATGTTGATGGTATGAGAAAAGTGTTTGATATATAGTGCCTCGTTTATTGCAAGGTGCCTTTGATATTGTGATTTAAATATTTTTGCATTTTCAAGCAAAATTTTTATTAAAGGTTCTTGTAAGTTATGGGTTAATAAATGTTTTTTTTATTGCACTATTATTACTAGAGATGTAAGACGTCTATTTTTTTTTTTTTTTTTTTTTAATCATTTCACCCCGAGCAAGGCAGAAACGCCACTGATGTGCAGGGGGTTACATAAATGTAGAAAGATTAATTAGAAAAGAGTGAGGAGTACAAACTAGTTAGAAAGGAACAATAGAAAGCTGAGAAAGCAGGTGCGATGACAGATACATGGGCGGAGAGAACGTGAAGATT
Organism: Ascarosepion bandense; assembly: GCA_037127315.1. NCBI lineage: Eukaryota > Metazoa > Mollusca > Cephalopoda > Sepiida > Sepiidae > Ascarosepion > Ascarosepion bandense. The sequence continues at coordinate 1,022,123 of JBBBDQ010001124.1, forward strand.
ATACAGGGGAGGGGAGAGAGCTAGAGTCCAGTGGTTAGTAGGTGAGTATTAACTAGAGTCAAATAGTTAATAGATGAGTATTGACATTGCATTTAAATTTCTGGAGGTCGTAGCCGTCAGGAAAGCAAGAATATGGGAGTGAGTTCCACAGGCGGGAAGTGCGAGAGAGGAAGCTGCAGGGGTAGAATTGTCGTCTGCGTTTGGCTAACCTGACTGTGAATGGGTGGGACCCAGTTGCCAGTCTGGTTGCACGGGTAAACACCTGTTGAGGAGGCATCAGTGACTTAAGCTCATCCGAGCAGAAGCCATGAAAGTATTTATAGAAGAGACAGAGGGAGGCCACATTTCGACGATGGGAAAGTGGCTGCAGACGAGTCGCCAGATCAGTACCTATCACATTACAGACTCTCCTTTGGAGCTTGTCAAGAACACTGAGGAGAACGGCAGGGGCACAGTAGTAGTATAGCCAATATAGGGAATTGATTTATGACAAGAAACACAATCTTCTACAGGGCATGGAAATTCATACACTATATTAATCATTGCTTGTTTAAATTTGATGGATTTATTATTATAACAAATGATGAGGTTTGCAGTCTTCCATGTTCTATAATATACTATCAATTTTACATGTTTTTGAGGAACTATGGCAGAAATATGGTGTTTAATAATTTTTAAAAATACAAACGCTTAGAAAGTCTAAAATTATGGAACATTTTTACATTCCTTATCTCCAGCAAAAGGAAACATGGAAGAATAATGGAAAAATTAAATAAAAAATTATTTAAATTTTCCTTGTCAATCATTTTTTACAAAACATGTTTAAATCAAAGATTGCTGCCCAAATATACATTAATATATATTTGAAAAGACACAAAAGTGTTGAAACAAAATGGCTACTTTTGTAGTGATATTGTAACATATCCATGTTATAATTTATGAATAAATAATAAAGTGGCTTAAATGATATATGTTCCACAGTTTGATATTTACTTTTTATAAACTGCTCAATAGAGATGTAGAGCATTTTATATATATATATATATATATATATATATATATATATATATATATATGGGCACCTCAGTATGGGGTAATAGTTAGTAAGATCATCTCACTAGAATCATTATAACTGAGTAGTGAGTTTGATCCTCACTGGGTACCCCCTACTTTCAGCCGTGTGTCATGTCTATGCTACACTTAGAAAATCAGATTCCTCCAGGTTTGGGGGTTGGGCACAGGGTTAACAACCCTACCCCATAAAAAACAGTTTGTTACAGAAATAGCAGAAATGCTGCCCTACATGCCATTGGGTGTAATGGAAAAGTTTTATTTATATATATAAACTTATTTATAAATGGAACTTTGTGTGTGTATCTGTTATCTATAGACTCCGAAATGGCTGAACCAATTTTCTTGAAAATTTACACGGTTGTACTATAAGCATCTCCGAGTGTTCTTAACTAGGTTTTATGTCGAGGTACTCCCCCGATAAATATCAAAAATTGATAATTGAAAAAATTGGGTTATAGAAGGAGTAGTCCAATTTTAATCAAATTTGATACACTCATAGACAAAGACATAAGAAAATGATATTCAGAAGTTTCAATGTTGCAGAAAATCGATTATATATATATATATAAAAGGCAAGATGTTTGTGTGTGTGTCTGTTTATCTGCCTGTATGTCTGTATTTCTTTCAGCCCTTTTATTTTAGTTTTTGCTTCGGGTTTGGCTCTAAGTAGGCATAATTGTAGTTCTTAGTCTCAGCCATGATACCATTTACTCAGAGGACTTATTTAGCCTTCAAAATTCAGTTTATGATGAAAAAAACTTATTTGATATCGATACCAGGAAATCAAAATTTGACTTACATCCATTCATTTTTCTTTCAGTCTATGGTTTTGCTTTAACTAGAAACAACTGTTGCTTTTTAGTCTTTTGTGCCAACGTCCAAAGAGTCTGAGCTCCAGGACCATGGATTAATTTTAAAGCTTTCATTAAAGCTTTTTCATTACACCCGAGCAATGCCAGGCTGTACTGCTAGTTTATATATATATAGTAATAGCATACTGCAACTCAAAAGCTATAAACTGATGTTGATTTGATTATGCATAGACATGAAGGAGAAAAGACACTGAAATATTGAATTTAAATTCTTAAATTTAATTTCTTTTTCCATATGTTTGGATATATAGTCTGATTCAATCTAGTTTCTTATTTTTCTGTTTTTTTTGTTTTTTGTCATTTTGTTTATGTTCTTATTAGCTTAAATCTCCGACATTGGGATAATGGATCTGCTAAGAAAGGTGAGATGTTTAAAGAACCTGGATACAAATGTACGGTGGATGGTTCACTTTATAATCACTTTCATTTTAGTAAATTGTTTTCTCTTTTAAAATAGCAGTTTTTAAATCTATATTATAGCCAGACTCATTACAGCAAACAACTAATGCAATGAGTGTTTTTTTAAAGATCCCTTTTGTGTTCATAAAATCCTTTTTTAAAATCCTTTGAGGTTTCTCCTATGTATTCCTTGTGGCAATTATTGCAGTTGATAGAGTAAAGATTTAGCGTATTATTATTTTGTCTTGGATTAAGTCTGTTATGTTAAGCTTAGATAAATTCTTTTCAATTGTATTTGTAATAAAGTTGGTGAGTAGAACAATATGTTTTGAATGATTCTTTTTCTTCACGTCTCCCTATCCCTTGTGGCTATTAGTATGTTTGCTCTTGTTACACCTCGCAACCCCCGTTCCGTCATCCACTTGATCTGGCCCTGCAAATATGTTATCCACTGCCTTACTCTGTCTCTTTTTCCTTCTATCTGGCCAGTCAGTATCAGGTTCTCTAAGCTCTCCTTCCTTATTGCATGTCCCCTGCAGGAACTTCAGTTGTCTCTTCCTGATGCTCAGTATTAATTTCCTTTTTGTTGCCATTCTTTCCAACACCTCATTGTTGCTTGCATGCTCAGTCCACGATATCCGCAGTAGGTTTTATTAAAATGGTTCACTTTTCTATTTTGAAATTTTTTACAGGGATTTTGTTTCATGTTGAATATTGATTAGAATATTGGAAGAATTTAAAAGTATTTCTCCTCTTCATATAAATATTGAGGGCTACTACCTGTATTTTCTATTCCTGTTGGGAGGCACAGTTTTCTTTAGTAGGAATTCTTGATATAGACATGTTGTTATTAATTTTACTATTTAAAAGAAATAAAAAAAACAAAGAACAAGCAGGTACAGCAACTCACAGTAAAAATAATGTTTATAGTAATAATAAATAATGTCAGATTTTAAAAAATCAATTTACAAACACACACATATATATATATATATACACACACACACACACACACACACATATTTTTTGATTTTAAATCCAAAAAGGATGAGCAAATAGATAAAATCCCAAAGCCCAATCATATCAATATTAACTTTATTAATATTAAAATTGATCAAGATGGAGGACTCAATGGCCATCCAATGAAATTAAATTTTTGAAATGTTTTAATTAATTATATAATGTAGAATACTTGGTATATAAGTCAGGTAAATTTCAATAGAGACAAACTCAAAAGAACTCAATGTTAAATTTATTTATTTAATTTAGCAGAGTAATATAATGTAGAAAAGATTTCAGGTATTATACAATTTCATGGGTAATACATATTTTGCAGGCAAACCTTACTGCTCGTCAGACCCGAATGATACAACAGTTAATATTCAATATAATTTTTTTTTAATATTAACTGTTACATCATTTGGGTCTGACAAGCAGTAAGGTTTGCCTGCAAAATATGTATTACCCATGAAATTGTAGAATATCTAAAATCTTTTCTAGAGTGCGTGTATGTATATATAAAGGTTATTTATACTTAGAAAGATATGGCTGAAAATTTTGGGGCATATAATGAGTTAAGAGTACTTGGAGAATTAGATATGAACATGTTTTGAGGGAAAAGTGAATAACAAACTAACAACTTTATGTGACTTGTTGAAAGAATAGGGACTGTGAGTGATGATGGCGTGGGGTAAATATTGCTCAGAGCTACAAAGGAGAGGAAACAGTGGAGAGCTTGAATCACAACCTAATGAAAATATCAGATCAAGACATCTCGCTAATGTAAGCATATAGTCTATAAAGATCTAAGTCCCTAAACACCATCACTTTCAGTGGAGGACTGGCCGTCAATGAACCCTCATCGTCGATGAAGGAGTCATCAGAGTTTCTGTAACAAGTAGGGGTGTTGACTCTATGCAAACCTCTTTATCCTCCAAGTAAGGTAGATTGGTTACCAATCAAGACTACAGAACCCTATCTATCCTGCTATTTAACTCATAACTGGAAGGAAAAGAGATAGATTAATATGTTTCCCAAAGGTATTTGCATGTAAGAGAAAGCCACAAATTCAACTGGAATTTGAACTCGGCTCTCCAATTTCCTCTTCTGAGCTGATATCCGCCATACCACAATGCACGTTCATATAGATAGAAATGCTTGCATCTATTTTTCTAAATGCTTATAAGCTTTCATTCTTGTGAGTTTTTAGCCTTGCTTTTTGTTGTTGTTTTTTTCTGCCTTCATCCATTAAATCCAATCATTCTTTCTTCATTCCAAATTTTCTCTCTTCATTTTCATTTTTGTCTTATTCTGTTTAATTTCTTCTTTTACCTCCCATTCTTTTCATTCTTTTTCAATTTCCTCCTTTTTTTTTTTTAAAGACCTATATAATTTATTCTAATGGTAAAAAATCACTACCTTTGGCCCATTATACCAGATCCAATCTATCCCATAATTCTCTTTGCCTACCATCACTGCCATTATAAAGTGCTTTCTTCTCTGCAGCAAATTTCTGTAAACACAGGACCGCTTATTCAATTGATGCAAAAAGATATTTTACTCTTTTCATAAGGGACCAAAAAACAGGTTATCAGGGAAAAAAATTGATAAATAAAATCTGTAACTTGACTGGAATCCGTCCAAAATTGGATGCATATAATCCAGATGCATTTATGAATAGATGCTTAAAAATGCTGGCAAAGGAAAAAAAACAAGACTAAAAGGCAAATTACAAATATTGCTCAATGTACACTCATGCATGCGCAAAGATTATATATATAATATGTGTGTGTTACATAAATAAGTGCACCAATACAACAATGCATGCTGAGTGTTCTCTGACATGCCACACACAGGTAATCTTATATTCATGTCTGCATACATTTCTATTTCAATATACTCTGTTCCTGGTCATGACATTAAACTGAATCTGGCAGCAAGGCCTCTTATCGGGAGGTTGTGAGGAGCATGGAACCACCTCTTAATTACTGTTGTTCCCAGGTTCACTCTGACCCAGAGTGGTAGCACCTGTTAGGGTCCCAGCTATGGGCAAATAGTTAACTCCCAAACTGGGGTCAAAAAAACTATGAAAACATAAATAGGTTTCTGTAGTAAAAATAACAGCAATACATTTTTCGGCTCACATTATGTCAACACAAGATAAAATCGTTGCTGATGGTAAATGTTTTTATGTTAACATCCTTGTAACCTCTCTGAAGATGGCTCATGTAAGCTGAAAGCTTAGAACCGACTTAATGAAAAATTAGCCAAATGTTGGAGAATTTTTGTCTTTATTTTCACCTGAAATTAAAGCCAAAGTACGATGTTTAGAACGGCTCATGATTAAACATAAGACATTCATTTTCTCTTATATTTAAGAGTATATGTTTAGAAAACTATATATACATATATGCACACTTGTGCAAATTAATTAAAACAACTGCTTTAGTTTTCTTTCTTTCACTATACAATCAGTTTTAAACCAATATGAGTGACAGGATGTAATCGATTTTTATTTTTTCCTCAGATTAGATTATTTGCAGTGATGTGCAGTAACATGAATCTATTTTTGGGGTGTATGATGAAATTTGTTTGGACTTGAAAAATATTGCATCATATTTTTATCACACCTTTACACACTTGTCTTTACTGTCGATTAGTTGTCCTACAATCATTGTCTGTGACGGACCTTATTCCAAGAAGTGTACAAAAATTGTTATGCTGTCTAAACACATTGGAAAGCCTTACAGAGAGATCGCAGATATTGTTGGTGTCAGCCTTTCAACTGTCAGTTGTGTCATTAAGGTGAAGAAACAAACTGGATCCATCAGTCCAAACAGAAAGGAAAATGCAGATGGAAGAAGAAAAAAAACAATGTTAAATTATTATTTATGAGGTCTTTTCCATGTTTACAGAAGAGACCTCATAAATAAATTTTTTTTTTTAATCGTTTCACCCTGAGCAAGGCAGAAATGCCACTGATGAGTGGGGGGCTACATAACTGTAAAAAGATTAATTAGAAAAGAGTGAAGAATACAATCTAGTTAGAAAGGAGCAATAGAAAGCTGAGAAAGCAGGTGCGATGACAGATACATAGGTGGAGAGAAAGGGAAGGATATACGGGGGTGGGGAGAGAGCTAGAGTCCAGTGGTTAATAGATGAGTATTGATATTGCATTTAAATTTCTGGAGGTTGTCAGGAAAGCAAGAATACGGGAGCGAGTTCCACAGGCGGGAAGTGCGAGAGATGAAGCTGCAGGAGTAGAATTGTCGTCTGCATTTGGCTAACCTGACTGTGAATGGGTGGGATCCAGTTGCCAGTCTGGTTGCACGAGTAAACACCTGTTGAGGAGGCACCAGTGACTTAAGTTTGTCCGAGCAGAAGCCATGAAAGTATTTATAGAAGAGACAAAGGGAGGCGACATTTCGTCGGTGGGGAAGTGGCTGTAGTCGAGAAAATAATTTATTCATAAGGAAAATTCTGAAGAATGCCACCCTGAGATATTAGCAAAATATCAATCTGCACCTCGGTTTTTCCCCATCTCACCTTTCCTTATAGAAACAGCTCTTTCCCAGGCCAACCTACGAAGCAAAAATATCAAAACATCCATAGAAAATGGTTAATTTCCGTCATTTTAACATCTAATAGCATAACATTATACATCACATGAAAAAATTCTCCTTAAATATGAACTATGATATTTTTAAATGTTTAATAATTTCTGTTAATCTTATGTATAAATTATGAGTTTTTTGTTGCTAATCATTTTTTTTTTGTCTACAGATATGTTATTTAAAATGAAATTTTAATCTCTTTGCCTTGATAAAGTCCATCTCAGGATGAAACATGTAGGCAAGAAAAATATAGTTTTCCTCTTGTCTTCTTTATTTAACCATAAGATTATAACTGAGTATACTTTTGCATATATACACATATATATAATATTATTCATTATTACATTAGAACAAGTACAAACTACTACAAAATTGTACATTTTGTTTTGACATTGAAAGAACAATGTCTCATCAGGTAGTTAACAATGATAGTATCAACAAACATAAAAATAGACAAGCTTTTGACAGTAAAATAAAACTTTCCAAATTATGCTGTTATGATACTAGGTGTTTCTATTATTTTGTCTACCTACTGTATATCAAGTGTAGGCAGAAGTTTGCTGCATTTTATAGTAAAAAATAAAACCCTTTTTCAGGCACACAGTCTCTACTTTAAAAGAAAAAAAGATTCTGATAATTTTTCATACACAAAATATATTTGTGCTTCCCATATGGTCACAGTTATTAGAATAATTTTTAATTTATGCTTTATTTAAAACAAAGAAAAGAGTACTGGACTGTTATATATCTGTCCTCCTATATGGCAGTAAATGCTGGACATTTTTTTTTAAAGGTGAAAGAAAAACTCGTAGAAACAAATGTTTCTATTTAAGGATGCTGAGGTTACCATGGACCAAATATATAAGCAGTGACAGGGTTTTGAAGAGTATGAAAACAAAAAGCAAATTTATACTTAGCATCAAGAAGATATAGCTAAGGTTTTGGAACATGTAATGAGGAAGGAAGGCTTGGAGAATCTGATACTCATTGGCCAAATAGAGGAAAAGATAGATGGGGAAAACAATGCATGACATACTTGATGGCTTCAATGAGTGTATGGCAGAGCAGAGTTTGAGAGAAATAACAGGACAAATTATATTAAGAGCAACAAGGAACAGGAAGATGAGAACTATGGTCACCTATGTCTTGAAGGGACATGGCATATAAAAGGAGAAAATATTGAAAGGTCTGATTTCAAAATCAGCAACTCAGCAACCCTTTTGCTTGCAAAATCCATAATACCAACTTTCATACAAGTTCTTTATTTCAGAGGGAGTTTACTCTTGTTTGTCGTGATTACAGATCTCGGGGGGGGGGAATACTTGCTGAGTCATACAAACATTAGAAAACATTTTTGTGAAACGAAAAGAAATAATGATTGTTTATTATTAGTTTTGCGCATGTTGCAATGAATCCATTTGTTTGTTTGTTTGTTTCGAGGCTTAATGACCCATCAATCCTTATGGGATCATTTAAGGTCATAACCAATGATTTTTGGGTAAGGTTATTTTATTTTTACAACATTTTTCTTTTCACGATTCATTGGGATTTGTTTTTAAGAGCAGGGTCCCTAAGTCCTACCCTTGCTATTTAACCCATAACTGGAGGGAATGGACGGATTAATACTTTTCCCAAGGGTACCAGTGCTTAAGTGAATGCAGGGTATTCAACTGGAATTCGAACTCGGCTCACCGATTTCTCTTTCCGAGCCGATATCCACTGCACCACAACGCACATCTGTCACTATACGCTTACAGCACCTGGTATTCCCAAGCGGTAACCTATCTAAGTACTGACCAGACTCAACGTTGCTTAACTTCGGTGATCGAGCGAGAACCAGTGTATTCAACGTGATAGACCGTAAGCCTCCATTTCTTTGACTCAGCCATTGGACAAAAGTGTTCCGGTGAAATTGGCGCCAGACTCTCTCATAATTCTACATGATAACACTTAAAGAAATAAATAACAATCAAAAGTATTATGGTATATTAAAAGTACTTGTTATTTCATATAGTTTTAAGGTATGCTCTATCTATGGATAAAAGTGCTCAATGTCAGGGATAGAGCCCATGTAAATATAAATATAAATGTGGACACCGAGGTTAACACTGAAAGGTGACAGTCTGTTTAATGTTTGAGTGCCTGAAGATTATCCGGTTTTACATATCTTCAGATCCAGATATCCTGTGACTTAACTCTCACAACAGACCTCAAGTGGAATGACTTTTTGAATCCATAGCGAAATCCTCTGCTAAGAAAGTCAGTTCTCTGTGTAGGGCCAGAGTGTTTTCCAGTCTAAAACAATCCTGCATATATACAAATCTACCATCCACCCGTGCATTGAATACTGCTGCCATATCTGGTCGGGTGCTCCTGCTATCCACCTAGGGGTTCTTGACAAAATCCAACGGAGAATCTGTAATGTGATCGATCCTGACTTGGCAGCTTGGATACAATCGTTTTCTCACCGATGCAACGTAGCTTCCCTATGTCTCTTCTATAAATACTTTCACGACTTCTGCTCCGATGAACTTAGCTCACTGGTTCCCCCTATATATAAATTTACTCGAGCCACAAGATTAGCAACTAGGTCCCGCCCTTTTACTCTAAAACCAATAAAATGTAAATGCAAATTCTACTCCAGCAGTTTCTTTTCTCACACCTTTTGCCTGTAGAATTCCCTTCCATTTACTTGCTTCCCTGACAGATAAAATTTCCAAGAATTTAAATGTAAAGTCAATAGTCATTTCCTATTTCACTGACCTGCATCCTCTCTCTCTCATGCTCCTTTCTCTCCGTCTACTCCACTCTCATCAATATTCTCATCCTTCTCTTACCTACTTCCTGACACTCCCTATAACCTGTCACTTTTTTTCATAACTTTCCTCCTATGTAATCCCCCTGCAAAACAGTGGCAGTAAAATGCCTTGGGGCAATATGGTCATAAAAAAAAAATATGGTTTATTATTATAGTGAATATTTGTAATTGAAATAATATTTGGTTTTACTTTAAACCAGTGTCTCCTAACCTTTTTTCAATTATTGCCATCTTTGGGCACAAACTTTTTGTCAAAAAAGATTTTGCCATATTCATGAATTTTCAGCCATTGTACACTTTCGAGACATGATCACCCAAGTGTGTATCACATATGGCACTTAACTGACTGACTGAATATAATAGTTGAACATAGGATTAAGGCCTCTACTGGGCATAAAGTGGGGGATCAGTTTTATATTGTTATGAAGTAATAAACTGATCCCCCACTTATTACTATATAATAATATAATACATATCTTCCCTTTCTAGCTATGAGTCAAATAACAGGACAGATTGGGTTCTATAGCCTTGGTCGGCAACCAGTCTACCACAGAAAGCAATGGCAACCTACTGCGAGATAATCTTCTGCCCAGTCAGTCATGTTTCTTTTGAGACATGATCACCCAAGCGTGTATCACGTATGGCACTTAACTGACTGACACTTTGTACAATGGCTAAAACATTGTCAATATGGTAACATATGAGGACAATAGTGTAAATAGTGTAATATTCAATAATTTTTGAAAATTTGAAAAAAAAAATGTATAAATGCCCACCACCCACTGAATATGTTCACCACCCCCAAATGTAATAAAAACTACTAGTGCCTCCTTTTAATATACGAGACAAAGTCGTGAAAGTATTTATAGAAGAGACATAGGGAAGCTACATTGCACCGGATACTAGCACCCACTTTGGGAAACACTGCTTTGAACAGTGTGTATTACATCTCTCAGCATGTGCACATGAGAAATCTCAATAAAGCAAATCTGCCCTCCAGCTGGAATCAAGATTGTGTCCCTCTTTGTAGGAGAAACCACTGTTTGATTCAGTGTGCTTTACCACTTGGCGATGAAGAGTGTCACATTTCTTATTGAGGAAATTACACCTACTTCATTAGGATATTTTTCTTGGAAACCCATGTTTGCTTAGTTTCAGATCTGAAATGTAAACAAAACAATTTTTAAGAATTTATGGATTTTAATTTTAATCCAATATTTTTATTAATTCAAACTTTATCATAGCAGATACTCGTATTGAAATAAATGTCACATTTTTATTTTTACTATAAACCATGTGTATTGTGTCAGCATATTTAAACAGTCTCAGGCATTGATTGTATGGTAGGGTGGGTGATGGTCTTGGCTGGATCTGCTGAACCTTGCATTGCCTTCTTTTTACATCCTCCTCAGTTTTTCTTCTCTCTTCAAAAGTGGAACGACCGAAATGAATTGCTCTTCACCAGGATGGACTGTCGACAAATTCTGTTTCCCAGGGCTGATTTCAGCTTGAAGGAGGGAAGACTTCAACTATTCCTTTGAATCTGTGTTTTATTGCAATTCACAGATAATAATGAAAAGTCTGTGTCGAGTCAAGACTGCTAATTTCCTGAAAGGACATGGCATTAAAAAAATATAATACTCACTGCAAGGAAAGACTCAAAATACTTACGTTATTATTAAAGAAAGTAACAATCTGCATTAAGTGAACTATCTTTCATCACAGATTTTTTAAAATCTTATTTCGTCCCAAGCAAGGTGATAATGCCACTAAGATGCAAGTGATTACTGGGCGTGAAAGATAGAAGGCTTTAGGGCATAGAAAGAACAATAAAAGAAACAAGTTGCAGGAAGACAGAAGATGACAATAGATGTTGAAGTTTAAATTTTTGAAGCTTGAAGTTTGCAGGGAAACAAAGAAACTGAAAGAGAATCTGGGTCTGGACCAAGGTTTTTTTTCACTCATTTTGAGGAAGCCCTTCCTGGGTGACTTCTACTGTTTTTATGTTTGTCTTTTCAGGGAATGTGCCGTACTCATCACGCTTGGCAATGTGAGTTGGTTAAAACTATTTAAACCATAGCTAGTTGCTTGTGTAGATCTCATAGATCTGCTCTTTGACAGATTTTGTTTTCCTTTTACCTGCAGGGTGCATACACCACTCTCCTTACTGACCATCAACAACTCCTCAAAAGGAGCTGTCTACCCAATTTCACTCACAAGCTTGGGTCAACCCATGGTATGTTTTTCAGGCACTTTCCAAAGATGCACTGGCATTGCTTCCCCCAGATCGTTAACATCAAAAAGTCTCTTTCCTGACAAACCAATCATGGTGTGATTCAAACCTGGGCATCATGGTCAGAAAGCAAACATTCTAACAACTTTATTATAATAGAATTTACAGTTACATTGAGATATTTCAACAGTAAAATATGAGACCTAGTTGCCAATCTAGTAATACATTTAAATTCATGTAGTCTAGCAGAAATGTGGTTCTACAGAAGGATGCTGCGGATATCGTGGACTGAGCATGCAAGCAATGATGAGGTGTTGGAAAGAATAGCAACGAAAAGAAATATATACTGAGTATCAGGAAGAGATAACTGAAGACATGCAATGAGGAAAGAGGGCTTGGAGAACCTGATACTGACTGGCCAGATAGAAGGAAAAAGAGACAGAGTAAGGCAGTGGATAACATATTTGCAGGGCCTGATCAGGTGGATGACGGAATGGGGGTTGCATGGTGTAACAGGAGCAAGCATACTAAGAGCCACAAGGGGTAGGGAGATGTGGAGAACCATGATCGCCTATGTCCTGAAGTGACAGGGCACATAGAAGAAATCTAGGAACCAAGAAGGAGGGATCATTAGAGTGCCACGAAAATATTTATGGAAAAGACAGTGGGGAAGCTACATCACAGCAGTGAGAAAGTGACTGAAGTCAAGATGCCAGGTCAGGATTGATAACTTTTAAATGTCTTTGGAATTATGTGAAGTGTCTCAGCAGTAGGAGCACCAGACCAGATATGGTAGCAGTATTCAATGCACAGATGAATGGTGGATTTAGAAATGAGCAAAGATTGAATCTGGCAAGAAAAATTGTCTGGCACAAGACAATGAACCAACCTTCCTAATAGCAGACCTAGCAATTATAAAGAAAACAAAAACACTCCTAAAATGCCAGTTAAATTTGACGGAACTTGTTTAAATGAGGACTTTTTGCCAAAACATATTAAATGTGTGTGCATGTAACATTCTGTATATGGCAACTTTTACTGATTGTACATCTGAAAGTTTTCAAACATTAGAGATCAGGGTCTCCATTAATATTCATTTTGAAGCTTCATAATTGACAACTGATGGTCACTCACCTTTAGGCTTTATTTCAAAGGAATAAGTCCTTAATCTTATGCTTAAACTAGTTTTGGGTCACTGATAGGATGAGACCCTGTATGGCTTCTCACAAGTTGGTTCTAGAGATTACTAGCGATTGTGTAAGTGCATATTGAACAAGAGCAAATCTTCGTTCCCTTCTCTATTCAATCAATTTGAAGAATTGATATTTATTGCAGATAATTTCTGGGCAAAGCATTCTACTTATCTTCCAACTCCACTCTTGATACATTAGGAGTATATTTGCTTGATTTTTCCCCAAGAAAAGCATCTCTATTGATAGACATATGTATATTTTTAGCCATGGCTTCTGCTATCATTTCTAAACTAGATCCTCACAAGGCATGATGATTTGATGGTATCCCTAAAATTGTCCTAAAGAATTGTGCTCCTGAACTGGGTCCTGTTCTCTCTAAATTCCTTGTTGCTTCTTCCTTTCCAGCTTAGAAATCCTCCCCCCCTGTAGTTTTCTTTCTTTAGGTATTTATTCAGTTGACATAACTATTTACTCGTATCTTAGTAGCAAGTCTAGCCTGTCTGGCAATGTAAATCTGGCAAATCCACTTGAAAAGAATATCTAATCAGTGGTTAACTAGGGCAATGAATGGCTAGATTGGCAACTAGATCTCATCATTTTTTGATCCCTTGAATTATCACCCTCTTAGTTTTTTATTTCTTTTTGGAAAAGTACTAAGGGCTCTGGATATGCGTTGTGGTGCATTGGATATTGGCTCAAAACAAGAAATCGGGGAGCAGAGTTCAAATTCCAGTTGAATCCATTGCATTCACTTACAAACAAATATCTTTGGGAAAAGTATTAATCTGTCTCTTCCCTCCAGTTATGGGTTAAATAGCAGGACAGATTGGGTTCTGTAGCCTTGGATGGCAACCAGTCTACTGCAGAAAGCAATGGCAACCTACTGCGAGATAATCTTCTGCCCAGTCAGTCATGTTTCTTTCAAGACATGATTGCCCAAAGCCTGTATCATGTATGGCACTTAACTGACTCAATGTTTGCATAATATGGAATAAGCTTTCAGTAAAAACTTGTCATAGCCTAAAAATCACTTTAGGCTTTTAGAATCTGTTGGTTTATATTGTGGAGTAGTTTTCGCACTGAAAGTTATAATCGGGCTTTGCCGGTTACTAATCGACTTAATGCACCCAAAATGTTAGGAACTTGGTAATCTTCCACTAAAAGCTGACTCCTTAGTATTCGACTAACTGCTGACTAATATCAACTGCCTAGTAGTTCTACTGAACTCCAATAGAAGTCTAAAGAATGAATGGCTAGATTGGCAACTAAATCTCACTATATTGTGATCCCTTGAATTATCACCCTCTTAGTTTTTATTTCTTTTTGGCAAAGTTGTTGGTTGTTTTGTTTTTATGGCATATCAACCTTGGCGGGTCATTTTTTTGCCAACTAAATTTTTATTTATTGCTGGTAATACCTTTTTCTTTCAACAATTTATTATTGTTTTTATATAAGTTTTGTGTCTAGTAATACTTTTTTCTTTTTGTGTATCAAGATTCATTGGGATTTGTTTTTAAGGTCAGGGTCCCCAAGTCCTACCCTGTTATTTAACCCACAACTGGAGGGAAGGGACGGATTAATACCTTTACCAAGGGTATCAGTGCTTAAGGGAATACAAGATATTCAACTGGAATTTGAACTCGGCTCACCGATTTCTCTTTCCGAGCCGATATCCACTGCACCACAATGCACATCCATCACTAAACACTTACAGTACCTGGTATTCCAAAGTGGTCACCCATCTAAGTACTGACTAGGCTCAATGTTGCTTAAATTCAGTGATCGAGCGAAAACCGGTGTATTCAACGTGATATGCCGTAAGCGAATAAACACTTACAGCACCTGGTATTCCCAAGCGGTCACCCATCTAAGTACTGACCAGGCTCAACGTTGCTTAACTTCAGTGATCGAGCAAGAACCGGTGTATTCAATGTGATATGGCTGTAAGCCTTTTTGGCAAAGTACTAGAGGCTCTAATTAATGCTGAAATGGTTAAGCATCTGACTTAAGGACAATAAAAGAACAGGTTTCTTGCATACAGGAGATGGTGATTGGCATTGCATTTAAATGTTTGAATATTGCGGATTGCTGAAAAGCAAGAAACCAGAAGGGAGTTTTTAAAGCAAGAAAAAGAAATTTTGGAATAGAACATATGGTTGCACCTAACACATCCAAACAGTAAACATTGCATTGTCTTCTTTTGGATTAACAATGTCTTCTGCTTTGCCATGTCGACTGCCAGGGTGTTAATGACCATCACTAAATTTGCCTATCAGGCTTTAGATAATAGCAGCGAAGATCTAGGTGTGGTTCTAGATATATCTAAGACGTTCATCTTTTTTTGGCAGCTTGATCTTTTTTGCAAGCATAAGAGCTATGATGTCACAAGACAAATATTTGGTTTAATCCAAGCATTTTTAGAAAATTGTGTTATGAAAGTCATGTTGAATGGATACATTCAAGTAATCTAGGAGGTTTGGCAATGTAAACCTGGCAGCTGCTCTCAAAATCACCTTCAATCCGTGGTTAACCGGGGCAACAATGGTTTATAAATTTTAAAACCTCCAAAACCAAACTGCCTGCCATTAGTATGACTGACACTAACCTTTAGGAGAGCAACTGTTTGCACCTCCTTGATCTCATGTTTTCTACTGATACTTTTTTTTTTTTTTTAATCATCTCACCCCAAGCAAGGCATTCCACTGCCACTATTGCGCATGGGGCTACATAGGGGAAGGTAAAGAGAAGGAGTGGTTAGACATAGGGAATGTCAGGAGGAAGGTGACAGATGAGTAAGGATAGCGAGGATGAGGGTTGGGCAGATGGGAAGAGTGTTTGATAGAATGGGAGCAGGTTAGTGTGTTAGGAGGTGTCTATTGACCTTACATTTAAACTCCTGGAGATTGTAGCCGTCGGGGAAGCAATCGTGTGGAAGGAAATTCCACAGTCGTGAAGTGCGAGGAAAGAAACTGTTGGAGTAGAAGTTACGGCTGCATTTTATCGGTTTCACTGTAAAAGGGTGGGATCTAGTTGCTAATCTAGTATCTCGTTCAAATTCGTATTTAGGGGGCACTAGTGATCTAAGTTCATCGGAGCAGAAGCCGTGAAAGTATTTATAGAAGAGACACAGGGAAGCCACGTCGCGCCAGTGGGAGAGAGACTGCAGGCGGTCTGCCAAGTCGGTATCTATCACATTACAGACCCTCCTCTGATATGAAGTGGAAAGATTATATTGAATCAATTGCTAGGTTTACTGCTAGGAAAGTTGGATCAGTTTGTTGTACCAGATAATTTCTCTAATCAGAATCCATCTTGGATATTTATAAATCTGCCATTCTTCCATACACTAAACATTGCTGCCATATCTGGTTTTGTGTTCCTACTATACATATCTCTAGATTTTTGACAAAATCCAAAAAAGTGTCTGTAATGTTATCAATCCTGACCTGGCATCTCAACTTTAGTAACTTTTCAACTGCTGTGATGTGGCTTCCCTCAATCTTTTCTATACATATTTACATAGCAATTATCATGATGAACTTTTTTCCTTGGTATCTAGATTACATAAACGTAAGCATTCTACTAGCTTGACAACTAGGTCTTATCACTTTACTGTTTGGATGTGTTAGGTGCAACCATATGTTCTATTCCAAAATTTCTTTTTCTTGCTTTAAAAACTCCCTTCTGGTTTCTTGCTTTTCAGCAATCCGCAATATTCAAACATTTAAATGCAATGCCAATCACCATCTCCTGTATGCAAGAAACCTGTTCTTTTATTGTCCTTTTCATTCCTAGCTTCTTGTGTTCTAATGGTCAGATACTACTGCATTTCCTTCCACTTCTGGTTCCTACAGGCAGTTTCAGGGGCTTTGAGGTGCAGTTTTAAAATAATGTCTGACAATTGCCAGAATTTCAATATCTTCATCTGCTACAATTACATCTAGAACAAACAGTATTGCTGAATTGTATTGATAATGATCAGTCAGTCAGTTAAGTGCCATACGTGATACACGCTTGGGCGATCATGTCTCGAAAGAGACATGACTGACTGGGCAGAAGATTATCCCACAGTAGGTTGCCATTACTTTCTGCGGTAGACTGGTTGCCGACCAAGACTATAGAACCCAATCTGTCCAGCTATTTAACCCATAACTGGAAGGAAAAGACGGATTAATACCTTTCCCAAGGGTATTTGCGCGTAAGTGAATACAATGGATTCAACTGGAATTCGAACTCGGCTCCCCGATTTCTTGTTCCGAGCCGATATCCACTGTACCACAATGCACGTCCATTGATAATGAAACAATACATGTAATAATAATTCATAGATATTTATATGAAATATATTTACGTGTAATGGTTCATAAAAATATATTTGTTTCTGTTTGATTCCACTCTCTTTTTATAGCCTGTCAACAAGATAGTAATCTCTTTCTTTCTGTGTCAACCACAGTCTGTTACTTTTGCCTTCTTCCTTCCCACACTCTTTGTTTGTGTCAGCTGGCAAAACCCTGCCAAAGATAATAAGGGTAACACTTGATATTGATTGACTGACCAGTAATGGTCTTGGAATATTCAGACAAATTAATAATTCCCTATTTTCTTGATATTTTTATTCAGTGGAAATAATTTTCTTTTCTTTTTTTTTCTTTTTGTTATAGAATCAGTCACCAAAGTTCCATTTCATTGCCTCTTGTCAAAGCACTGATTCATTAGGATTTAATTTTCTGAACATGGGACTGCAATAGAGTTTGGATAGATACAAGGAAACAACTTCATGCTCTGTTTGTTCCGTTCATTCTATCTCAGAATTTTATGTATTTTTTCTTTCATTTGCTCGTTCAAACATTTAGCTTCCTTCCTTTAATTTTTTTTAAAAGCTAAATTTTCCATATTTTTCATCCCACTTCCTTTGTTTATTTTTATATATTTCTCTATCTCTCTCTTACTTCATTTTCTTTTTCTGCATTTAATTTTTAATATTGGGTTTATCTTTTTTATTCCCTTTTTCTCCTCTCAGGTCTTTCTCTTTCATTTAATCTCTCTATATAATACTTTCTTTCTCTTTCCCTCTCTCACACACTCTTTTTCTTATTTTTTAATCTCTCTATATAGCACTTTCTTTCTATTTGTCTCTCCCTCTCTCACACTCTCCTTTTCCCTCTCTCACATTTTCTCTTTTCCCTCTCTCACACTCTCTTTTTTCCCTGTCTCGCACTCTCTTTTTTCCCTGTCTCGCACTCTCTTTTTTTCCCTGTCTCACACTCTTTTTTTCCCTGTCTCACACTCTCTTTTTTTCCCTGTCTCACACTCTCTTTTTTTCCCTGTCTCACACTCTCTTTTTTTCCCTTTCTCTCACACTCTCTTTTTTTCTTTCTCTCACACTCTCTTTTTTTCTTTCTCTCACACTCTCTTTTTTTCTTTCTCTCACACTCTCTTTTTTCTTTCTCTCACACTCTCTTTTTTTCTTTCTCTCACACTTTTTCCCTCTCTCACACTCGCCTTTTCTTATCCTTTAATCTCTCTATATAGCACTTTCTTTCTATTTCTTTTTCCCTCTCTCTCACTCTTTTTTCCCATCCTTTAATCTCCCTACATAGCACTTTCTTTCTCTTTCCCTCTCTCACACTCGCTTTTTTCCCTCTCTCACACTCGCTTTTTTCCCTCTCTCACACTCGCTTTTTTCCCTCTCTCACACTCGCTTTTTCCCTCTCTCACACTCGCTTTTTTCCCTCTCTCACACTCTCTTTTTTACCCTCTCTCACACTCGCCTTTTCTTATCCTTTAATCTCTCATTATAGCACTTTCTTTCTACTTCTTTTTCCCTCTCTCACACTTTCTTTTTTCCCCTCTCTCACACTTTCTTTCTTTTTCCCTCTTTCACACTCTCTTTTTCCCTCTTTCACCCTCTCTCTTTTTCCCTCTTTCACACTCTCTTTTTCTTATCCTTTAATCTCTCTATATAGCACTTTCTTTCTCTTTCTCACACTCTTTTTCTTACCCTTTAATCTCTCTATATAACACTTTCTTTCTATTTGTTTTTTGCTCTCTAACACTCTCTCTTTTTTTTAACCTTCTCTTTCTGTCATGCTTTATTTTTCACATTCAACACATTTACTGTCTATATTTCATTCACTCACTTCCTTCAAGTTACTTTTTTCTATTTCTTCTTATCAGTCATTTTCTTTTTTCCTATCATGTTTAATTTTTCATATTGAATGACCTCTGCTGACCTCTGCCTTTCACTTCCCTTGTTCTTTCTCATACTTTCTATTTTCTCATTTGCCCCTCTCTGTTCATTTTAATCTTTCACATTTATTTTCTTTGTCGCCCTCTCTTCTCCGTCTCTGATTTTCTTTTCCTTTTCCTTCTTTAAATCTCTCTTCTCTCGGATTTTTTTACAACCCTCTCTCTTGCAAACTTTTTCTTTCTATTTCTCTATCTTCAAATCCTCTCTCTCTCTGATTCCTTATCTTTATTTTCACTGACTCTGTTCACAGATCTTTTGGACATTTTTTTCAGTTTTTCTACCATTGTCTTTTTTCTGCAAGTCTCTTACTCTTTTTTTACCCTCTCTATTTTTTTTTGTCTTTTTCATTGGCGGTTACAATCTGAACAACAAAGATGATACAGTGCTGACAGTTGACATGGAAAGAAAGCTACAAGACCTCCTAAAAAAGGGTGATGAAAAAAGTCAAAAGAAAGGACTACAAATAAACCACAAGAAAACCAAATGTATGGTCATCAGCAAAAAGAGGAACCCAAAATACCAATTACAGGTGGGGGATATGAAAATCAAACAAATAAAAACATTTATGTACCTGGGAAGTGTTCTAACAGAATATGGAAAGTGCAACACAGATCTGAAGGTGAATTAGAATGGCCAAGGACGTATTCCAGAAGCTGAGCAGAGTATTAAGAGACAGGAAAATTTTGCTAGAAACAAAGAAGAGAGTACTGGATTGCTATGTAATGTCTGTCCTTCAATATGACAATGAATGCAGAACAATATCATCAAAGATGAAGGAAAAATTTGAAGCAACTGAAATGTGGTTCTACAGAAGTATGCTGCAGATATTATGGATCGAGCATGTGAGCAATGAGGAGGTCTTGGAAAGGATGGAAAGGAAAAGGAAATTAATACTGAGCATCAGGAAAAGACAGCTGAAGTTCCTGGGACATGTGATGAGGAAGGAAGGCTTGGAGAATCTGATAATCACAGGTCAGATAGAGGGGAAAGAGAGATGGGGGAAAGCAGCGGAAAACATATTTGATGGACCTGAGCAGGTGGACGGCAGAGTGGGGTTTGGTTGGGGTAACAACAGAAAGCATGCTAAGAACCACCAGATAGGGAGACGTGGAAGACCATTATCACCTAAATTTCGAAGGGACATGGCACATAGAAAAAGAACAAGAGGATGAACAGTAAAGTATAATCAACAAACTATGTACTACACTAGTCAGTTGCATTCCCTTTCACACAAATGCACTTGGGTATAGCATGAATCTATCTTTCCATGTTCTCAACCATGGGATGAATAATAGACTGGGATTTCCAGGCGTGAGTTGCAACATGTCTAAGAAAAGAAAAACTCTGAATTCCTCACTGCAGAGAAGGCAAAAATGCAGGAAATCACTCTACTATTTTTTCCAAGAAGGCATGTCAATCTAGAGATAACAAAGAAAAGGAATTTGTGAAGAGCCATGATTACCTACATCTTGAGTGGACATTGCACTAATTCCGAGCAGACTCTTACTATCTTAACCCTCTCTTCTTTTATCTTTCTTCCCCCACTCTCTCTTCTCGGATCTATTTGGATTTCTGTGCTGAACACTGTTTTTTCTCTGTCTTTTCTCTCTTTATTTTCCTTCTCTCCCCCTCTCTCTATCTCTCTGATCTTTTTACATCTCTGTGCCTGGCTGACTCTTTCTTTTCTCTTTGTTTCTCTATTCTTTCTCTCTCTATTTCTCTGTTTGTTTTCCTTCTCCCACTCTCTCTCTATTCTATTTGGATCTCTGTGTCTAGCCGACTCTGCTTTTCTCTTTGTTTCTCTAGCTTTTTCATTTCTACCTTTCTTTTTTCCTTCCCTCTCACTCTTTCTCTCTATTTTTTTTTACTTTCTATGCTGAACACTTCTTCTCTATTTTTCTTTCTTCCCATTTGATTTTGATCTCTGTGATTCTAAAACTCCCTGGTCCTGAGTATGACGGTAACTTGCATCTGGCAGCTAGGCCTCTGATTGGGAGGTTGTGAGGAGCATGGAACCACCTCTTAATTGCTGTTGTTCCCAGGTTCAACTAACCCGGAGTGGTAGTCCCTGTTAGGGTCCCAGCTATGGGTAAATAGTTTACCCCCAAACTGGTGTCAAAATACTATGAAAGTATAAAATATAAATACTATGAAAGTATAAAAATACTTTTTTAGAAATATAAACATAAAAATAGACTTTTATAGAAAAATATACATTTTTTGAGGAAAGATATTACCAACAATATATTTTTGAATGAAAAAATTATTCTCAGCAAAACATTTTTGAATACAAAACTAGAAGACATTTTCAGTTTGCTAAAATAAAAAAAACAAAAAAATTTAATTGAAATCTGACTAAATCAACCTTCTCAGTATAGTCAGTCAGTTAAGTGCCATACATGATACACGCTTGGGCGATCATGTCTCGAAAGAGACATGACTGACTGGGCAGAAGATTATCTCGCAGTAGGTTGCCATTGCTTTCTTCAGTAGACTGGTTGTCGACGAAGGCTATAGAACCCAATCTGTCCTGTTATTTAACCCATAACTGGAAGGAATAGGTGGATTAATACCTTTCCCAAGGGTATTTGTGCATAAGTGAATGCAATGAATTCAGCTGGAATTTGAACTCGACTCCCCGGTTTCTTGTTCCGAGCCAATATCCAATACACCACAATGCACATATTAAAAAAAATACCTTAAAACACCGCCTTTTCGGGATTAAATAACCCACAGAGGTGTTGATATGCCGTTAAACAAAACTCAAACACTAAAACTCCCTTTCTTTTCACTTCCCTCACTATTTTTGCTTCTCCTTTTTTCCTCCTCTCTCTCTCTCTCCATCTCTCTACTCTTTAGTTCTCTGTGCTTATTAAATTTGTTTTCTTCATCAAATTCATTTCTAGGTTTCCCTTTTTCTTTTTTCTCTTTCACCCCTTTTCTCTTTTTATGCTCAGCACTATTTTTCTTTTTTTCTCTCTCTCTCTATCTTTGCTTTTTTCACTCCCCCCCCCCTCTCTCTCTCTCTCTCTCCTTTCGGAATCTCTGTGCAGAACAGACGTCATTTTCTCCCTTCAACTCAATGTCCACCTTTTCATTTTGTTAATCTTTCTAATCAGCAATTTCTCATTATTCACAAATTGAAAGGAAAGCTATTTTTATTCAGGTGCGATGGCTGTAAAATTACAAAACTGTTATCCAATATAAATATAAATTTGTTGACATTCAAAACCCAAAAGCAAGAATAGAAATTAAAACTTGATATTTTCAAATAACTTAGAGCCTTGTATCGATAAACAGATTAAAAGTTCAAAACTTGAATAAATGCACTTTGATAAAAAAATTATGCGTGTCTAATGATAACTTGTGTGTCTTTGTCTAATGATTATCAGGGCCAAAAATGGTGTCACTAAACTTAGTTCGGATGTGCATTGTGATGTCTTCGATATCGGCTCGGAACGAAAAATCGGGGAGCCGAGTTCGAATTCCAGCTGGATTCACTGCATTCACTTATATGCAAATACCCTTAAGAAAGGTATTAATCCATCTATTCCTTCCAGTCATAGGTCAAATAATAGGACAGATTGGGTTCTATAGCCTTGGCTGGCAACCAGTTTACCGCAGAAAGCAATGGCAACCTACTGCGGGATAATCTTCTGCCCAGTCAGTCATGTTTCTTTCGAGACATGATCGCCCAAACATGTATCATGTATGATACTTAACTAACTAACTAAACTCAGAGTTCAGATTCTGCCTTGGTTTGTTGCATTCAGTTTCACAGTTACCTTTGAAAAAGATGTGAAACCTTAATACCCCTTAACTATGGGTTAAATAGCAAAATAAAATTCATAACTATTGAAAGAGCAATGAGAAACCACTCTATTTTTCTCAAGATGTTTTGCCAGATATTTATAAATAGTAAAAAGAAACTGAACGTCCATAATCTATGTTCTGAAATAAAAAGGCCTTTTACAGAATAATGATAATAATACTTTGCAATGTGCATTGTGGTGCGGTGGATATTGGCTCAGAATGAGAAATCGGGGAGACGAGTTCGAATTCCAGTTGAATTCCTTACTTTCACTTACGCACAAATACCCTTGGGAAATGTATTAATCGCTCTCTTCCTTCCAGTTATGGGTTAAATAACAGAACAGATTGGGTTCTGTAGCCTTGGCTGGCAACTAGTCTACCACAGAAAGAAATTGCAACCTACCGTGGGATAATCTTCTGCCCAGTCATTCATGTCACTTTCGAGACATGATCGCCCAAGTGCGTTTTCCTGTATGACACATAAGTGACTGAATAATAGTGTATGAATTTCTTGGCTAAGCCACAAATGTCCTTATTAATTTGTGACTTTTTTTTTCCTTGTTTTTCTGCTGATTTTATTGAAACTCCCAGATCACCATGACCGATAAGGCAACATTAATAATAATAAAAGGGGCAATGTAAAATTATGATCATTCACATTCTGAAGGGACATGGCACATAAAAGAAGAAATATCTATCCAAAACAAGAATGCTGGCCCCATCCCCTTTCAGTACTTCGTAACAATTCCGAGAATGAGTTCAGTGTTAATTGAGTGACACATTGCTGTAATCTTGTGCCACAATAAACAAAGTAATTATCTGGTTCTGGGCATGACGGTAAACTGTATCCGGCAGCAATGCCTCTGATTGGGAGGTTGTAAAGAGCATGGAGCCACCACTTAGTTGCTGTTGTTCTCAGGTCTACCCTGACCTGGAGTGGTAGCACCTGTTAGGGTCCCAGGTATAGGCAAATAATTAACCCCCCCAAACTGGGGTCAAAACACTATGAAAGTATAAAAAATACACTTGTATAGGAATATATAGAAAGGAATGAATTCTTCAAGAAAAATATACATTTTTGAAGAAAAAATATTGCCAATACTTTTTGAAAAAAAAAATTATTACTATAACAGATTTTTGAAGGAAAATAAATTATTCGCAGCAAAACATTTTTTAATACAAAAGTAGAAGACATTGGTAGTACCTGTTTGGGTCCCAGCTATGGCTAAATAGCTAACCTCCAAAGTGGCATCAAAACACTATGAAAATATAAAAATACACTTGTATAGAAATATATACATAAAGCTCGACTTTTATAGAAAATATGTATTTTTTGAAGGATAAATATTACTAACAATACAGTTTTGAAAAAAAAATTATTTCCATAACACTTTTTTGAAAGGAAAAAATTATTCTCAGCAAAAAATTTTTGAATACAAAACTAGAAGACATTTTCAGTTTTCTAAAATAAAAAAGAATGAAAACAAAAAAGTTTGATTAAAATCTGACCAAATCAACCTTCTCATGATAACCGAACACTAAAAAACTATACCTTAAAACCCCACTTTTTGGCATTAAATAACCCACAGAAATTGATATGTTGTTAAACAAAACTCAAAGCAATGGACAATATACTCATGGAGTAGTTAACAACTATTAACAGATTTTTTTTTTCACTGATATTTGGTCTAATTCTCATAAGTTGGTTGGTTGTACCAGAATTTTCAGCACCTCCTTTGTACTTTCGTGAGCTCAGACATTGCAGGGCTTGTGAGCTTGTACCTTGTTATGCTAATCTTTGTTTACTAAAATATTTACTTTTCAGTACCAACTTTTTACTTGTATGTTTAGCCCTTTTTATGCTAATCTTTGTTGACTAAAATATTTACTTTTGACAGGAGCTGTTTTCCTCATTATAATCCTATAGATGCTATCCGCACTGACCATAACTATAAGGTTGAATTCAATCTTTACTGGGCATTTCACTTTTGTGACCTTGTGCCAGACTAAGGTAAGTTTTGTAAATATCTCTATGCTTGATTTACTCCACAAATGCTACTCAGAACTTCTAGAGAACAAGTCTTTCAAAATTTTTTGAATCATAACTTTTTTTGTTAAAAGGAAATCTTTACAACCTTCATTTGCAAAAGACAGTTTTTTGCACCCCTCTTCATATTTTTTTTTTAATCATATCACCCCAAGCAAGGCGATAACGCCACTGATGCGCAGGAGGCTACGTAAGAGTAAAAAGATTGGAAAAGAGAAAGCCGGAAACCACATCCTAAACAGGGAACAAGGTATGAGCCTCTTCACCTGTACAATAGACGTGGGTGGAGTGTGAACTGGACGATAGACTAAACTATCTACTCCAATTGGAAAAAAAAAAATAAAGAAAAGAGTGAATAGTTTAGTCTATCTACTCCAATATTTGTAAAAATATTTTCACACACTCCCACCTTTGTAAGCAAAATTTTTCAGGCCCCATCCCCATGTTTGTAAAAAAACATTTGGCTCCTTCCTTGCATAAGTGGCCTAACCCATTTCCAATAAAATCAACCAGTGGCAACTTTTTGTTGTTTTTTTTTAATCATGTCACCCCAAGCAAGGCATTCCACTGCCACCATGGCACATGGGGTTACATAGAGGGATTGGGTATAGGAAATGTCAGAAGGCAGGTGATAGACGACTTAGGATGTACATAGAGAGAGAGTTGGAGAGAGTGGGTGTGAGTTAATATGTTAGGAGGTGTCTGTTGACCCTACATTTAAACTCCTGGAGGTTGTAGCCATCGGGGAAGCAAGCATACGGTAAGGAATTCCACAGGCGGGAAGTGCGAGTACTACTGAAAACAAGAGGGGTAAAAATCTACTTTGGAAAACTGCTTCTCCCAAGGAAATCTCATGTCAGAAACAATTCCTTCTTAAGAAAAATTTTAAATTACATATTTATTTATTCTTTAAAGTGAACTAAATTGTATAATTTTTTTCATTTACTGGATGTGTGACCAGAAATAAATAAAAAAAATGATTCTTATATATTTAATAAAAATAAACTTTTCTTTTAACAAATATAATTAGGTTGTAAATATTTTAATAACAAATGGTCATTTATTAAGTTATTCAGAGGAAGGCTGTTCCACAATGATATGAAACTAAAATAAGAAACATGATATCATTATCTATCTAAACTTATTTATAAATGCAACTTTGTGTGTGTGTGTGTGTGTGTGTGTGTGTGTGTGTGTCCATTACCTATAGACTCCGAAACGGCTGAACCGATTTTCTTGAAAATTTACACAGTTGTACTATAAGAGTCTGCGAGTGTTCTTAGCTAGGTTTTGTGTCGAGGTACCCCCGATAAATATTGAAAATCGATAATTGAAAAAATTTGGTTATAGCAGAAGTGGTCCGATTTTAATCAAATTTGATACACTCATAGACAAAGACATAAGAAACAATATTCAGAAGTTACAAGGTTGCAGTTCTTACAATAGGGCAGAAAATCGATAATGTATATATATATAAAAGGCAAGATGGTTGTGTGTGTGTGTTTGTTTATCTGCCTTTATGTCTGTATTTTTTTCAGCCGTTTTATCTTTTTGCTTCGGGTTTGGCTCTAAGTAGGTATAATTGTAGTTTTTAGTCTCAGCCACGATACCATTTACTCAGAGGACTTATTTAGTCTTCAAAATTCAGTTTACGATGAAAAAACTTATTTGATATTGATACCAGGAAATCAAAATTTGACTTACATCCATTCATTTTTCTTTCAGTCTACAGTTTCACTTTAACTGGAAACAACTTTTGCTTTTTAGTCTTTTGTGCCAACGTCCAAAGAGTCTGAGCTGCAGGACCATGGATTAGTTTTAAAGCTTTCATTATACCTGAGCAATGCCAGGCTATACTGCTAGTGTTAATATAATAGAATTTGTTAACAGTGTTTTGTTAAATTTTAAATTTGAGGATTTGTTTTTAAATGTAAAACATGCAGTTTTATTTTTGGCAGGAAAAATTACGATAAAGAGCAAATAATGATCCTAAAAAATAATTTTTCTTTAATTCAATCACAACTTTCCTGAATTTTTACACAACTTCCCAAGGTAGTTTTGATCCCAATTTGGAAAGGTCTTCTATAGAGCACTGAACAAATGTTGAGCTTTTGTGTCCACCAAAAAAAAAAAAAAAACAGTGTCAAAAAGATGTTTTTTCTTCGATTGTCACCGTGATTACTTTAACTATTTTCCCTCCTTGATAAAAAGAAAAGGATTATTAAGAAGTGTGAACAATAAAGGAACAGGAATTAAAAAGATAATGATTGACTTTGCATTTAAATATTTAAAGATCAAGCTTAACTAGAGAGCAAGAAACCAAAAATGAATTCCACACATGAGAAGTGCAAGAGAAGAAACTATTAGCATAGAACTTACAATTACAACTAGCAATGTCAACAGTGAAATTATGAGACCTAGTTGCCAATCTAGTACTGAAGTTCGTGTAGAAAAAAGGAAAGCTTGTCAGAACAATTGCCATGAAATTATTTATAGAAAAGGCACAGGAAAGCCACGCTCTAGCATTGGAAACATGACTGAAGCCAAGATACCAATGGCATTGCAAATTCTTTGTATTTTATCAAGAACCTCTAAATATATAGCAGAAGCAACTGACAAGATGTGTCAGCAAAATTCAATACATGGATGAATGGCAGACTTATAAATGTATAAGAGAGATTCTGGCAGTGAAAAACTGTTTTGCACAACAATGAAACAACTTTTCTCACAGCAGACTTAGCAATTGATTTAATCTAATCTTGCCGTTTCATTTTAGCAGAAAACATTTCCCAGAGAAGGATCAACAAGTCACTTTCCTGAAGGTTAGCATTAGCCATGCTTATGAAATGTAAAGAAAGTTCACTAAGACAATTAAAAGAGAGCAGTTTAATTTTAGTCATGTTAAAATTAACAAGCAATTTCTTGCCCTAGTTAATCTTGGGTATAACAAAGTACCTCTGACAGTAAGGTCTCCGATTAGATGATTGAAGTTTTTGAGAAGTTTGGAACCACCTTTTTAACTGCTATTGTTCCCAGGTTTACCATGACCTGGAGTGGTAGCACCTGTTTGGGTGTCAGCTATAGGCAAATAGTGAATCCCCCACCACATAAAAGCAAAATGCTATAAAAATATAGAAATATATTTTTATAGTAAAATTACCAGCAATACATTTTTATAAAACAAAGACCAAAAATATATATGGTAAAATAACCAACAAGTCATTTTTAAAGCAAAATGACCAGCAATATATTTTAGCAGTAGTTGTAGGCATACAACTGTGTTCAAAATAGGGTCCTGGGTATGATGGTAAACTGCATCTGGCAGCAAGGCCTCTGACTGGGAGGTTGTGAGGAGCATGAAACCTCCTCTTAATTGCTGTTGTTCCCAGGTCTACTCTGACTTGGAGTGGTAGCACCTGTTAGGGTCCCAGCTATGGGCAAATAGTTAACCCCCCCACCAAAATGGGGTCAAAATACTATGAAAGTATAAAAAATACACTTGTATAGAAATATATATACAAAGGAATGAACTCTTATTGAAAAATATACATTTTTGAAGAAAAAATTATTACTATAACAGATTTTTGAAAGAAAAATAAATTATTCTCAGCAAAGCATTTTTGAATAAAAAACTAGAAGACATTTTCAATTTTCTAAAATAAAAAAGAATCAAAACAAAAAAAAATTTCATTAGAATCTGACTAAATCAACCTTCTCATTATAACCGAACATTAAAAAAAAACTTAAAACCCCTTCGTTTTGGCATTAAATAACCCACGGAGGTTGATATGCCGTTAAACAAAACTCAGACTCCATGTGTTCAAAATATATTTAGTTGTAGCCATAAAATTGTGTTCAAATGATTTAGGTTTTGACATTAAATAAACCATAGTGGTTGATATACCACTAAACAAAATTAACCAACAATTTGACTATATTAACAAATTGTAGGTCATTTTTTAGATTAGCTGCCAATTTTTTTAATGTTTTAATCATTTCACCTCAAGAAAGGCAGTTTTACTGCCACTGGTGCGCAGGGGGTTACACAGGAGGAAAATGTTGAGAAAGAGGGACAGGTTATAGGGGGTGTCAGGAAGTGGGTAAGAGAAGAATACTGGTGTGATGAGAGTGGAGTGGATGAAGAAAAGTGCATGAGGTAAAGGATGCGAGTCAGTGAGATAGGAGATGGCAATTGATCTTGCACTTAAATTCTTGAAGATTGTAGCTGTCGGGGAAGCAAGTATACGGAAGGGAATTCCACAGGGAAGAAGAGTGAGAAAAGAAGCTGATAGAGTAGAACTTGAGGTTACATTTTATTGGTTTCACTCTAAAAGGGTGTGACCTAGTTGCTAGTCTAGTAGCTTGAGTAAATTCATACCTAGGGGGCACAAGTGAGCTAAGTTTAATGGAGCAGAAGACATGAAAGTATTTATAGAAGAGACACACAGAAGGCACATGAATTCAACCTTAACAAATTGATCGGTCTTTCCATTAGAACATTAGTTGACAGGTGTTATCATTTCTAATGGATATGGCTGAAATAAACTAGTTCAACATGAGGAGGATTTTTATCCGTATATTTTTATATAAATTTTAAAAATAGAGAAAAATTATGCTAGTGCATATATCAAATAAGCTCCATAAAAAAGGGGGAGAAAATATTTATGGAATTAATGGTAGGCTATGCATACAGCATAAAAAGAGAAAACAAGTGGTGTAATGAATAGAGAATGAATATGCATACACCTTGGTTCCCCCTCACAGTATTATGAGGCTGGTGTCAGCCATAAATACAGACAAAGGCGAGGACACAGGGAGGTCTACATCCTTAGGTCTACCACTAGAGGTTTATGTCCATAGGTCTATGACTTATGGTCATCTATTGACTATGCCTACATCTCAGGATACTGCATACGACGAATACTGTCCATTACATCTACGTACTAGATTGTCCTACTCAGTTACATTTGCTTAACCAGCTTAACTATCTTGAATGATATATATATATATATCCCTTTCCAGGACTTATCAAAAAGCCATCAGCCTGTCTGGGGTGTGTCATCTCAGAGAGGGGCAGTCCCTTCTTGTTGCTACAAAATCCTGAAACACAAGACAAAATGTGTTCATTCTTTCCAAACTACCAGTTGCCATAACTCTAGCAATCAAGATAGGGTTAGACATTTTTACTGTTTTAAGCAGTGCAAATTTACATCTACCTACCTCTGCATTGAAGAGTCTTAATAAAGACAAGGTACCTTCTGCATTGAAGGTACCTTCTTGTAGAGTTCAAACCTTATAGTTTTCCTAACAGTTCAAATAGATCTTTCTGCTGCACCTTATCAAATGTTTTCACATAATTTATGACATTTATAATAAACTTTTCCTTACACCTAATGTTGTATAGGGCAGCGTTTTTGCTGTTTTCGTAACAAACTGCTTTTTATGGGGCAGGGTTGTTAGCCCTGTGCCCAACCCCCATACCTGGAGGAAGGTGATTTTCTAAGCCTAGCTTAGACGTAACACATGGCCAAAAGTAGGGAGTACGTAGTGAGGATCGAACTCACTATTCAGTTATAATGATTTTAGCGATACGAGCATGCGAACCATT
Source organism: Ascarosepion bandense (assembly GCA_037127315.1). Classification (NCBI taxonomy): domain Eukaryota; kingdom Metazoa; phylum Mollusca; class Cephalopoda; order Sepiida; family Sepiidae; genus Ascarosepion; species Ascarosepion bandense. The sequence goes on from JBBBDQ010001124.1 coordinate 1,053,043, forward strand.
ACACCATGCCGAGGTGCTCCAAATTCGGCATTTGCATTGGGTTTTTTTCTGATATCATTCAGATGATAAATATTTCTTGTTCACTATCTTCAATAAAAGAATTTTTTGTTCTATTTATGGTTTAATTTGATTACATTCTCTATTCATCAGAATTCATATTATTAGCTCTGTTATGGGGCTCATTAAACTGATTGTCCACTGGATCTCACATTCAGTTGTACCTGGTTTTTTAAATCACACTAGTAAAGATAAAGGATGTGCATTGTGGTGCAGTGGATATCGGCTCGGAAAGAGAAATCGGGGAGCCGAGTTCAAATGTGCGAGATGGTTTCTGACGGGAAAAACTTTCTGGCCTGATACAGTGACCCAACCTTCCTATCAATAGATGTAGCTATTGATTCAATGTAGTTGTTCGACTTGAAGTTGGCTGAGAGAGTGAGGCTGAGGAGGCGCAGTGTATTGCTTTCTGAGAGACGAGCATGATCTGTACTGATGGAAGGTAGGAAAGCTTTTCTCTGGTGGTTAAAGAGAAGCAGCTCCCTTTGGAAGCATTAAAATTTACATGCCATTCCTTACCCCAGTCTACCACTGATTGGAGGTCCTTTTCAAGAGCAGCAGCAAGGTTTACTTTGTCAATGCTGGCAGATTTCTTATTGAGATGGGTGTAAATGGTGGTGTCATCTGTATAGTTGTCTACTTAGAAACAGGAAGATTATTGATGAAGAACAGTAAAAGCATAGGACTTAGGATAGAGCCTTGAGAGATACCTGCATTTGTATTATAGAATCTGGAAACATGCCTTTCATTATGCCATTTTGATAGGAATGATTAGATTAAGTCAAATAAACATCCAGTTATACCATAGCTCTGTAGCTTGCACAAACAGCCAGCATACCAAACCCTGTCAAATGCCTTCATGATATCTAAGCTGTTCTTATGAGGAATCTAGTATATGTCTTCAATGTTGGTCATTAGCATATCAGTGGTAGATCTGTTGAAGCAGAGGCTACAGTGTTTGTCGGAGAATAGGTTGTGAGATGATAAACCACTTCAGCATTGATAATAGCTTTGAACACTTTTACCAAAAATCAGTAAGCAGTTGATAGGGTGATAATTATAGGTTTCAGAGGGTTTTCCAGAGTTTGTAAAGACAGGAACTCCAGAGGAGGACTTCGAAGTAGCAAGAAAGCAAGAATTTCACGACTTCTGCTCTGATGAACTTAGATCATTGGTGCAGCTTAGGTACGAATTTATACGAGATACTAGATTAGTGCCTTGTGGTGCATTGGATATCGGCTCAGAATGAGAAATCAGGGAGCCGAGTTCGAATTCCAGCTGAATTCATTGCTTTCACTTATGCACAAATATCCTTGGGAAAGGTATTAATCCATCTCTTTCCTCCAGTTATGGGTTAAATAACAGGACAGATTGGGTTCTATAGCCTTGGTCGGCAACCAGTCTACTACAGAAAGCAATGGAAACCTACTGCGGGATAATCTTCTGCCCAGTCAGTCATGTCTCTTTCGAGACATGATTGCCCAAGTGTGTTTCATGTATGGTACTTTAACTGACTGAGTTTAGTTTTATATCTGATTGTGTGTTGTCATGATTGAGAGTTATTTCGGTAAAGAGAGGCCTAGAGTAGCAGTAGCAGTCAATTGTCAAATGCAGCACGTATATGAAAGGAACTGGCACAGGCTGCAGCATAATGTAGCCTCAGGGTTGCTCACCATAGACACTTGCAGGGAACACCCATCCATTCATGACATAGGACTACAAGAACCCTGATATTATTCAACGGTTTTTCAGAGCAGCTTCTTAACAATTTGTATTGATTTCTTTATTAATTTTTTTCTGTGTTTTGTCGCATATAGCGTTAAATAAATTTTAAAATATACATGTGTCAGTTAAGATTTCAGTTAGCTCTTTTAGGTGTCTGGACTGCAAGGGTTGATTTGAATTTTCCTTTGAATCTGTAGAAACTTGAATTGTAAATGTTGGTTTTGGACTTTCTGATACCCCTTCACTCCCCCCCCTCTCTCTCTCTCTGGTTAATGAAGCTAGAGGCCAATTGAAGAACAAGTGAAATGGAATTCACCATGAGGAATGTAAAGTTTCACTCAACTTGGTTAATGTTTTGATGGCAGTCAATTTCATTTCTGGTAAGCCTGATTGACTTTTTTTTCCTTAGCTTTTAAATTTAAAAATGGATATTTATATATGTATTTAGTTTCTAATTTTTGATGCATATAGCATTTGATAAATTTTAAAATATACTTGTATCAGTTAAGATTTCAGTTCGCTCTTTTAGGTGTCTGGACTGCAAGGGTGGATTTGAATTTTCTACTTGTGTGAGAGACTGAGTGATTGCAAGGTTCAGGGTATGGATACCAGCAAGATCAGTGACAGTTTTACAGCCACTTCTTATTTTATTTATTTTTTTTTTTAATCATTTCACCCCAAGCAAGGCAGAAACGCCACTGATGTGCAGGGGGCTACATAACTGTAAAAAGATTAATTAGAAAAGAGTGAGGAGTACAAACTAGTTAGAAAGGAACAATAGAAAGCTGAGAAAGCAGGTGCAATGACAGATACATAGGTGGAGAGAAAGGGAAGGTTATACAGGGGTGGGGAGAGAGCTAGAGTCCAGTGGTTAGTAGATGAGTATTGACTTTGCATTTAAATTTCTGGAGGTTGTAGCCATCAGGAAAGCAAGAATACGGGAGCGAGTTCCACAGGCGGGAAGTGCGAGAGAAGAAGCTGCAGGAGTAGAATTGTCGTCTGCATTTGGCTAACCTGACTGTGAATGGGTGGGACCCAGTTGCCAGTCTGGTTGCATGAGTATGGTGGGCATTGAAGTCACCAAACATAAATATATTATCAAACAGGTGAGAGGAAATGGCCTTGTTTATATTATCTGAAACACTGTCTAGCAAGGAACAGTCATAAGAGGAAGGAGGTAGTAGAGAAAGAAGCGATAGCTGAGTTTAGTAGAGAGAGACACAGACACACATGTAAGGTAGGTCAGAAGATTCAAGAGAAATCTTCCTAACCAGAAGGATATGTTTGATGACGAAAACACCCAGGCCATACATATGAACCTGGCATTTTCAGCATCCTTTTATAGTTTTGTGGGTGATAAAGAATTATTTTTCACTCTATGACCTCTTTCCCATGGTTGAGATCTCACAAGCCTCTCACTAGTCTATTACTATGTCCATGCCAAGCTTCCTTGGTTCCACAAGCCCTGACTTTTAAATCTGAGATGCATCATGTACACAAGTATGAATCATTCTTATTCTCTTTGTATTCCATTAGTAAGGAGTAAGTTTGATTTGGATAGCTTCTTCCTAAGAGCTACAATCTAAATTTCTTCAATTCAAGGTGAACCATTAACTTTCTAACATAATTTAAGGAACTGCCACATCTGTTTGGGTGCCCCAGCTGTTCTCCTCAGGGTTCTTGACAAAATACAATGGAGAGTCTGTAATGTGATCGATACTGATTTGGCAGACTGGCTGCAGTCACTCTCTCACCGGCGTGACGTGACTTCCCTGTACCTCTTCTATAAATACTTTCACGGCTTCTGCTCCGATGATCTAAGTTGATCACTGGTGACCCCTAGGTACGAATTTACATGAGATACTAGATTAACAATTAGGTCCCACCCTTTTACAGTGAAACTGATGAAATGTAATCGCAATTTCTACTCCAACAGCTTCTTTTCTCGCACTTCCGTCTGTGGAATTCCCTTCCACATACTTGATTCCCCGACAGCTACAATCTCCAGGAGTTTAAATGTAAGGTCAATAGACACCTCCTATCACACTAACTCACTTCCATTCTCTCAGACACTCTTCTCACCTACCCAACCCTCATCCTCGGTATCCCTACCCATTTATCATCCTCCTTCTGACATTTTCTATATTTAAACACTCTTTCTCATCACCTTCCACTATGTAACCCCTTGCACAATAGTGGCAGTGGAATGCCTTGCTTGGGGTGAAATGATTATAAAAAACAAAAAAAAACTGTACTTCTTGCCTTCTCTTATACTCAGATATTATCATACAGTAACGATCTACATTGAGTGGATCTTAAGCCTTGCATTCGGTGAATAATAGTAAAATATAGGCCATAGACCTCTTAAAAATATACTCTTGTTCAGTGGAAGAAACAGACAATTGACACAAAGAGGCTGAAGATTGGTTAATATTAACGGATATGAAATATTTACTTAGCTTGAAAATTTGAATGAGAACAATCTACTGCCATGGATTGAGTAAAATGTTTTTCGTGAAATTCCAAGAAGGTTACCTAGTACAAAACAAAAACAGAAACCTCAATGCAGGACCGGATAATAATCAAAACAGCACGTGTGTAACACCCAAGATGAACATTCTGGTTTAAATAGCAAAGCATATAATAATTTTAATTCTTCATCTAAAAAAATATCTATAAAGATTATTAAATCAGTAGAAATTGAAACATTGTATAGGATTTTATGACATCACCTTAAGTGACATGAAATTAGTTTCCACAAACATGAGAATGCTGGAATTAAAAAACACATTTGTGTAAATATATACAGAACAATCCTGGAAAACATATGTAACAAAATTCAAAAGTTCTTGGGGAGACAAAAAAATAAGATAAAATAGAAAATATCAAATTTACCAATAACACGAAATATCTAATTCAAAAATTTTAAAAATTAAATAAAACAATTGATAGCCAGAATTTGTCCATGATTGAATATATTGTTTGGTTTGAAATTCCAAGAAAACATGCGAGTAGGAGGAGAGGTACCTGTAAAAGACCAGACAGTAAAGTAGTAGAAACATTGTGAGTATACCAACTAAGATGAGTATACTGGTCTGAAGAGTAAAGTATGTAACTCGAGAGATATTAATGATGAATGTATATATTATAATTATTGGCATTTATTTTTCAATTTCAGCTAAACAGAATATCTTAGTTGAACAGAGTAAAGAGAACGATAAAAAAAAAAGAAATTGTTAACATTGCTAAGAGAAGAAAAAAAAAATAAAGACTTGTTTTAAAAACGAAACAAAAATGATTTGATTGAAATTTTAAAACAGTAGATTGAGCAGCAAGAAAATATTGAAGAATGTAAACAAAATAACTTTATCATTTAACTGTAAAAAAGGCAATAAAGCCACTAAGACAAAAGAAGTTACTTTGTGTTAGAGAATATGGGAAAAATATACAATTGAGGAAAGGGGACAATAAAAAAACAAGAATTAAGAAAGTAGAAGATGACAACTGACATTGCATTTAAATTCAGGCAACTAAAATTGATAAAAATGTTTTCCTTTAATCATTTCACCACCAAGCAAAGCAATAAAGCCACTAAGACAAAAGGAGTGACTTAGTGTTAGAGAATATGAGAAAACTATACAAATGGATATCAAATCGGAACGACAAATAGGGGGTGCCGAGTTCGAATTCCAGTTAAATTCCTTGCATTCACTTACACACAAATACCCTTGGAAAAGGTATTAATCCATCTCTTCCCTCCAGTTATGGGTTAAATAATAGGACAGATTGGGTTCTGTAGTTTTGGTCAGCAACCAGTCTACCGCAGAAAGCAATGGCAATCTTCTGCGGGATAATCTTCTGCCCAGTCAGTCATGTCTCTTTTGAGACATGATCACCCAAAGCGTGTATCAAGTATGGCACTTAACTGACTGATACTAATGAGGAGAGAGGACAATAAAAGAACAAGAATTAAAAAATGCAAAAATATTAAGATTGCCAAAATTACGCATTTCTCTCTGATGTTTAAAGATAGTAGTTTGGTTGCTTTCGTGTTTTAGCCAAAGAAGTATGTAGAAACTGATTACTCAACAGTAATTTCTAGTGATGAATATACACCTTTGTGCAAACTGAAACAAAAAGAATAATGTGTTTTTAAGATCTTTCACACATTCTCTTATTACATATACGCCACCTCTTGGCATTATTTTTCTCTTTCGATTGCATTTTTCTTCACATTTTGGACTGATAGATCCAGTTCGTTTCTTCACCTTGATGACACGACTGACATTTGAAAGGTTGACACCAACAATATCTACACTCTCTCAGTAAGGCTTGCCAGTGTGTTTGTGCAGTGTTGCAATTTTTGTGCACCTCCTTGGAGTTACGCCCATTGTAGACAATGGCCATGAGACAGCTGAGACAATAGTATCTGGATGTGAAAAAAATGTGATGTAAATACAGATGATGCAATATTTTTTAAGGTCAAACAAATTTCATCATGTACCCCCAAAAATAGATTTATATAACTGCACACCAATGCAAATGACCTAATCTGAGAAAAAAATAGAAATTTTATATCCACTGTCACCTCAGTGGATATAAAACTAACCATATGGTGAAAAAAAGGAAACTAAAGCAGTTGTTTCAATTAATTTGAACAAGGTTGTAGACCTATTGAGAGGACCTGATAGCTTTGTTAGAGTTTAGCTTCTTCATGGAAATAATCAATATGATCGGAAGGCTGGAGAGTGCAACAGCAAAAGCGTTGTGAGTATAGCACCCAAGATGTGCATGCTGGTCAGAATTGCAAAACATATAATAATTCTTATTTCTGCTTTTTTATTGTTTTTTTTTTTCTGAAGCTTATTTTTTAAAATCTATTTGTGTTAAATTAGATTTTCGTGTTCACGTTCAAAAGTCATTTAATTATACCTAAAGACTCACATTTTCAGACTGTTCTATAATTGACAAAGAATTTTCAAAGTCGTTGTTTTTGCTAAGAAGCAATATTTTCAGGCGAGATCAAAGTTGATAGCTAACCCAAGTGGTTTCCTACTTTGTTTCACACCTGACCTTCTTATAAATCTATTTTGATCTTCAAATGCATCTGTTCCTCTGAGAATGTCGACATCAAAAGCTTCTCGTATTAGTGCAGGTGGTGCTGTGAAAATTTTAACCAAATTCAATACCTAAATGGTGCTCACCAGAATAAAAATGATGGCTAAACGTACATTCACTGAAGTAAATTCAATATATACTTTTTACTTGAGCTATGCAGAACCATTACTGCTCTTTGTTGTAATAAAAGAAGCACATCCCCTCTCACTTGTAACCGTTCATCACAATAAAATAAATGTTTTTCAGAACTAAAGCAGAATTATTAAAAAAAAATCTTCATCAGCTTCTACTTAAGGTTGTTATTGTTACGTGTTAAGTTGTAACAAAAGAAAAAAAATGATTGACCAAAACACAGAGCTAAGTCACAAATATTTAATTTACAAAATGTACTAAGTAAAATTTTTACAAATATACAATTTTTGTTGCATTCAAAACAAGAAATATAGAGTTTACAACTGGTGAGTGTTACGAGGAGAGAAGGGGAAAGTAAGGTGTCAAGTATCTTTACCCAGTGAGGATAACAAAGTAGTTTCACTGCTAAAATGTTTGGAAATCTTCAAATGTGCATATAAAGAATAATTATTAGTTTGGTCAATGAAAGAGTCAAAAATATCTATTTACCCATATAGTTCCTTAAGGTTCTCTTTCAGGTTTTAGTTGGTCAGCAACTTTTCTTAGAGATTCTTTTGGCTGGATGCACAGATCCATGAATCAATCGGGCTGGAGTTGATAATGTCAGCAATTCCTGTTAACAACTAACTACTCTCTTCCCAAAACCTCTTATTATAGAGGCTAACACCTAATTTGCATATTTCTCCAAATCTCTCGAATCTACAGGAATTTTCTTCAACATTCTAGCATCTTACAAACATTCTATTTCTAATTTCCTTATTTTTATGACTACTTCATGAATTAAAACTTTTTCGTAATAACAAGTAGGACTCAATAGAATCACTTTACAACTTTTTAGACGTTATTAATATTATTTTTATGTATAGATGCATCCTAGTAACACTATATTTCAATGTTTAAACAGAAAAAAGACCAATTTAATAAAAACTTTTTTGCATCGAGACTTAATAATTTATTTTGCCTGTAAATTATCTCATGAGTCGGGTTTTATCATGTCTATTCTTATAAGAATTAATATATAGATGACGAATACTCACTAGACTGTTTCAAAAAATACGTCAAATTCTTCAAATCTTCATTGGGTGCAGGCAAAATTTCAACTGTCCCTTTCTAAGTGTCTCCTTTTATTTCCATTTTCTTAAAAATTTCCGTATGGATCACATTCTCCATCCTTGGTATTCTCAGAAATTTTCTATTGAACCATTTCTCAATTGCTTAGATGAATCTGAACAATTTCAATGTCTTACTTTTACTGCAAAATAGGAGAGGAATATTTTTCTTACTGTCCTTGTCTTAACAAAGAAATCCCAATCCATTTCTAATGAGTGAGCTTATCTTCTGTGGATCATACTTGTGTTGAGATGACTTTAGTGTCTCTGGTAATAAATACCCCCCACTCCCCAACTCTCACAACAATAAAATTAAAGTCTTTCAGCACTAAAGAAGAATTCAGTTACTTAAGTGACATATGTGATACATGCTTTGAGCGATCATGTCTCGAAAGAGACATGACTGACTGGGCAAAAGATTATTGCACAGTAGGTTGCCAGCCAAGGCTATAGAACCCAATCTGTCCTATTATTTAATCCATAAGTGGCGGAAAGAGAGGAATATTTGTGCATAAGTGAATGCGAGGAATTCAACTGGAATTCGAACTCGGCTCCCCGATTTCTCGTTCCGAGTCTATATACACTGCGCCACAATGCACATCTGAAAGAAGAATTAGTCAAATAAATGTTCATAAGCTTTTACTTAGAGTTGTTGCTGCTATATATTACCTGGGGAAACAACGATCATCTTGGCAGACAATAACAAACGGATAATACTATATATATATATATATGACTCAAGGTTTTACTATTCTGAGTCCCCCAGCATTTATTTTATTATAAACAGTGCTCAATATAATAAATATTATAGAGCTTAATATAATGAGATAATTATGAATTATTTGTACATTTTTTAAATGTAAATCATTTGCACAACCAACATCCAACATTACCTGATGAAGAGAATCTATCTTGAAACATAGAAATTTCTGTGTCGCAATGTACAATTAATTGATAATTATATGATTACAGTTTTACTTACAATTTACCTTTTTCTGTTTTTAGGATAGACATTATAAGTCCAAGTTTCATTCAATGTTCATGCAACCACTGCATTTTGAACGTTCATTATCTTGTTTATCAGATACAAAACATAATAAACTGTTCAAAATGTGGTGGTTACATAAACATTGAATGAAACTTGGACTTATAAATTTTAAATAAATATTATTTGCTCTACCCTATACTGAGCACTCTTTTAAGAATAGTTTTTTTTTGGATATAGGAATTTTATACCATCCAAACCAACTCTATACTTGTGATGGTGCATGTATGTATATATATATATATATATATATAACGGTCATGTCACGTTGGATACACCGGTTCCCGCTCGATCACTGAAGTTAAGCAACGTTGAGCCTGGTCAGTACTTAGGTGGGTGACCACTTGAGAATACCAGGTGCTGTTAGCACTCACGGATGTGCGTTGGGGTGCGGTGGATGTCGGCTTGGAGGGGGAAATCGGTGAGCCGAGTTCCAATTTCAGTCGAGCACGCTGCATTCACTTGTGCACTGGTACCCTTGGGAAAGGTATTAATCCGTTCGTTCCCTCCAATTATGGGTTAAATAATTGAGGTCTGCTGTTCGTGCGATCTGTGGCAGTCATCTGCACCAATTGTTTGTTATCAGCAGTTCCAAGAAGTGTGGATGGTACTACACAATGCCTTCACCACTATAAACAAATCTCTGTGTGGTTGTCTTGCTGGAAAAAGGTTGGACCCTCATACGTTGAACGCGACGGGAGAATCCATCATATATATATATATATATATATATATAATCCTATGTCTCTCGCACAAATCAGTTTCATTGATTATGCATTCATCAAGTGCATATTATAAAAAAGACTATTCAGGGATTTGAATTTCTGGTTCTTATAATGTTATCATAATTCGGAAACAATTTTTTAATTTTATAATTTTAAATTTTATAGTGTAATTTAAACTAAAACTTAAAACTGAAAAGCAAAAACTCAAATTTTGATTTAAGAATATTTTTAAGGCAGAGGGTATACAGCTTATGCATATATATCAAGGAAGATTACTTGTGTTTTTTTTTTTTGTTTCTTTTAATTGTTTCACCCCAAGCAAAGCGGTACCACCACTGACGTGCAGGGGGCTACATAAGAGAGTAGAAGTTTCAGTATGGGAAGAGCAAACAGAAAGACGAACCAGTATCAAGGGGGTGTCAGAGAAAGGGCAAGAGAAGGATGGGAATGCAGGTGTGATGACAGTTGGGAAGGTAGAGTGAGAAAGGAAAAAAACAAGATACATGGGGTGAAATAGAAAGGTTGAGGGAAAGACTGGAGTCAAGTGGGTAAGACATGGGAATTGACATTGCATTTAAATTCCTGGAGGTTGTAGCCATCAGGAAAGCAAGTATACAGAATGAAGATCCACAGGCAGGAAGTGCGAGAATAGATGCTGCTGGAAAAGAACTGTCAAGCTGCATTGAGTAAATTTAACTGTAAAAGGGTGGGACCTTGTTGCCAGTCTGGTTGCCTGAGTAAATTCTTGTGTAGGGAGCACTAGTGACCTAAGTTTGTTGGAGCAGAAGCCATGAAAATATTTGTAGAATAGACAAAGGGAAGACACATCTCACCAGTGAGAAAGTGGCTAGAGTTAATCCTGGTCAATGTATTTAAACAGATATTCATTTCTATGTTTGCATGTAATCATCAATTTACATCAATGGCAACCTACTGTGGGATAATCTTCTGCCCAGTCAGTCATATTTCTTTTGAGATATGATCACCCAAAGCGTGTCTCACGTATGGCACTTAACTGACTTAATATAATAGTTGGAAACATAATTAAAACCTCTAGTGGCATAAAGTGGGGGATCGATTCTTTGTTGTTATGAAGTAATAAACTGATCCCCCACTAATTATACTTTATGTAATAATGTAATATAATCTATCTCTTCTCCCTCCAGCTATGAATTAAATGGCAGGACAGATTGGGTTTTATAGCATTGGCTGGCAACCAGTTTACCGCAAAAAGCAATAGCAACCTAATGCGGGATAATCTTCTGCTCGGTCAGTCATGTCTCTTTTGAGACATGATCACCTAAGCATGTATCACGTATGGCACTTAACTGACTGAAATGTGTTCAACAAAGTATGCCACAAAGACTTGTTAGAGATGTGAGGCAATCTCGACATATCCGGGAAAGACATTAGGGTTATCAAGAACTTATACAGGCAGCAAACCGCTTGCATACAGACAAAAAATGAATTCAGCAGATATACAAAAATAAAAAGGGGGGTGTAAGACAAGGACTTAACACAAACTTCAAGAAAACCAAATGCATGGTCATCAGCAAAAAGATGACCCAAAATGCCAACTGCAGGTCGGGGGTACTAAAATCAAATAGGTGCAGAGAATGGAAAGTTTAACACCGAGATCTAAAGGTGCATTGGCATGGCCAAGGGCGCATTTCAAAATTTAAGCAGAGTACTGAGAGACAGGAAGAGTTTATTAAAAACGAGGACTGAACTGTTATGTGATATCTGTCCTCCTGTATAGCAGCGTTTGCTGGACAATCTCTCCAAGGATGAAGGAGAGACTCAAAGCAACAGGAATCTGGTTTTGCAGAAGAATGCTGAGGATACCATGGATTGAACTTGTGAGCAATGACAAGGTATAGTAGAGGATGAAAATGAAAAAAAAACTTCCACTTTACATCAGGAAGAGACAGCTAAGGTTTCTGACACTTAATGAGGAAGAAAGGTTTAGAGAATCTAATACTCACAGGATGGATAGAAGGAAAGAGAGACAAAAATGAGATGTCTGTTATTTTCATTTTCTCGTGTGTGTGTGTGTGTGTGCTTGTATTTATGCGTCATTTATATGACAATTTATCCATCGCACTCTATATATGCTGCCATTTTCGGTATATATTGAAATTATAGATGGAACAGAAACAGCATAGTCAGTAATTATCCTAATTGGATTAGCGGATGGTACTTTTTCCTTTCTTAGTTTTTTTTTTTTTTGTTATCTCCTGAGTGATTTTTTTTCAACATGAAGTATAACTGTACCCCAATTATTGTTGGGCACTGGTATTTCGTGTGTTATTTTACATGTCTAATGAGACAAGTTGACACCTTCCCATTGTATCTTCCAACAGACAATAACTGCGGACGGGTTTGCTAGAGTTATTCTGACAATCACTGTGCCATAATAAAGGGCGTTTAAATGATAATAACCTGCACAGTACTCTATCTTGCTACCATATATAAATGTTTCTTTTTATTTGGGCATTAATCTATGTGTCTGTCAGATCTATTTTTACATCACATCTCATCAGTATGTGGGTGATCATGGCTCTCCACATCTTTCTATCCTTAATAAGCAATGTTTGTTCTATTACTATCCTTCTCGGTCCATGGAGAGTTTTCTAAGCATCATTTAGATGTGGTACAATGACAGTAATATAGAGCACCCAGTAAGGATCACACTCAGTATTCCAATATAAGTGATCTAGCAAGACAAGCTTAACCATCATGCCATGGTTTCAGTCCCTGTTCTACTATCCATTTACACAAGGTGGCTATATAGATTAGTTGTTATCATTTGCTTCTCTTGCTTTCAATATGTTCTGAGAGTGTTAAATTCTCCAAGCCTTCTTTTCTTTATTATGGTTTCAAGTAATTGCAACTGTTTCTTTTTGATTCTAAGCTCAAGTTTGCTTTTCATTCCAAGCTTTCTTGTTCCTTGCATATTTTAGCTGATAGATAAAAAGTCAAAATTAATAGATTAATGATTCAGCTCATGGTTTCTTTGTGAAATTTTTTTACTCTTGATATTTAATTTTTCAAATCTGTTTGGGTTGAGTTAATGGATTTTGTGACAGATCAAATCTTATCTTACTTTGTAATGAGACTTTTTAAAAAATTATATTTCAGTTTGTAAATATTTAGTTTATTTATAATAAATACGTTTTACACCACAACACAAAAGCTTGTATGTTTCAGAACTATGAATTGTACTTCATCAGGCAATGGTTGGTAACTTAGGATAAAAAGATTCTTATGGAAATTTAAAAAGAATTTGTTACATTTTTTTTTTCCATCAGTTAAAAGGTAGGAGGCATAAGGTCAGAATTCTAAATGTACTTATGGGTATGTCTTGATTAACCAATTGAAAGTCATGTCCATGCTAAATAGGAAAATAAGGTTAGAGGCTGGAGGTAGGTGAGTTATTTTAACAGGTCACAATAAAACGGATATATAAAGAAATTATTATTAATGGTATTGTTGATTTTGCAGTTCATTGTAAATCGCAATATGAGCTCTGATTAGAAATATCTAATACTCGGATGCTTGTAAAATCTGGAAAATAGAAAAACTAGCTGGAAATTGGGGAGAAAGGAAAAATATATTTTTCCATTGTTATTCAGAAGTGAATTTTTGGCCAGTGGAAGTGAGAAATGGCGATAGTCAGAACAAATTGTCAAAAACTTTTGATGAGGTTAAGAAGGTCACGACTTGACGATGAGAATAGAAATAAAGTATAAATCTCATTGGAGTTGAAATTTCCAAGCTAAAGGCTGGATTTGCTGACGTAATCAGTTGAATTGAGAAGAAGAGGACGAAGAGAAAATTACGTCAGATGAGGTGTTGTTGCCTCATTTGTTGAACCAAAACTCCCCATCTTGAGATGTGTAGGTAGAAGTAATCTCATTGGTCAAAGATCTGATTTGCATAAAGATACCCCGGGTCTCTCAGCATCCCCCAAGAGAATTGGGGACAAGTATAAGAATCGAGACTTGGCGAGAAAAATCAGTAGGAGCTGCCGAGCGAAAGAGGCCAGACAAATTTACTACTGCTGTCTCCAAAACACCCCACTTCAGTCGTTTCCGTAAAGCTTCAGTAAAGAGCCCTGAAAAGACTTTTTATTTGGAAAATTGAAAGTTCTAATTAATCTTAATGAAAACTTCGCTCCGTTGTGAAAATTGAATTCGACGATTGTACATTCTGCTTTTGTTGTTAATTATTTTTTTTTATATATATAAAGACTCTTTTCGCAACTTATTCAGGCATTATCAAAATTTTTTTTTTTTTCGGTGCCATAATTTTTTTTGTTAACCAAATGTATGCGAACATCCGGCCTGGTTTGACGTGATAAAGACACAGCTAGCAAGATTTCGGCGTGGCTTCCTTGGATTAGAATTCGCAGCATGGGCAAGAGGGAGCACCATTATAATAGACCTCTCGAAGACCAGCTATTGTGTCAAGGTCATCATCAGGAACTAGTGACCCAAGGGCGACGTCATATATATATATATATATATATATATATATATATATATACACTGCTGATGAGGAAGATTTAATTAAATTTTAAAGATTTTCCAGCATCCTAACATCTTTTTCACTTTGTAGGAGTTAAGATATATGAAAATTGAATGTAATTTGTTATTCCAGGCACTTTTGGCCACTACAATAGCCATTTTCAAGGGTGTTTTTGTTTCTGGTGTTATTTCAATGCTATATTTCCACTATTAAATAATGTAAGGTTGCTGTAAGGATAGAAATGTTGGATAAATAGAGCCTCACAAAATTGTTTTTTTTTTTTTTAAATAGAAAGATTCTCACACCAATTCCAGTTCCAGTTCCACATGGCAAAAGAGAGCTTTGAATGAATGCTTCTTTTTGAAAAATAAAGCAAAAATAAATTACTGTATAACAGTCAAAACACATGGAAAAAAAAAAGAACACCAGAAACAAAAAACACTCTTGAAAATGGCTATAGCACTTGGGACAATAAAAATTATGGACAATTATATATATATATATCCTTAACCCTTCTTCTTCTTCTTCTTCTATGTGCCCTGTCCCTTCAGGATGTAGGTGATTATGGCTTTCCACGTCTCCCTATCCCTGGTGGCTCTTAGAACACCTTCTCCTGTTACATCGTGTAATCCTCATTCCATCATCCACCTGATGATGTCCTTCAAATATGTTATCTGTTGCTTTCTCCTGTCTATTTTCCCCTCTATTTGGCCTGTTACTATCAGGTTCTCCAAGCCCTCTTTCCTCATTGCATGTCCCAGGAACTTCAGCTGTTTCTTCCTAATGCTCAGTATTAATTTCTTTTTTTGTTTCCATCATTTCCAAGACCTCATCATTGCCCACATGCTCGATCCATGATATTCGCAGCATCCTTCTGTAAAACTACATTTCAGTTGCTTCAAGTTTTTCCTTCATCTTTGATGGCATTGTCCAGCATTCACTGCCATATTGAAGAACTGACATCACAAACTTTTTTCTATCAAAGCACTTTTTTTCCCATATATATATATATATATATATATATATAGGATTAATACAAATATGGAATATGTCACTCAGCAAATTGATGTTATATTCAGCACCTCAAATTAAGACTTTTGGAAATTAATGCTTTATATAATTGTTCGGTAGTCTCATCAGAAAATTTCTGCAATTCACTCTTATTCTTCTTATTTTTGATTATTTCAGCAAGGCCTCTGATTGGGATGTTGTGAGAAACTTGTAATCACCTCTTAATTGCTGTTGTTTCTAGGCCCACCCTGACCCAGAGTGGTAGCACCTGTTAAGGTTCCAGCTATGGGCAAATAGTTAACCCCCAAACTGGGGTTAAAACACTATGAAAGCATAAAAATAAACTTTTATATAAATATATACATAAAAATACTTTTATAGAAAAATATACATTTTTGAAGAAAAAATATTAACAACAATACATTTTTGAAGGAAAAAATTATAACCATGACACATTTTTGAAGGAAAAAAATTATAACCATGACACATTTTTGAAGGAAAAAATTATAACCATGACACATTTTTGAAGAAAAAATTCTTCTCAGCAAAACATTTTTGAATACAAAACTAGAAGGCAATTTCAGTTTCCTAAAATAAAAAACATAAAAACAAAAAATTTTCATTAAAATCTGCCTAAATCAACCTTGTCGCTATAACCGAACATTAAAAAACAATACCTTAAAACCCTACCTTTTTGGCATTAAATAATCCATAGAGGTTAATATGCCATTAAACAAAACTCATACTAAATTTATGTAACCGCAAAATTTCTTAAATAACTGCAAAATGAAGGTCGTTCTGAATGGGCGTGCCTCTTCGTCCTACAGCACGAATGCTGGTGTCCCACAGGGCTCTATCCTGGGCCCAACGCTCTTCCTTATTTTCATCAACGACCTCCCAGATGAGATCAAGTCCCAAATAGGCATCTACGCAGATGACACTACAATATACTCCCGCTCCAGTAAAAAACCTGTCGTGGCGGACAGACATAATCTCGCTGCTGACCTTGAGCGGGATCTACACTCTGTGGTGAACTGGGGCAAGAAGTGGCTTGTCAACTTCAATTACTTTAAGACCAAGCTCTTGTCTGTCAACCATTACAGGCAACCTCTTCTGCCTCCCATAAGCATGGACCAGGTGATTCTTACCCTGTCCTCAGACCTCAAATGGAACCACTATATTGAATCCATAGCAAAATCTACTGCTAAGAAGGTTGGGTCACTATGTCGATCCAGGATGTTTTTTCCACCTGAATCCATCCTGCATATATACAAGTCAACCATCTGTCCGTGCATGGAGTACTGCTGCCATTTATGGTCAGGTGCCCCTGCCGTTCTCCTCAGTGTTCTTGACAAGCTCCAAAGGAGAGTCTGTAATGTGATAGGTACTGATCTGGCAACTCGACTGCAGCCACTTTCCCATCGTCGAAATGTGGCCTCCCTCTGTCTCTTCTATAAATACTTTCATGGATTCTGCTCGAATGAGCTTAAGTCACTGATGCCTCCTCAACAGGTGTTTACCCGTGCAACCAGACTGGCAACTGGGTCCCACGCATTCACAGTCAGGTTAGCCAAATGCAGACAACAATTCTACTCCTGCAGCTTCCTCTCTCGCACTTCCCGCCTGTGGAACTCGCTCCCGTATTCTTGCTTTCCTGATGGCTACAACCTCCAGAAATTTAAATGCAAAGTTAATACTCATCTACTAACCACTGGCCTCTAGCTCTCTCCCCTCCCCTGTATAACCTTCCCTTTCTCTCCACCTATGTATCTGTCATTGCACCTGCTTTCTCAGCTTTCTATTGTTCCTTTCTAACTAGCTTGTACTCCTCACTCTTTTCTAATTAATCTTTTTACATTTATGTAACCCCCTGCACATCAGTGGCGTTTCTGCCTTGCTCGGGGTGAAATGATTAAAAAAAAAAATGTAATTCATATAGTAATTTTGAGTGCTTATTATTGGTTCAAGGTTGATTGTTTTCTTTTCCTGCTTTCATATGTGTACATGCATGTATATAAATGGTTATTTCTCTTTTTTTATCATTTTATCAGCAAATAAAATTAAATGTTTACTTATCTGTCTTTAATCTTAAACTTTTCAGCAATAGTATTCACTTGCCAAGAATTTTAAGTTTACTGAGGATAAATATTACGTTTATGAAACTCAAAATAGTGACAGTTAAGTGAACATCTAATTTTATTTGTCGCTACTAATGATTAACTTTTGATATTGAGCACTGTAAATACGAAATCTGTTTGCCATAAAAATATAACCTTCCATAAATAATGTCAATAGTTTTCCTTTTTTTTTTTTAGAGGAGGAAACCTAAACATAGTGATAATGCTCTTACTTTATCTATCTATCTATCTATCTATCTATCTCATGTATATTTTTTCAAATCTAAAAAAAAAGTGTATATAGGTACAATCCCAAAAACCAGATCCAATTAATATTAATTTTATCAATATTAAAATTGATTCAGATGGAGGGCTCAATGTAAATAGTATTATGTATTTTTATTTTATATACACTTTTTAATTTTACATCTTATTTTATATATATATATATATATATATATATAATGTGTAAAAGTTTGTTACTTAGCTGAGCAGTGTTATTTCAGTCATGCTGACTTCTGAGTTTCATGAAAGCATTATTGTGATGTCTTCACTCTTCAGGGCTTTTTTATTTTCCAGCTGCTGTTTCTCTCTCTTTTTTTTTTTCCCCCTCCATATGTATATGAAGTTTGGTGTAATTTGATATCTAGTGTGTGAGTGATTCTTTTTGCTTGATGAATGTTGTTTCTTTCAGGTGATTAATTGTTTTTTATTGTTGACCTCTTCTAGCATGTTTAAGTGTATGTCTGCTTAATTGCTTTATATTGAGTTGACCTCTTATTGACCTTATACATTGACTTATTTTTACTGTATGCATTCTGGTTGTTTTTGTATTATTTGTGGGCTTCATGAGTGATTTTTTTTTGGTGCTTATTGTTTTACCTGGTTGTTCCTTTTTTTATGTTTTCTTTCTTTGTCTTTTTCTTTGTGTTGCATTAATTTTATTAATATCCTTTCCTTATCTTTATATCAAGCACTTTATGACAAAAAAAAACCCGCTTGCATATGTTTTTATATCAATAAACTACTGAAAAAAAAAGCAATTTTGTCACTAAGCATCATTACAATTATGACTGCATATATATATATATATATATATATATATATATATAGTCATCTACAGACAGTCCTGTTTTGCTGTATCACAGTTCATCAGTACAGTTAGACATCTGATTGCTTCCAGCCAGGATTGAAAGCTGACTGATTTGTCATCACCTGGAGAATGTACCTTATAGCTATTAGTGCATGGTAAAAGAAAGAAGATTTTAGTGTGTTATTTACACAATATATACAAATGCCAGTAGTCAAGAGTGTTCAATCCATCACTGGAGAATGATGCATAAGTAGTGGTTAGTAGCTACTGTTTCTTAAAGTTTACCATTTCTTCAGAGTTCTCAATTGACAGGTGAGAGGGTAAATGGTCATCTGCAGACAGTCCTATTTTACCGTATCATAGCTCATCAGTACGGTTAGACATCTGTTTTCTTCCAGCCTGGATTGAAAGCTGACCAATTTGTCATATGTTAGAGATTATTTTATATTTTTTTATTTTATAATTGTCTCACTTCAAGTAAAACAGAACTGCCACTGGTGTGCAGGGGGGTTACATAATAGAGTGAAGAGAGAGAACAGGTTACAGTAAACGTTGAGGAATGGGTGAGAGAAGGATGGGTACATTTGCGTGAGAGCAAAGTGAGAAAGAGGATGGGAATGAAAGGGATAAGAGATGATCATTGACGTTGCATTTAAACTCTTGGAGATTGTAGCTATTAAGGAAACATGAATATGGAAGAGAGTTCCATTGGCAGGAAGTGCAAGAGAAGAAGTTGCTAGAGCAGAAGTTGTGGCTGCATGTGATTGTTTTCACAGTAAAAGGGTGAGACCTTGTTGCCAGTCTAGTAGCTTGAGTAAATTCATGTTGAGGTGGGTGCCAAGAGCTAAGCTCGTTGAAGCAGTATCCATAAAAGTATTTTCAAAAGACAAAGGAAAGCCACATCTTGTTGATGAGAGAGACTGGAGATGGGCCACTGGGTCAGATTGCAGATTGTTTTTTGGATCTTGTCAATCTAAGGGGAACAGCAGGGGTGCCTGACCAGATATGACAGCAGCATATATATATATATATATATATATACACACACACACACACACTTCCAAGTGAAGAGGACTCAAGGCTTTTTTTATTTTGAGTGCTCTGGCATTTATTTTATTATAAACAGTGCTCAATATAATGAGTATTATAGAGCTTAATATAATATAATTATATGGTTATATCAATTAAAATTACCTTATTATACATATACATACCATTGTCCCAAAAGTATTCAGCTATTTAATTTCAACATTAATATAATCTACCTCAGGGAATGACACCTTAGCCTCATTCAAGAGATATCCATATGTACCTCAAGCACTTATCTGCTTTTGAAAACAAACTACCAATGAGTATTGCATTCTTCTTAGTTCTTCATCTTATCCGCTGTACTATCGTAGCCAAATTAATAGGCAATTAAAAATACAGAATAACTGGAGAGGTAGGAATCTGAAAAAAGAATCATGAAGAACACAGAAAGTTGTGCTATGATTACCACTTTGCACAAAGAAATGTGAAATATAACATCCACTTTATAAAACCTCCAACCATTTCAATGGTGATTTTTAACTTTGGGAAAAATCAGACGTCAAAGGGAAAGGTGCTTTAAGTTGGATGCTGACTGATTTGGTTAATATGATTCTTCATCAAAATTTAAAACACCGGATGTCATATTTAGTGTAATGATTACACAATGCAAACTCAAAATATAGGTTTTTTTTTTTTTATCATGCCACCACAAGCAAAGCAAAATAGCTATGAGTGTGCAGGGGGGTTACTGTGAGAGAAAAGTCTGGTTTTGAGGGACTGATGAAAAGATAAGAAGAATGGGATTCAAGAAAATAGAAGATGGCAACTGATGTTGCATTTAAATTTTTGGAGGATCTAGCTATCAGGGAAGCAAGTAAACAGAACAGAGTTCCACAGGCAAGAAGTGCAAAAAAAGAAACTGTTAAAGTAGAAGAGGCAGTTACATTTAACTATTTCAACTGTAAAAGTGTTGGGCCTAGATGCCAATCTAGTAACACACTTAAATTCACGTGGATGGGGAACCAGGAAATAAAACTCGTCAGAGCAGTTGCCATGGAAATATTTGTAGAAAAGACAGAGGGAAGCCATTTCGTATCAGTGAGAAAGTGACTGAAGTCAAGATGGCAAGTCAAGATTTATTGCATTACATATCCTCAAGATGAATAACAAGCATGCCCGACCATATATATATATATCTCGCAACAGTATTCAATGCATAGACAAATGGTAGATTTATAAATGTGCAAGACGGATTTTGAAGAGAAAAACTTTCTGGCCCAGTACAGTGACTCAACCTTCTTAGCAGTAGACAGAGCTCTAGATTCAATGTAGTCATTCCATTTTAGGTCATTTGAAAAAATGTGAGGCCAAGAAGGTACCATGTGTTGCTCTCCAGGAGACAAGCATCAGCCATGCTGATAGCGGGCAGGAAAGTTTTTATATATATATATATATATATATATATATATCATAATGATAATCCACGTATACTGTCTTAATATGTATAGGAAAAACTACTAAAAAGTTGTAAGTTTAAAAATGTATTTTTTGACAGTATTTATTTATTTCTATTATATATATATATATATATATATATATATATATATATATATATATATTTGATATTTCAGACCTGCCTCAGCCTTTCATCAGAAACAAATGATTTTAAAATTTAAACTAAAAGCGATCGTCGTCAGGAGCATCTGTCGAGAGATGTTTACATCATGTGACATAGAAAGCGATAGAGTTTTTGGATATTTTTAAATGTAAACCTAACTGTAATAATACTTTTAAATGTTGTTTTAAAGAAAAAATTTTTTAAGTGTATCTAAAAATTTTTTTTTTTTTTTTAATCATTTCACCCCGAGCAAGGCAGAAACGCCACTGATGTGCAGGGGGTTACATAAATGTAGAAAGATTAATTAGAAAAGAGTGAGGAGTACAAGCTAGTTAGAAAGGAACAATAGAAAACTGAGAAAGCAGGTGTAATGACAGGTACATGGGCGGAGAGAAAGGGAAGGTTATACAGGGGAGGGGAGAGAGCTAGAGGCCAGTGGTTAGTAGGTGAGTATTAACTTTGCTTTTAAATTTCTGGAGGTCATAGCCGTCAGGAAAGCAAGAATACGGGAGTGAGTTCCACAGGCAGGAAGTGCGAGAGAGGAAGCTGCAGGAGTAGAATTGTCGTCTGCGTTTGGCTAACCTGACTGTGAATGCGTGGGACCCAGTTGCCAGTCTGGTTGAACGGGTAAACACCTGTTGAGGAGGCATCAGTGACTTAAGCTCATCCGAGCAGAAGCCATGAAAGTATTTATAGAAGAGACAGAGGGAGGCCACATTTCGACGATGGGAAAGTGGCTGCAGACGAGTCGCCAGATCTGTACCTATCACATTACAGACTCTCCTTTGGAGCTTGTCAAGAACACTGAGGAGAACGGCAGGGGCACCTGACCATAAATGGCAGCAGTACTCCATGCACGGACGGATGGTTGACTTGTATATATGCAGGATGACTTCAGGTGGAAAAAACATCCTGGATCGACATAGTGACCCAATCTTCTTAGCAGTAGATTTTGCTATGGATTCAATATAGTGCTTCCATTTGAGGTCTGAGGACAGGGTAAGTTCGAGGAGGCGTAGTGTATTACTCTCCGGGAGAATCATCTGGTCCATGCTTATGGGAGGCAGAAGAGGTTGCCTGTAATGGTTGACAGACAACAGCTTGGTCTTAGAGGAATTGAAGTTGACAAGCCACTTCTTGCCCCAGTTCACCACAGAGTGTAGATCCCGCTCAAGGTCAGCAGCGAGATTATGTCTGTCCGCCACGACAGGTTTCTTTGAAATATTTATAAAGATTCAAAATACCCAAGTCCCTATTTAACCCTAGCCTATATGTATTTAATTTTAAAATCCAGTATTTTTCTTTCTTTCTGTGTGAGTATATGGAAATACTTTGAATGTTTAAAAGTATTATTACAGTTAGGTTTACGTTTAAAAATATCCAAAAACTCTATCGCTTTCTATGTCACATGATGTAAACGTCTCGTGACAGACACTTCTCACAACAAATGCTTTTAGTTTAAATTTTAAAATCATTTGTTTCTGATGAGAGGCAGAGGCCAGTCTGAAATATCAAAAATATATATATATATATATATATATATATATATATATATATATATATAATAATAGAAATAAATAAATACTGTCAAAAAATTTTTAAACTTAGAACTTTTTAGTAGTTTTTTGTATATATATATATATATTGCATATTTGGACAACAATACCTCTTAAATTATTATTGTAGTTGTATTTTCTCTAAGTATTTGGCAAATGGAGTTTGTTTAAATGAGTCCTAATTGAGCTATGGTTAGAGAAATCTATAGTCATGTGAATATATACATTTCTCTTCAAAGATTTTATTTAAATTCCCCAGACAACACAGTTTAATTACAATGTGCTAGGATATACCTATATGCACACATATATCATTAATGAAGAAGGCATTTTTTTTTTTAACAGATATTCATTTCTCAATATAATATCTGTTCAGATCAATGTACTTAATTCTTCTTTGTAGATTAAACATTACACAGAGGGAATTTAACATCAAAATTCAATTCATATCTATAAGTCAGGCTACAAAATTATTGATCTACTCTTTCAGAAATGCTCTCCACAAAAATGTATACACATGTTGGTTATTGACAACATTTACATTTTTTACCCAAAAGTCTCTTAGCACTTTCCTAGCAAAGAATGTATTTTATAATCAAGTTTAGAAATAAGGTATTGCGTGTGTTTAAATGATGCTTTATTTGATTGTTATGTCTTTTTCTATCTTGCATTTTTGTTATCACTTATGCTGATAACAGTGAAGCCATTAGCAAGAAAAGCTGTTGAAATGAAGATGAAAGAAATACATTAGTCATTTTTGACAAGGCATCATCTAATAAAAATTCAAAGCTGTTCTCTTTGCAACCATTTGCATCTCCCAGCTCTTTAGCAGTTATGAAACAGCATTTAAATGCAGTCATCACGTAAAGTGCCTGGAGTTGTTCCATGTTGACTGTTAGCAAGGCATTATGGGAATCATTAATCAAGATGGCATTCATATTGAAATGCTGGTGAAGAGACATTGAAATTGCTATAATGAAGTACCAATTTGGGTTAATTGACCTTTCCATTAAGATGGTCCAAACTGACTGCAATATACTGTGTTATTTGACCAGTTATGTTATAGGTGAGTGTTAGTAGCAAGATCTCTAATGAGAAGTGAATCAGTTTGTGAGAAATTGCTAACTGTGATCTGAGAACTTTTGGAACACAATTGTTGGTTGCAACATTTAAATCACAATCTATGGAAAATACAAAAGAAGAAAAAAAAGACACTTTAAACACAAACTGAAATGCTAAAAAAACAGAGACAACTGAATACTGAATAGTTTCCTCTCCCACTTTTGCAGAAATGAAAATGTCCAGCTGGAATATATATAATGCAACATGTAAAGAGGCAGTGTAACTGTGGCATCCATGGGATTTAACACCATTTTCTTTAATCATTTCACCTCAGTCAAAGCAATAAAGCCACAGACGCACAAAAGAGGTTACTAAGTGCAAAAGAATATTAAAAAAAGAAAACATTTAGGAGAAAGTAGAATAAAAGAACAGGAATTTAAATTATTGAAGATCAAAGTTGCCTGGAAAGCAAGAAGGTGGAAGAGAGTTCTAGAATTTGATCATGGAATGATTGTTATGGCTTACGGCATATCACGTTGAATATATTGGTTCTAGTTCAATCACCACAGTTAAGCAATGTGAGCCTGGTCGGTACTTAGATGAGTGACTGCTTGGGAATACCAGGCACTGTAAGCGTTCAGTGACGGATGTGTGTTGTGGTGTAGTGGATATCGGCTTGGAAAGAGAAATTGGTGAGCCGAGTTTGAATTCTAGTTGAGTACCCTGCATTCACTTAAGCACTGGTACCCTTGGGAAAGGTATTAATCCGTTACTTCCCTCCAGTTATGGGTTAAATAACAGGATAGGGCCTAGAGGCAACCCATCTAGTGTTGGTGTCATAATAAAAACACCCTTGGTAGCCCTGGCAAAGCATCAAGTATTCAGCTATTTGACAAGATTATGAATTTTGCTACAAAAAGCTGCGCCAGGGTTCCAAATGCATAGGGAATACTGGAGAGGTGTAGTGAGTTCTATCTTGGCCAATGACCACAAGATGACGAGGATGGCCAGAATGATGGTTGATCCCTATCTCCAATACAGCAAATGTTTTATATTTTTTCTTTGGCAACAGGAGAAAGGGAAATTGCAGGAATATATTAATGCCATACACACATCAACAGCTCTTGAAAACTGTAAATATTTATCATACTAATGGTATCATTGGAAACTGAGAAGAATGTTAATTGGTAAATGAAAGGAAAAATTGCATAAAACAGCATCAAAACTGGCACGAAAATATCCATCACTACATCAGCTCATTAAACAGCATCCACTGTACATCCTTGTGCAAATTAATTGAAACAAAATAATGTCTTGATCCTGGGCATGATGGTAAACTCCGTCTGGCAGCAAGGCCTCTTATTGGGAGGTTGTGAGAAGCATGGAACCACCTCTTAACTGCTGTTGTTCCTAGGTCTACCTTGACCTGGAGTGGTAGCACCTGTTAGGGTCCCAGCTATAAGCAAATAGTTAACCCTTAAAGTGGGGTCAAAACACTGTGAAAGTATAAAAATAGACTTTTATAGAAAAATATACAATTTTTTAAGGAAAAATATTAGCAACAATACATTTTTGAAGAAAAAATTATTACCATAACACATTTTTGAGGGAGAAAAATTCTTCTCAGCAAAATATTTTTGAATACAAAACTAGAAGACATTTTCAGTTTTCTAAAATAAAAAAGAATAAAAATAAAAATGTTTTTATTAAAATCTGACTAAATTAACCTTTTTACAATAACCAGACATTAAAAAATACCTTTAAAAAAAACCCACCTTTTTGGCATTAAATAACCTACAGAGGTTGATATGCCATTAAACAAAACTCAAACTGAAAGCAATGTCTTCTAGGATCTTTCACACTTTCTTTGATCATGTATACATTATCTCTTCATTTTTCTCTTTTGATCACATTTTCCTTTACATCTTAATGAAATGACTGACAGTTGAAAGGCTGACGCCAACAATATCTGTGATTTCTCTGTTAGGCTGGCCAGTGTGTTTGTGCAGCATTACAATTTTTGCATGTTTCTTGGAGTAATGTCCATCGCATACAATGGCTATAGAACAACTAATCGACAGTTGTGACGATAATGTCTGGGCGTGATAAAAATCTGATACAATCACGGATGATACAGTATTTTTCAAGGTCAAACAAATTTCATCATTCACTCTGAAAGTACACACTACTGCAAATGACCTAATCTGAGAAAAAAATAAAAATTGATTAAACCTTGTTACTCCATTGGATTTAAAACTGATATTATGGGGAGGAAAAGGAAACTAAAGCACTTATTTTAATTAATTTGCTCACTGGTGACCCCTATATATAAATTTACTCGAGCCACAAGATTAGCAACTAAGTCCCACCCTTTTACTGTGAAACCAATAAAATGTAAATGCAAATTCTACTCCAGCAGCTTCTTTTCTCACACTTCCCGCCTGCGGAATTCCCTTCCATTTACTTGCTTTCCCAACAGCTACAATCTCCAAGAATTTAAATGTAAAATCAATAGTCATCTCCTATCTCACTAACCTGCATCCTCTCTCTCATGCTCCTTTCTCTATCCACTCCACTCTCATCAGTATTCTCATCCTTTTCTTACCCACTTCTTGACTTCCCCTATAACCTATCACTCTTTCTCATAACTTTCCTCCTATGTAACCCCCTGCAAAACAGTGGCAGTAAAAAGCCTTGCTTGGGGCAATATGATTATAAAACCAAATAAAAAATTCTTTACTATTATAATGTGGATATAAAGTGGGTGATCAATTCTACATTACAATCAATATAAAAATTGACCCCCAACTTTATGGCCACATTAATCCTTCTTTTACCCACTTCCTGACACCCCCTCTATAACCTGTCACTCTTTCTCATAACATTCCTCCTATGTAACTCCCTGCAAAACAGTGTTAGTAAATGCCTTGCTTGGGGTGATATGATTATTTAAAAAAAAGAGCGTAAGTTCATAGTCTCCAGTTAACAGGATAGCATTGTTGACATCATGGCCTTATGACTGTGCCTAAAATCAGATGGTCATCAGCAAGAGCAAAATCTCAAGTTGCAAGTTAGAAATCAGAGATGTCGACATCCAGCAAAATCAGAAATTCAAATAATATCTGGGAAGTGTTTTAACAGAGGCTAGAACATTATAATATATTAGAAATACTTGTGAAAATTTTACATTTTCCTTATTTGAATTTTCTGATGAATCTTAATTCCTAATTCAACTGATGAATAATCTCTTTGCAGGTTTTACAGCTATTAAATATCTGCAGAATTTTCTCTGTTGCACTGTTAAATAGTTGAGCTCAACAACCCAATTAAATATTGCAATAACAATAATAGAACGATTTAAAGAAGCTGAATGCTACAAAACAAAAGGTTTGAAATTGACAAGTTTTTCCATTTCATTGAATCAGTGGTCCTGGGTATGATGATAAACTACATCTGGCAGCCTGTGTAACCCTGCGAAATAGTGGCTTGCTTGGGGCGATATGATTATAAAAAAAAAATCCACAGCTGAATATATGTCAACCACCCTTGTTCTTAGTTGACTCTACCCATGGCCAGATGTACCTGTCAATGACTCCTTCCATCGAGGTAATATATTACGTAAGTAGTGTCTCTGACATATCTTGTACAGCTCTTCTCACAATCAAAATAGAATAATCTGTTATTTTCTGATATAGTCTTAAGTTGGAAAATACATGCTAACTAAGAAACAAACAGTACTGTAATATAATTATAGTTTAAACATATGCAAAAAGTGGTATCAGTCTAAATTGATGCCAGGTGAATATAGGACGAGGTACAGGGAAAGTGACCTAATTTTATTATTGAAACCATTTTTTAATTTTACCCCAAGCAAGGCAATAAAACCACTAAGATGCAAGGAGAGTGAACAATAAAGAACAAGAATTAAGAAGGAAGGAGATAATAATTAACATTGCATTTAAATTTTTGAATATAAAGAAACCAAAAGTGAGTTCCACAAGTGAGAAGTGCAATAGAAGAAACTATTAACATAGAACTCACAGTTGCATCGAGCCATTCCAACTAGAAATGATGGGATCTAGCCACCAATCTAGTATGCTTAAATTCATAAAGTCTATGTACCAAAGAGGAAAACTCATCAGAACAAATGCTATGAAAGAATTTACAGAAAAGGTATAGGGAAGTTGTGTTATCTAAATTTATTTATAAATGGAACTTTGTGTGTCTGTGTGTGTGTGTGTGTCCATTACCTATAGACTCCGAAATGACTGAACCGATTTTCTTGAAAATTTACACAGTTGTACTATAAGCGTCTGTGAGTGTTCTTAGCTAGGTTTTGTGTCGAGGTACCCCCGATAAATATCAAAAATCAATAATCGAAAAAATCGGGTTATAGAAGGAGTGATCAGATTTTAATCAAATTTGTACACTCATAGACAAAGACATAAGAAATGATATTCAGAAGTTTTAAGGTTGCAGTTCTTACAATAGTGCAGAAAATCGATAATATATAAATATATATATATATATATATATATATATATATTTTTTTTTTTAATCATTTCACCCCGAGCAAGGCGGAAATGCCACTGATGTGCAGGGGGCTACATAAATGTAAAAAGATTAATTAGAAAAGAGTGAGGAGTACAAACTAATTAGAAAGGAACAATAGACAGCTGAGAAAGCACGTGCGATGACAGATACATAGGTGGAGAGAAAGGGAAGGTTATACAGCGGTGGGGAGAGAGCTAGAGTCCAATGGTTAGTAAATGAGTATTGACTTTGCATTTAAATTTCTGGAGGTTGTAGCCATCAGGAAAGCAAGAATACGGGAGTGAGTTCCACAGGCGGGAAGTGCGAGAGAAAAAGCTGCAGGAGTAGAATTGTTGTCTGCATTTGGCTAACCTGACTGTGAATGCGTGGGACCCAGTTGCCAGTCTGGTTGCACGAGTAAACACCTGTTGAGGAGGCATCAGTGACTTAAGTTCGTCTGAGCAGAAGCCATGAAAG
Organism: Ascarosepion bandense; assembly: GCA_037127315.1. Taxonomy (NCBI): domain Eukaryota; kingdom Metazoa; phylum Mollusca; class Cephalopoda; order Sepiida; family Sepiidae; genus Ascarosepion; species Ascarosepion bandense. The sequence continues at coordinate 1,081,980 of JBBBDQ010001124.1, forward strand.
TATTTATACAACAGACAAAGGGAGGCTACATTTCGACGATGGGGAAGTGGCTGCAGTCGAGCCGCCAGATCAGTACCTATCACATTACAGACTCTCCTTTGGAACCTGTCAAGAACACTGAGGAGAATGGCAGGGGCACCTGACCATAAATGGCAGCAGTACTCCATGCACGGACGGATGGTTGACTTGTATATATGCAGGATGGATTCAGGTGGAAAAAACATCCTGGATCGACATAGTGACCCAATCTTCTTAGCAGTAGATTTTGCTATGGATTCAATATAGTGGTTCCATTTGAGGTCTGAGGACAGGGTAAGCCCGAGGAGGCGTAGTGTATTACTCTCCGGGAGAATCGCTTGGTCCATGCTTATGGGATGCAGGAGAGGTTGCCTGTAATGGTTGACAGACAACAGCTTGGTCTTAGATGAATTGAAGTTGACAAGCCACTTCTTGCCCCAGTTCACCACAGAGTGTAGATCCCGCTCAAGGTCAGCAGTGAGATTATGTCTATCCGCCACGACAGGTTTCTTACTGGTGCAGGAGTATATTGTAGTGTCATCTGCGTAGATGCCTATTTGGGACTTGATCTCATCTGGGAGGTTGTTGATGAAAATAAGGAAGAGCGTTGGGCCCAGGATAGAGCCCTGTGGGACACCAGCATTCGTGCTGTAGGTCGAAGAGGCACGCCCATTCAGAACGACCTTCATTTTGCGGTTATTTAAGAAAGATTGGATTAGGTCAAGCAGGCGACCAGTAATACCATAACCGCGTAGTTTGCATAGGAGGCCAGAGTGCCAAACCCTGTCGAAAGCCTTGGAGATGTCCAGAGCAACTGTGCGAGCCTCGTCAGACTCATCAAGCATGTACTCCATTACGGTTGTTAGCAGGTCGGCCGTGGACCTGGCAAAGTGGAATCCATATTGCCTGTCGGAGAACAGTTTGTGGGTGGTGAGATGATGAACTATTTCAGCATTGATTATAGCCTCGAATACTTTCCTGAATATCGGTAGAAGACTGATAGGTCAATAGTTGGATGGGTCCGAGGGTTCACCACAATTCTTAAATACAGAAACGACTGAAGAGAACTTCCAGCATGCAGGAAAGCAGGAAGCAGAAAGGCAGTAGTTAAATAGTTTAGAGAGGACGGGAAAGTTCAGGAGCACACCTCTTAAGGACTATCACCGGGATTCCATCGTCTTCACACGCCTTATGGGGGTCGAGTTTTGAAATTACTCTGGATACTACTGTCGGGGTAATATATACGTCGTGCAGTTTGGCCTCAGTTCTAATAGGGAAGTTAGGTGGGTGTATTCCAGACGAGTCGAATGTGGAGTTGGATGAGAATCTGTGGGAAAAGCACTCAGCTTTGTCCGCAGATGATGTGAGAACCTCAAATCCATGGATTAAAGGAGGTATTGAGGATTTCCTATTGTTGAGCACTCGTTTACAAATCCTCCAATAGTCCTTGGAGCCGAACTTGTGGTCAGCTATGTGCTGTCGCATTCTCTCAGCAAACAACTGTTTGGCGTCATTTAGGGTTCTCTTGCACTCATTGCGAGCAGATGTGAACAGGTGCCTATTGTGATCAGTTGACTGTCTCCGGAATAGACGGAAGTAATGGTTCCTGTGGGCAATGGCGGCTGAGCAGGCTGGAGAGAACCACGGAGAGGAATGAGGTTTTAAGCAATACTTCCTGGTGGGTATAAAGGCATCAATGCCAGCTTTTACCCATGACAAGACCTCAGAAGCACAGTCATCAGCTGATAGGTCGAACACTTTTCCCCAAGGGACGTCGCAGAGGAAATCGCGAAAGGCATCCCAGTCAGCTTTTTGGTAGAGGTAGGAGGTCCTATAGGTAGGGGGCTCCTGGAGGGAGTGAGATTGGAAAGAAATACTGAGAGAGACTACAGCGTGGTCGGAGTTGCCGAGAGAGCAAAGCTGCGAGACTTGACACGTGTCAAGCGCAGAGGTGAAACATATATCTAGCAGTGAGGAATGACCTGAGGGAGTGCTTGGGAAGCGAGTGGGGAAGTCCACCACTTGCGTAAGGGATTGGGAAAGGCAAGATGTTTGTGTGTGTGCCTGTTTATCTGCCTGTATGTCTGTATTTCTTTCAGCCCTTTTATTTTTATTTTTGCTTCGGTTTTGGCTCTAAGTAGGTATAACTGTAGTTCTTAGTCTCAGCCATGATATCATTTACTCAGAGGACTTATTTAGTCTTCAAAATTCAGTTCACAACAAAAAAATCTTATTTGATATCGATACCAGGAAATCAAAATTTGACTTACATCCATTCATTTTTCTTTCAGTCTATGGTTTTGCTTTAACTGGAAGTAATTATTGCTTTTTAGTCTTTCGTGTCAACGTTCAAAGAGTCTGAGTTCCAGGACCATGAATTAGTTTTAAAGCTTTCATTACACTCGAGCAATGCCGGGCTATACTGCTAGTTTGTGATAAAATGATTATTCTTCAGAATGTTATTGCAAGCAGAGGTCTTGCAGGAGATGATGATAATGATGAAAAAGTGACTGAAGCTAAAATGCCAGGTTAGGACCAGTTATATTGCAGATTTTTCTTTGTATTTTATTAAGAATCTCTAATAACCTGTGTTGAAAATTTTGTTTTTCTCTTTAGGCAGAACATGTATAAATTATGAAAAACTCAAAAGATAAATTTTTAAATACCTTCACCCTAAGCAAGTCGAAAAAAGTCACTAAGATGCAAGGGATGCTTCTTCTTCCATGTGTCGTGTCTTTTCAGGACATAGACTGTCATGGTCTTCCACGTCTTCCTATTCTTTGTAGCTCTTAACTTCCTTTCTCCTGCTACCCCATCCAAAACCTGCTCTGCCATCCATCTGCTCAAGTCCATCAAGTATGTCATGTGTTGCTTTCTCCTGTCTCTCCCCAGGAGTACCAGATTCACTTAGCCCTTCTTCCTCATTCCATGTCCCTGAAACTTAAGCTGTCTTTTCTTGATATTAAGTATCAGTTTCCTTTTTGTTTCCATCCTCTCCAAAAC
>JBBBDQ010001124.1:1090000-1100000 GCA_037127315.1 Ascarosepion bandense
ATATTATTCAGGTGTTAATAAAACAGTGCTTAATGTAGTATAAACAAAGCTATTAATTATATATCAATTAAATATACATATTATCCTTCATTGATAGCACAACTTAGAGCTTCATGCATTATGCAATCATCAGTTACATATTACAATCTTATTTGAAATATGCACCTGATGGTTGCAGTCATGTTTGTAATATGCACCTGATGATTGCATAATGTATGAAACTCTACCATGCCACTGACTATAAATATATATATATATATATATATTTTTTTTTTTTAAATATAAAACTTTAATCAAAAAGGAAAAGCAGGAAGGTAAATTCGAAAGACCCGATCCTAATTAATATTAATTACATTAATATTAAAACATGATCAAGGTGAAGGGCTCAATGTAATTAATATTTAAATTACAGAGCCAATTATAAAATAAAATAAATTTTGATTTTCAAATCAGTTGTATGGCCATTTCTACATGAAATCCCTAAGAGAAATTTCATGCATGATCAGCAACTTCTTTATTTCAAAATAAAGCAAGATATTTTAGTGGCGGAAGTTAAAAATATATATATATATATACATCACAGAAAAATTAAAGGGGAGGGATTAATAAGAAAATAGACAGAAATCAAAGTCTATTTTTAGATTTTTGGAAAACCTTACTTTTAAACTGAGTTAAGAGTTGTAAGTTAAAAGTTAGCCTTGTCTGGCTCTAAGGGGAAAGATAAAGGAAAGAAAGAAAGAAGTAAAAGAAGTGGGGAGGGGTGGTTGACAGGGAAGTAAGCTAAGAAAAAAAAGAAAGGAAAGGAAAAAAAGAAAAATTCATCTTCATAGAAACATTGACAGGAAGAGATGGATTAATACCTTTCCCAAGTGTATTTGCGCGTAAATGAATGCAAGGCATTCAACTGAAATTCAAACATAGCTCCCTGATTTTTTTATTCCGAGCCGATATCCACTGCACCACAGCGCACATTTTATATATATATATATATATATATAATTTACTATATTTTAGTGGGTAACAGTGCTCAATGTCAAAGAGCATTTATAGATATAGGTAGCATAGAGATAGGAATCAACACTGCATGGTGACCAGTTTTTTTGTAATATTCAGATGAAATATGAAATACACTAAGTATTTAAGTATAGGATATGCATTGTTGTGAAGTGGATATCGGCTCAGAACGAAAAATCAGATAGTTTGAATTTCAGTTGAATTTGTTGCATTCACTTACACACAAATATCCCTGGAAAAGGTATTAATCCATCACTTTCCTTCCAGCTATGGGTTAAAAAGCAGTACACATTGGGTTCTATAGCATTGGTTGGCAACCAGTCTACTGGAGAAAGTATTGACAGCCTACTACGAGAAAATCTTCTGTTCAGTCAGTTGTCTCTTTCAAGACATGAACACCCAAGTGTGTATCATATATGGCACTTAACTCAGATCAAAGTCAGTTATCTCCCTTGTACAGGTGGTACCAGTTGGAAATGTCCTTGTTATCACGATGGTGGACTGTTCTGAGAAATTTACACAAGCCAGCAGTTGAAATGACCAACTCTTTGAAAAAGCAAAGTACAATAATAATATTTGAATTACTCTTCATGAATGTTTTGCTGTTAGTATCTGCAGTGAAAAAACTGAACTGGGTTTAATAGCATAGTTAACATGAGCTATCATGGCTCTCCACAACGTCCTAACTTTTGTTGCTCTAAGCAATGTCATTCCCTTATTATCCCTTCCAGTTCATATTCTGGTATCCATTTATACAAGTTCCTTAGCTGGTTACTCACTGTTTCATTTTGTCACCTTTACTTTTAATATGTTTTGTCAGTGTCCGTTTCTCCCAGCCTTCTTTCCTCATTACGTTCACTAAAACATATTTCGTATATATCTTTGGGAAAGGTAAGAATCCATCTCCTCTTTAAGATATGGGTTAAATAGTAGCACTTGTATCAGGACAATGTAATTGTTATTCTCAAATAATTTCAAATTTACTCACAAAATCAATAACTCAATTACTTATATGTTCCAAAATTTTCAGTTGCTTCTTTCTGGTTTTAAGCATAAGTGGTTTATCATCAAAAATGAAGGAAAAACTTGAAGCAGCTGAAATTTGGTTCTACCAAAGGATGCTGTGGGTATCATCGATCGCACATTTGAGCAATGATGAGGTTTTGGAAAGGATGAAAAGGAAATTAATACTGAGCATCAGGAAGAGACAGCTAAAGTTCCTTGGACATGCAATGAGGAAGGAGGGCTTGGAGAACCTGATACTAACAGGACAGATAGAGGGGAAAAAATAGACAGGGGAAAGCAGCGGATAACATATTTGAAGGACCTGATCAGGTGGATGACGGAATGAGGGTTGTGTGGTGTAACAGGAGAAAGAAGGTTTTTTTTGTTGTTTTGATTATCCTAAATTTCTTTTCATTGCTTGTATATTTATTCTCAGTATCCTTCTGCATAACCACATCTCTGTTGTCGCAAATCTTTTCTTTATCAGCGAGTATATTGTCCAGCATTCACTGTCATATATCTATTTTTAAGCTTCTGCAGTGCCGCTTCTGGCCTTAATCATGCTTTTCCATCACATATGAAAACACTTTGCAGATCATTAAATTTCTGTACTTGCTTAATTTTGATGTCTACATCGCATCTTGGGTCAACAGATGAATAAAACAAATCTAATTGCATAGGAAACTCTGTTAGACATTACGATATCAAATCTTCTATGTACCCCATTCCTTTCAGTAGGTAGGCGATCATGGCTTTCTATGTCTCCCTATCCCTGGTGGCTCTTAGCATGCCTTCTCCTGTTACACCACCCAAACCCCGCTCTGCCACCCACTAGCTCAACCCCATAAATCTAGAATATAAATGGAAAGAAACTAGTATGGCCACAAAATGAGGGATCAGTTTATATATTGATTATAATATAGATTTGATCCCCCACTTTATATACTTATTATAATTTCTTATAAACTGTTGGCATATATTTTCTTCTTCTATGTGCCCTGTCCCTATCCCTGGTGGCTCTGAGCACGCCTTCTCCTGTTACACCATGCAGCCCTCATTCCATCATCCACCTGATTATGTCCTTCAAATATGTTATCCGCTCCTTTCCCCTGTCTCTTTTTCCCTCTATCTGGTTTGTTAGTATCAGGTTCTCTAAGCCCTCCTTCCTCATTGCATGTCCCAGGGACTTCAGCTATCTCTTGCTGATGCTCAGTATTAATTTCCTTTTTGTTTCCATTATTTCTAAGACCTCATCATTGCTCACGTGCTCGATCCATGATATTCGCAGCATCCTTCTGTAGAACCACATTTCAGGTGCTTTAAGTTTTCCCTTCATCTCTGTTGATATTGTCCAACATTCACTGCCATATTGAAAAATGGACAACACATTGCAATCCGGTACTGTTTTCCTTGTTTCTAGCGAAATTGTCCTGGTTCTTACTCAACTTCTGGAATATCAAATCAGTTTTTTTTTTTAATCGTATCACCCCGAGCAAGGCGGTACCGCCACTGATGTGCAGGGGGCTATGTAATAGTGAGAAGATTGGTAAAGAGAAAGCCGGAAACCACATCCTAAACAGAGAACAAGGGATGAGCCTCTTAACCTGTTCAATAGACGTGGACGGAGTGTGAACCGGGCGATAGATAGATAAACCTATGAACAATGTTTGTTCTCAGTAGAATTTCAGTTAAGTCACTTTTGTGTATGAACAGAAATCATTACAATATCCTGTCTTTACAGTACAATTTCTGCACCGGATATTATTCATCAATTTTTCTTTTATAGCTCTCCACAACTTCCTGATGTTGTTGCTTTTGACTCTTCTACAGTCCTTTTGTCCCTGTTTGCTGATCCATTCATACAGATTCATAAAATAGGCTACTTACTTATACGTTTACCTACTCTTTTGCAATGTGTGTGGGTGGTGCAGTGAATATTGGCTCAGAATGAGAAATCAAAGAGCCAAGTTCAAATTCCAGTTGAATTCATTGCATTTACTTATGTGCAAATACACTTGGGAAAAGTATTAATCTGTTGGTTCTTCCTCCAGTTATGGATTAAATAACAGGACAGATTGGTTTCTATAACCTCAGGTCACATTCAGTCTACCACAAAAAGTAAGGGCAACTTACTTCGGGGAAATCTTTCAAGACATTATCGCCAAAGCTTGTTTCACATATGGCACTTAACTGATTGACTGTTTTCTCTTTTTTTTTTTTTATAATTCATTTCACCCTAAGCAAGACAGGAATGCCACTAGTGTGCAGTGAGTTACAGGGTGTGAAAGTGAGAGAAAATACTGACTAGGGAAGATTGATGAAAGGATGAAATATGAACAAAATTCAAAAAGATGGATGGTGATTGACAATGCATTGAGATTTTTTAAGATTGTATTTACCAAGGAAGCAAGTAAACAAAAGGGGCTTCACAGGCAGGATGTGTGAGAAAAGAAACTCTTGCCTTTAATATCTCTTATAAATGTGGTCCTGGGTATGACAGTAAACTGCATTCGGCAGCAAGCTCTCTGATTGGGAGGTTGTGAGGAGTATGGAACAATTTCTTAATTGCTGTTGTTCTCAGGTTCACCCTGACCTGGAGTGGTAGCGCCTTTTAGGATCACAGCTGTGAGCAAATAGTTAACCCCCAAACGGAGGCGAAAACACTATGAAAATATAAAAATACACTTTTACAGAAATATATACATAAAAATAGACTTTTGTAGAAAAATACACATTTTTTAAGGAAAAAAATATTATTAGCAATACATTTTTAATGCAAAACTAGAATACATCTTTAGTTTTCTGTGCAATGCAAAACCTACCCAGGTGTCAACTGCAGGAGTGATCACGTCCCAGTCATCTGCAAATTAAGAGTAAAACTTCAGAGAATGAAGAAGCCTAGCACAGCACCAAGACTGAAATACAACATGCTCGTGAATGACCTCAAACTGCAGAAAGAATACACTAACAGTGTGAAAAACAAATATGAAGAAAAAATTGGACAAGGACATTTGAAATGGGACTCACTAAAGGAAGCAATAGTGACATCAGCAAACAACGTTGCCCCAAAGGAAATCAGACACAGAAGAAAAAAAGAGTGGATGACTAAAGAGATCCTTGACACGAGGCAAAGAAGACGGAAAATAATGCCAAGACATGGAAGAGAATACAGGAAACTGCTCAAGGAAATGAGGAACAAATGCTGACAGGCAAAAGAGGAATGGCTCAACGACAAATGCGCAGAGTTAGAGAGACTGAGCAGGACTAATAAAGCAGACATGCATAAAGAGATAAGAGAACTGGCAGGACAAAAAACCTGATCCTCAACAGGATCTATAAAAGCCAAGGATGGAACGATAATACTGAAGAAAAAGCAAATACTCAAGTGATGGAAAGAATATAAAGAAGATTTTTTCCAGGGAAAGAGAGAGCAACCAATAACACAAAGATGAGGACTGACCGGAAATATTAAAGTCTGAAGTGGAAGCTGCAATGGCCAAACTAAATAGAAACAAAGCAGCGGGTCCAGACGGCATTGTGATAGAGCTGCTGTTAGCCCTAGAAGAATTTGGCAGAGAGAAAATTAAAGAAATAATAAATGAAATTTATAATAGTGGTATAATGCCACATGACCTATGCAAGTCCATTTTCATAGCATTGCCTAAGAAACCAGGTGCAAACGAGTGTGAACTACACCAAGCTATCAGCTTAATGAGTCATGTTACAAAACTGATTGTCCAAATACTGATGAATAGAGCAAGAAGTAGAATCAGGCCAGAAATAGGACAAGAACAGTGCTGGTTCATCAAAGACACTGGGAGAAGGAATGCCATATTTATGATTAGGATGCTCACTGAAAGGGTAATACAAATGAAGAAGGACTTATACCTGTGCTTTATTGACTATACAAAAGCATTCGACAAAATATGCCACAAAGAATTGATGGAGATGCTCAGCAGCCTCGACATATTTGGGAAAGATATTAGGGTAATTAAAAGCCTCTACTGGCAGTAAACTGCCTGCATACAGACAAGTAACGAATTCAGCAGTTATACAAAGATAGAAAGAGGCATAAGACAGCGATGTGTATTTTCACTGGATCTATTTAACTTGTACAGTGAGAATATTTTGAGGACCCTAGATGTTATGCAAGGATTTGTCATCAAAGGTCACAATCTGAACAACATAAGATATGCAGACGACACAGTGTTGATTGCAGACACAGAAAAACTGCAGGACCTTCTACGGAAGGTAGCTGAAGAGAGTGACATGAAGGGATTACAAATAAAATGCAAGAAAACCGAATACATGGTCATCAGCAAAACAAGCAGCCCAAAGTGCCAAATACAGGTGGTGGGGGTGTTAAAATCAAGCAGGTACAAAAATTTAAATATCTCGGAAATGTTCTAACTGAAGACGGAAGGTGCAACACAGAGATCCAAAGGTGAATTGGCATGGTGAAAGACGCATTCCTGATGCTGAGTAAAGTATTAAGACACAGGAAACTTTCACTAGAAACAAAGAAGAGAGTACTGGATTGCTATGTGATGTCAGTTCTTCAATATGGTAGTGAATGTTGGACAATATCAACAGAGATGAAGGGAAAACTTGAAGCACCTGAAATATGGTTCTACAGAAGGATGCTGCGGATATCGTGGACCGAGCATGTGAGCAATGACGAGGTTTTGGAAATGATGAAATGAAAAGAAAATTAATACTGAGCATCAAGAAGAAACAAATGAAGTTCCTGGGACATGCAATGAGGAAGGAGGGCTTGGAGAACCTGATACTAACAGGTCAGATAGAGGGAAAAAAGTGACCGAGGAAAGCAGTGGATAACATATTTGAAGAGCCTGAGCAGGTGGATGACAGAACAGGGGCTGAGAGATGTTACAGGAGAAAGCATGCTAAGAGCCACCAGAGATAGGGAAATGTGGAAGGCCATCATCGCCTACGTCCTGAAGAGACAAGGCACATAGAAGAAGAATTAAAATCTGACTAAATCGACCTCACAATAACAAAACATCTTAAAACCCCTACCTTTTTTGGCATTAAATAACCCACAAAAGTTGATTATGCGATTAAACAAAACTCAAACTCTTATAAGTGTTAAAATCTTCAAGCCCTCTATCCTCATAATGTGTTTCAGAAATTATTGCTCATGTGTTCTGTCAATGGTATTCATAGTGTTCATCAGTTGAACTAGTTTTTGCTGCTTCATATCTAAATAATGGCAGTCATCAATGACAGTTTCATTAAAATTTGTTGTTTTTATGTCAGTGACGTATGCTGGACAATATATTCGAAGATGAGGAAAAAACTTGAAGCAGTGGAAACATGGTTTTACAAAAGGATTCTGCGGATATCATGGACCGAACATGTGAGCAATGATGAGGTTTTGGAAAGAATGGCATTGAAAAGAAAACTAATAGTGAGCATCAGGAAGAGACAACTGAAGTTCCTGCGACATGCAATGAGGAAGGAGGGCTTGGAGAATCTGATACTGACAGGCCAGATAGACGGAAAAAGAGACAGAGGAAAGCATCGGATAATGTATTTGAAGAGCCTGATCAGGTGGATGACATAACGGGGGTTGCGTGGACTAACAGGAGAATACATATAAGAGCCACCAGGGATAGGGAGACATGGAAAGAACGTCTACATTCTGAAAGAATAGGGCACATAGAAGAAGAAAGACATTTAACTGCTCTGACAAACTTTTTTATCTGGTACCCCCACCATAGGAATTTAAGCATGCTACCAGACTGGTATCTCAGTTTCACCGTTTCACGGAAATATTTAAATGTAACTGCCACTTCTACTCCAGCAATTTTTTCTTGAACTTTCCACTTGCAAACCTCCCTTCTTTTTTTATAAATTTTTTTTCCCTGACAGCCACAATCCTCAAAAATTTAAATGCACTGTTAATTGCCATCTTCTATTTTCTTGAAGACTTTTCATCTTTTGTCATTTCTGCAATCCTTCTATACCCAGTTTCTTTTCTCGTTTTTACTCCCTATATGCTAGTGACGTTCCTACCTTGTGTGGGGTGAAATGATTAAAACAAAATCTGTTCAGGATTAGCTTACAAGATCTTATAACAAATTTCTTTATCCTGGTCTTTTAACTCTGGTAGTGAATTGGACGGTGATTTAAAACTATTGAATGGTGGTGAAGAAAAAAAAGCAGTGATTGTCTTGAGGAAACTGATGAGATATTTTGATGATATGATATTATACCAAAATACTCCAGTCCCAAGAGATTAATTTGAGTCCAAAATAAAGATTAGCTATAATATAGATTATTAAATGAACCATTATAGATTATGATTTTGTTTGACTACTGCATAAGACGTGATACCCTGTGACTGATCACTTTCAAAAAGAAGCTTTTATCCAGAATTCCAAGTAAATGTTTTTATTGTTATTCCCAATTCACTCATTTGTTAGTGATAAGTCAGAATAGTGCTTAATTTCATTGTTAATTATAATAGTGTCGTACTTTGCCGTTATTTAGATTCAGTGTTTTGTCTGAAAGTCATCCGCAGTAATGATCTTCTTCAGCTTAGGCAAGAGAGAACATTTAATCTTATGTTTGCCAACTGTCTGCACTAACCATTGAGCCAAGCAAATAGAAAATTCTATTTTTAGCAATTAGACAAAGTACTGCACCCCATGACGACAGTGTTGTTGGTAATAGCATTTATGCAAAGACAAAATGATTGCTAATTAAATTCCGCATTAAGATTTTTATCAAGTAAACCTGTAATGAGTGACACAATCAATTGAAAATGAACAAAGGAGGCTTGCGTCATAATGAATTATAAAAACAAGGTTGATCTGATTAATTACCCTCCCTCCTGACCCCACTTTTCACCCCCTCATTTTTTTTTTTTTTTTTGAGTAATATAAAGTTTTAAAAAAATTTTATTAATTAATTTTAAGTGTTATTTTTTTAATTTGATTTTCTACTTGTTTAATTTTTTTCTTTTTCCTCATGAAATTTAGCTATTGCATATTTCTTTCTGGTAACAGTGGTCAGGGTTTAAATCTAGATAAAAGTTGAGATAACAAATGCTGGATATGATAGTCAATCCCTAGATCAAAGTGGCAGAGTACATGCCTGTTCCAGCAGAACCTTGTTCCTCTCGCATGGATCCTAGGGTGCCTAGTCAACATTTTTTCATGATTATATCCCCAATTTTTCATGGATACTCACATCTGAGTAAATGCTTTTTTATTATCATTAAACAGTATATTTATTTATTTAAATCTACTGGCTTAAATATTCAAGAAATCTTGTTGTGAAAATATGCAATATTTCTTGCTTTTTTTTTTTTTTTTTGCTTTTGCTTTTATTTTATTTGTTTGGTTGAAATCTCCCTAGATTACTGCATCTTTAATGTCATTAAGAGGGGGTCAAATCAGTCGTCCCACAATACCAAGGTCTCATTGATGATCCACCGTCCTAAATCAAGATGCAAAACATGGATGAAAACCATCTGACCTGGGTAGAATGACACTTCCAAGACTATGTAAAGTCTATAGTCAAGGTGATTTTATTGGATAACATTTTTTCTGAATGTGTATATGTAACTGTTTTTTTAAATATATTCATTTTCTGTTTCTTACTAAATTGTTGTATAGAGAAACGAGTTTTTATCGGGGAGCCAAGTTCGAATTCCAGTTGAATTCATTGCATTCACATACGCGCAAATACCCTTGGGAAGGCTATTAATCCATCTCTTCCTTCCAGTTATGGGTTAAATAACAGGACAGATTGGGTTCTATAGCCTTGGCTGGCAACCAGTCTACTGCAGAAAGCAATGGCAACCTACTGCAGGATAATCTTCTGCCCATTCAGTCATGTCTCTCTTGAGACATGATTGCCCAAGCGTGTATCACATATGGCACTTAACTGACTGACTGAGTGAAAATACATTCTATTACTGGTGGTTTATAATCCATGATATTTGAGAATT
>JBBBDQ010001124.1:1102500-1167500 GCA_037127315.1 Ascarosepion bandense
CAAGAAAGGTTAGAATTGTGACCAGTATGCAAGAAAGGTTAGAATTGTGACCAATATGCAAGCAAGGTTAGAATTGTGACCTATATGCAAGCAAGGTTAGAATTGTGACCAATATGCAAGCAAGGTTAGAATTGTGACCAGTATGCAACCAATGTTAGAGAAAAATTACAATTGTGACCAATATGTAACAAAGGGTCAAACTTACTATTAAGATAGGAATAACTACCCATGTGATCAGTGTTGTTTTATCATTGAACTTTGATGTTATTAATAAATGTTATATATTGAGTACATATTTGGAGAGGGTCCCTGAGGCTTTATACACTACTAGCTGACAGTAATTGATGAAGTCCGAAGATGCATAAGATCTAATGTTATGAATACGAGATTAATTTTCATGTTTTTATTAATGATGTATGAAGATAATCTGAAAACAATTTTATTTTCTTACTGTCATGGAGTTCCTTTGAGTTGGATAACTTAACATTTTATTATTATTTTTGTTGAAACAGAAATGTTTTTAAAGATGAACTATTGAATGTCAAATCACTAAATTAATGTAGCCAGTTAGAACATATAAACTAAGAAATGATTTGGCTAAATGTTACAATTTTAGTTGAATTCAAAACTAGGTGAGCAAAAAATGTAGATTTCATTAGAGATAGAGACAGGGTTATATATGCAGGTAGTGGGGGGGGGAAAGAGAATATGACTGATACTAGATCAAGACATGAAGAAATGCGTTTCAGGATGTTGTTAATTATCTGATAGAATTCTTGCAATTAACTTGAAATTGAAGTTTTTTAATATATCCATTGTGGTTGCATATCTACCAACAGCACATAGTACTGAGAATGAAATAATAAAATTGAAAGGTTTTACTGAACAATGGACAAAGCAAATACTCAATGCCAAATTAGAGAAGAGGTGAAATAGGGAAATAGTTGTCAAATTCTGATGAGAAACCCAAAGTGAACATGGAGAAAAATTGGTACAATGGTGTACAGCAAACAACCAGGTAATAGTCAACAAGTGGTTTCAAGAGCACCCAAGAAGGAGAAATGAGGAATCAAACTGACTACATCATGAGGAAAAAGAGATTCAGGAATATAGTTTTACACTGCAAGATGTACCCAAGTGCTGACTGTGGGAGTGACTACCTTCCAGTTATATGAAACTGTCGAGCATCTCTCCACGTGTTTGAGAGGGCTAAGGTAGCATACAAATTACAACACATCTAAACTTATTTAGAAATGGGACTTTGTCTGTGTGTGTGTCTGTGTGTGTGTCCGTTACCTATAGACTCCGAAATGGCTGAACCGATTTTCTTGAAAATTTACACAGTTGTACTATAAGCATCTGTGAGTGTTCTTAGCTAGGTTTTGTGTCAAAAGTTGATAATCAAAAGAATCGGGTTATAGAAGGAGTGGTTCGATTTTTAATCAAATTTGATGCACTCATAGACAAAGACATAAGAAATGATATTCAGAAGTTTCAAGGTTGCAGTTCTTACAATACTGCAGAAAATTTTATATCGATGCCAGGAAATCAAAATTTGACTTACATCCATTCATTTTTCTTTCAGTCTATGGTTTCGCTTTAACTGGAAACAACTATTGCTTTTTAGTCTTTCATGCCAACGTCCAAAAAGTCTGAGCCCCAGGACCATGGATTAGTTTTAAAGCTTTCATTACACCCGAGCAATGCCGAGCTATACTGCTAGTTCTTAAATAACCTGAATTACAAGATAATATATACTGACACCATTAAAAGTAAATAAAATGAAGCAAATATGGATGGAAATTCAAACTGGGGTACATTGAGAGAAGATTTACTAACATCAGCAAACAAGATCATCGTAAAGAAAAACTGGACAAGAAAAATGAGTGGATGATAGATGAAATTCTTGACACAATGAAAAGGAGACATCAAACAAAACCAAGTTATGGTAAAGAATACAGCACTTTACACAAACAAATTAGAAATGCAAGCAAGCAAAAAAGAAATGGCTCAATGAAAATGGCTGATGTTAATCTCCTGGAGAACAACACACTATGCCTCCTTGGTCTCACTTTTCTGTCATGCCAGAAAATTTTTCTTCTTAGAACCCATCTTGCACATTTATAAATCTACCATTCAACTATGCATTAAAATACTGTTGCCATATCTGATTGGGTGCTCTTGCTATTCATTTTGAGGTCCTTGACAAAATCCAAAGAAGGATCTGCAATGTAATAGATCCTGACTTGGCATATCAACTTCAGTCACTTTCTTATCGATGTAACATAGCTTTTATCTGTTTTTTTTCTACAAATATTTTCATAGCAACTGCTTTAACAAGCTTTTTACCTAATGTCCTAATCACATGAATTTAGACATACTACAAGATTAGTATCCAGGTCCCACCCTTTTACCATTGAATTAGTTAGATGTAACTGTCACTTTTGCTCCAACAGTTTATTTTCATATCCTTCCCACCTGTGGAACTCCCTTCCAGTTCCGGATTTTTTTATAACTACAATCTTCAAAAATTTTAATGTAATGGCAATCACCATAATCTATTTTCCTGAATTCTATTCATCTTTTATTTTTTACTAAATCCTTGCTAAACTCAGTCTATTCTCTCACTTTCACTCTCTGTAACCCCCTGCATACTCGGGACATTCCTGCCCTGTTTGAGGTGATACAATTAAAAAGAAAAGAAATATTTGTTATTTTAAACATTTAATTGTTTTTGAAATAGTGGGAGTATTTTGTATGTTAAATAATAAAACTTTTAATATTTACAAAATACAATTAATGAAAATGTATTGCACTAAGCTACACTCCCAAGTAAACCAACTAGAATTTGTACCCCTGTACCTTTCTACCCTTCTCCCCAAAATTTGGTTTCAATTAATCAATATATGGCTACTGAAGTAGCCATATATTGACTGATATACTTTGTGTGATGGACAGACTAACTTGTTGAAATAGTAAAGTCAAGTGCTAATTCAAAAAGCTCCAGTATGAGGTTGCCATGATGCATAAGTTAAAAAAATGCAAAGTAAGTATTGGTGTTTGTTGTAATTGTAAAATGGGATTCATATTTGGTCAGTTTTGCCAAAAAACAGGAATGATGTCTGGGGTAGATGCTACAGGGGTTTGTGATGTGATGGTGTTGAGACGTAGAAGAAGGGAATACATTGTCTCTGCAAAGTCAGAAGGGTTGGCACCTCATAGAAAATGTGAAATTGTTAACACATATGATAAGGTAGAAGTTACAAAAAAGGTCTGATTTTTGTTGAAATACAACTAAGCATTTTGGAGAAATAAATAATTGCAAAAACAAAATTTTCTCATTAATTTGTGCAGCACTCTTGTCTCAGTTGAAATTTTTGTTCGCATATTAAACATTTTGGTTGAGTTTGAGTGAAGCATCTTGGAGAAATGCATAAAAGGACACAAAAACATTTGAAATTATGTTTGTTGTTAATTTTTGATGAATTCTGTACATGGATTCGAAAAATATTTGTGTACATCAAAGGTTTGGACCTTGATCTACAAGTTAACCGATTTTGGTTGAATTTGCATCAGGTATCTTGGAGGAAAAAAGTTTGTAAATTCTAACCATTTTGGTGATTTCTGCCGTACTCTGTCAATCAAATTGAAAAATGTTTGCATACGTCAAAGGTTCATATCATTATCAACAAATGACCCAATTTTGATTGAACTTGTACCAAGGGTTTTAGAGGAGTAGGGTTCATTATATTGGAGACACACACACAAACACATCCATTTATTTATTTATTTATTTATTTATATATATATATATATAGAGAGAGAGAGAGGAGGAGGTTTCTGGAAAGATATTTGTTTCTAAAAGTGTACCTAACACATTTTGTTCTGCTTTACAAATGTTATAATCTGTCAGTGATATTATTAGACTTCAGTCTGGAATCGGGCCATGCTTTTAACATTTTGTTGTAAATCAGATTGCAAATAAGAATCTTAAATAGTTTCCAGTGTTGCTACAAATAAGTCAGAGTAAAAAAAAAATTAACCCTTGTGTTTCCAAAACATGGTAAAAAAATAAAATAAAATAAACAATTTAGGAATTTTTTCTTTTTTGCACAGTGTCTCTTGATGACATTTAATGATCTTGGCTCTAAAACATTTCCTGTTTTTTATTGCTCTAAGTAACTATTTACATTATTTGGGCTGTTGTCGTCACCTCTATTTTCATATTCATTATGTTTCAAGCCAGGTGATATACGTTGGATTTTCAAACTGAACCATTTATTTAGTCCACTAGGAAAGATTGTTCTCGTTCAATGTGTCATGCCATGGTTGAAGTAATCCAGTGACTTGACCCAAAGACTTGTGAGTTCAATACCTGACCACAGCTGAAGTGAAAACAAAACTTGGAGAATTGAGATAGTAAAGAAAAATAACTAAAATTGAGACATCCAAAAAAGGCATGGCATGTAGAACTAGAATAATATATACTCCAGTTGATTAAATAAAGGGTTTGATTTTAAATTTCAATGTATATTATCTGAAGAAGACGAGATCAAAGAACAACAAAAACATTTTGAATATGGCAGTAAATATGAGGACAGCAGTTCGAACAATATAAATAGTTACAATATCTCATCAATATAAACAAATGCTCAAAGTAAGTTTTAACTCTTTACCATCTCGTCTTTGTCCTGCCATCCATTCACATAAACTCACTGTTTCTCTTCTGCTTCTCTTACCATCATTCTTTTAATCATCTCTTTGAAGCCTTGACAGAGTTCAAAAGATTCTATATGGCTTTGTGGGTGATGAATTACTCCCCAGCTTACAATTTCTTTCTCACATATGAAACATCACAAATCTCTTGCTACTTAATCTGTTTATATTTCTGTGATGAGATATTTATATTGTTCGAACTGTTCTCTTTACTGTCATAGTCACAATGTTTCAGTTGTACACGCCAGCCTTCTTCAGTTGATTGGAATTTGAACCAAACCCTTTATGGGTTTGGTTCAAAATTCCAATCAATCTATCACTAGAATAGATTGTTCTCATTCCATGAGTCATGCCACTTTTGGGTGTTTTAGTAAAGGGTTTGGTTCAAAATTCCAATCAATCTATCACTTTTGAAAGGATTTGGTTCAAAATTCCAATCAATCTATCACTAGAGTAGATTGTTCTCGTTCCATGAGCCGTGCCACTTTTAGGTGTTTTAGTATCTTCATTTAACTCAACTCTCTAATTTTTTGGTCATGACTACTGTTGCCAAGTATTGAACTTAAACCTCTTTGGGTTAAGTCACTGGATCCAACCAATGCTTTTATTCATCTGTCCTTGATTGCTATTTTCATGGAAAATCTTCTGACAAGATACATTTCTTGGTTCTACCTTGTTCAAATCTTTACAATTAACATCCTCCATAGCCCTTACACAGGGTCTAATCATGTGTATTCTTTTTGCATTCCATCAGGACTAACAAAGTTTCATTTAGACATTTTCTTCCCAAGAACTGCTGCTTAGTAGAACAGACACCCAAGAGGATGCTTTCTTTGTCGGTACAAACTTCTTCATGTCTAGGGTCACCATTTTTTTATTCGATATATCCTCATAATGGACACTTCTTATTTCTTCCTCTTATGTTCGAAAAAGAATCTCGTTTAGTAACCATCTAAAATGAGGTAATTTGTTTGTAATTCTGGTTTTGCTTAAAACTTTGCACATTACTTTCATGTTCTGTCTATAAAATTCTTAGCATTCATCAGTAAAACTATATCTCTGCCATTTTAAGTCTCTTCTTCATCTATGAGGAGACAGTCCTGCATTTACAACCATACAGGGGGGCTGCTATTACATGTAAATTCATCTCTCTCTTCTTTGTTTCTAATGAAATTTTATTGTTGCATAATATTCTACTTAGTTTCTAGAAGGCATTTTCTTTATTCCAATGCATTTTCTGGTTTCTGTGTCACCTTTTCTGTCATCTGTTAATACACTTCTCAGATTTTGGCATCTCTAATTTGTAGCTCACTTCTTGGAATGTCCCTTTAGTTAAGATCCATACATTCTCTCTTTTGAGAATTGATGGTTAGTCTTTCACTCTTTCCGTTCTCCCTTTCCATTACATCTTAATGCATTTTTGGATTTCGCTGTCACATTTTCCATTGTCTGTTATCACACGTTTTAGGTAGTTATAATTAATTTGAAATTTAATACTTCCAAAACGAAGCTGCCCTCTATTAACTATCACAGACAATCGCTCCTACCCCCACATAAGCATGGATCAGGCTAGTCTCCCTGAAAGTAAAACACTACGCCTCCTCAGATTAACTCTCACAACAGACCTTGAGTGGAATGACTATATAGAATCCATAGCTAAATCTGCTGCTAAGAAAGTCAGTTCTCTGTGTAGGGCCAGGAAGTTTTTCCTGTTTGAAACAATCCTGCGCATATATAAATCTACCGTCCACCCATGCATTGAATACTGCTGCCATATTTGGTCGGGTGCTCCTGCTATCCACCTAAGTGTCTTTGACAAAATCCAATGCAGAATCTGTAATGTGATCGATCCCGACTTGGCAGCTCAGATACAGTCACTTTCTCACCGGCACAATGTGGCTTCCCTGTGTCTCTTCTACAAATACTTTCACGGCTTCTGCTCCAATGAACTTATCTCACTGGTGTCCCCTATATATAAATTTACTTGAGCCACAAGATTAGCAACTCGGTCCCACCCTTTTACTGTGAAACCAATAAAATGTACATGCAAATTCTACTCCAGTAGCTTCTTTTCTCGCACTTCCCACCTGTGGAATTTCCTTTTGTTTACTTGCTTCACCAACAGCTACAATCTCAAAGAATTTAAATGTAAAGTCAATAGTCATCTCCTATCTCACTAACCTGTACCCTCTCTCTCATGCTCCTTTCTCCATCCACTCCACTCTCATCAGTATTCTCATCCTTTTCTTACCCACTTCTTGACTTCCCCTATAACCTGTCACTCTTTCTCATAACTTTCCTCCTATGTAACCCCCCGCAAAACAGCGCCAGTAAAATGCCTTACTTAGGGGCAATATGATTATAAAAAATAAAAAAATTCTATACTATTATAATGTGGATATAAAGTGGGGGATCAATTCTACATTACAATCAATATATAAATTGATCCTCCACTTTACGTCATTCTTCTCTTACCCACTTCCTGACATTCCCTATATAACCAGTCACTCTTTCTCATAACATTCCTCCTATGTAACCCCGTGCAAAACAGTGGCAGTAAAATGCCTTTTTTGGGATGAGATGATTATAAAAAACGGAAAAAAAGTTAAATTTCTGGACTTGATTTATTTTCCTATGTAGTCATGGCTTTACACAACTTCCTGTTCTTTATAACTCTTATTATTGATGACTTTTAGCCATTTCTCTCACCCCATTCTACCATACATTTGGACAAACCTATCAGGTCAGTCACCTACTGCCTCTACTGTCATTGGTCCTTCCCTGTAACTCCAGAATGAACTCTTCCTAACACTATATATACTACGCCTCTCAAGAGAGAAGGAGTCGAGTTGGTAGTAGTTCACTCCAAACTAGACTGACAGTCATACTAACACCTTCCACATTTTGTATTGTTATTTTTTGTTAATATATATTTGTGTTATGTTGCATGTAAGAATTATTGTGAAATCAATAGACACAACGTAATTGTATAAAGTAGGTGTATTACCAAGAAGAGAAGTATTTACAAAAGAGGTCGTGAGTAGAATACAGAACAAAGGTTTAGTAAAACGTATTGTCGTGAGACATAAGAGTCTGACCAATAGAACACTTCGGTCCAATACCGGAAATACCCGACCGACTTGTTCACTCGGCTGACTTCCAAGGTCTGCCTCGACGTAACATCACCACTCCTTTATGTAGTGCTTAGCACAGTCCATTACTATCGACAAAGGAGGAGAACGCCCCAAAAATTTGTTATTTCTACCCTGGTGGCCGTGTTGTTTTTTTTTTCAGACCTTAACCTGGTCCATAACACTCTATTCATCCCTTTTGACTTTGATATGTCCTGTGAGTGTCAAATTCTCCAAACACTATGCATGAATAAACAAAGGAAAGCATTTATTAGATGCTCTGCAAAAATATAGAATGAAAGTGACACTTTTTTTTTAGTATGAAGTTTATAATCATGACAAGGATCAGATTAATCCAGATCTGAAGGATATTTTTGCAGCTCAGAATGAGAAAGCCAGAGAATTGGTTTTGAATTCCAGTCAGTTCATTACAAAGACATATGCAGAAATACTCTTGGGAAAGGTATGAATACATCTTATCCCCCCCCCCACCTCCAGGTTATTGGTTAAACAACAGAGTAGACTCAATTTTCTAACCACGGTTGCTAATTAGTCTAAGAGAATGACAACTATGAATTCAAAACTGCACATATTCGACGTTTCGTTTCCTTCAACCTTCAGAGTAGCATAAGTCAAACAATCTAACAACATGTGTCTCCTGTTGACTATTTAAGGTTTGGGTGGTGTAACAGGAGAAGGCATGCTAAGAGCCACCAGGGATAGGGAGACGTGGAAAGCCATGATCGCCTATGTCCTGAAAGGACAGGGCACATAGAAGAAGAAGATATATGCCAAATGTTTATAAGAAATTATAATGTGGATATAAAGTTGGGGATCAAATCTATATTATAATCAATATATAAACTGATCCCTCATTTTATGGCCATGCTAATTTCTATTCAGTTATATTCTAGATTTATGGGGTTGAGCTCGTGGATGGCAGAGCAGTGTTTGGGTGGTGTAACAGGAGAAGGCATGCTAAGAGTCACCAGGGATAGGGAGATGCGGAAAGCCATGATCGCCTACGTCCTGAAAGGACAGAGCACATAGAAGAAGATATATGCCAAATGTTTATAAGAAATTATAATGTGGATATAAAGTTGGGGATCAAATCTATATTATAATCAATATATAAACTGATCCCTCAGCAGAATGCCTTGCTTGGGGTGAGATGATTAAAAATAAATAAATAAATAAAGAAAATAAAACAAGATTAGGATCAGAAATTTTGGTAAAAAGGCTGTAAATCTCTCAATAAACATGCGTAGGTCTGCCTTGAAAATCAGTAGTTAAAATTCTGGCTTCTGGCGACCAACTGAAGATATCCAATGAGTTTGACCATGAAGTGGACCACCATGTCTGGGTCATTTTTCTTTTCCTAAAACCTTTTATTCTATTTTGTTTTAAATCTGGAAAGAGTTAACCATTCTTTTTAAATGGTCGGACAATATAATTAATTTCTAGTCAGTATTGCTTTTTCAGGAATTAACAAATTTTGTTTAAATTTGCCTCTTTCTCCTTTTTTCTTTTCTCCTCATCCTTCTTTCTTCCCCTCTCATTTTTCTTACCCCTCAATCTCTTTTCCTCTTCTTCCTATTTTTTTCTTTTTTTTTCTTCTAATATTATTCAAAAGCATAACTATTTATAAAAGAAGCACCTAGATCGTTCTGTGAACTTTGTAGTCAGACCTGCTCACATCCGAGCATCAGGATTGTTACCCTCGCTACTTATTCCCTTTTTCCCTTCTGGTGCAGGTGGCAGAGATGGCTGTGAAGGTCCAGCCTACACTTGAAGAGTTGTGAGCAGGAGTCACAGAGGAGTGTGGATAGTGGATGCAACTGGGTGACTCGAGTCTTCCTGAGAGCTGTGATGGGGAACTCACCTATTCTATAGTGAATAGACTCTCCCACCTAATTTAAGTAGGAGTAGTAAGAAGAATGAGGGTCAGTCAATGCTGGACGATAGTAGTCGACAGTTGAAAACAAATGTAGTCAGCAAACTGGCAAGATTACCTGTGTAATACATATTATATCAAGTTCCTAATGTTTTGTACATTGAACCTATTAGGACCGACTTTAGCACAAATACTAGACTCCACTGCGAAAATAACTCCACAACAGTCAAACACTAACAATATACGTCTCCTGTTCACTACTTCCATCACACTTCTCCTCAGTCACCTCTTTAAGCACTTTTTATAGATGAAGTAACAGGTCAGATTTGCATTGATGAAAAGAGAGCTTCACAAACGTATCTGACTCAGAAAGCTACGATCCTGGGTATGACGGTAAACTGCATCTGGCAGCAAAGGCCTCTGACCGGGAGATTGTGAGGAGCATGGAACCACCTCTTAAATGCTGTTGTTCCCAGGTCCACCCTGACCCAGAGTGGTAGCACCTGTTAGGGTCCCAGCTATAAGCAAATAGTTACCCCCCCCAAAAAAAACTGGGGTCAAAACACTATGAAAGTATAAAAATACATCTTTATAGAAATATAAACATAAAAATAGACTTTTATAGAAAAATATACTTTTTTAAAGAAAAATATTACCAACAAAACATTTTTGAAGAAAACATTATTTCTATAACACATTTTTCAAAGAAAATTATTTTCAGCAAAATATTTTTTAATACAAAACTAGAAGACATTTTCAGTTTTCTAAAATAAAAAAGAATTAAAACAAAACATTTTCATTAAAATCTGACTAAATCAGCCTCCTCACTATAACTGAACATAAAAAAGTACCTTAAAATCTTGCATTTTTGACATTAAACAACCCACAGAGGTTGATATGTCGTTAAACAAAACTCAAACTCATGAAGCTGCCATTTTCTTTTGGGAATATTTTACAAATGAAACACATCCAAATTTGTTTTCACCCAGCAGGCAAGCCATTTTCTCTCATGTTACAGATCCATTAATGGATTATGAAACTATTGCATATAATTATTATTTTTTTTTTTTGCAATAATACAATCTATTATATATTGGCACCCACAATCCATCAATCTGGCAGTGAGAAAATGTAAAAAGTTTTTAGTGATCATCTGAAAATTATCATGGAGTACATCATTTTTTTGATTACAAGAATTTGGGGGCACATCCTCAATATTTTTTCTGATTTTTCCCTGGGTGGATAAAATATAACATAGAATTTTGTTTCATTTTTCATTCTCAGAAAAGACAGGTTTACCGAATTTTTGTTATTACATGTTGAAACCTAAACCAACAAGATTACTTTCCAAGAAAATCCCCTGTCTGCTATTTGACTTTTAACAAAAACAGGACATGGTTTTTATTTTAATTTTTTTATTTTTGACTAAAGATATTAGTCATCAGTACTGGTTGCATTTGTGTTTGTGTAGCAGCGTGGTTTGGTATCTGTGTTTCTGTGCATTTGTGTGTGGCTGACCTCATCGTATTATTTCCTGTGCCAAAGGTCAGTGTACATATACACGATTTCTTTTTTTTTTAATCATTTCATCCCAAACAAGGCAATGAAGCCACTAAGATGCAAGAAGTTACTGAGCAGAAAAAAATACAAAGACAAGAAGATAACAAATTTCAAGAAAATAAAAAAGGTGACAATTGATACTGCATTTAAATTTTTGACATGCAACAACTTATTCAAAAATTGTAAAATTCCAAAAAATAAAATGTAAACGGAACTTGTTGAATTTAAATTTCTAAGCAAGTACATAAAAGCTACAATAGATATAAATATATATAGATATATATATATATAATTTCTAAGCAAGTACATAAAAGCTACAATAGATAGAAATATATATATATATATATATATATATATAATTTCTAAGCAAGTACATAAAAGCTACAATAGATAGAAATATATATAGATATATATATATCTATAATTTCTAAGCAAATACATAAAAGCTACAATAGATATAAATATATATAGATATATATATATATAATTTCTAAGCAAGTCCATAAAAGTTACAATAGATTACTGAGGGTGGAAGAAACAGACAGGATAATAAAAGAACAATATTCAAAGAGACAAACGATAGCAACTGATCTTGAATTTGAATTTTTGAAGATTGCAATTGGAATCATCATGGGAGATTTGAATGTCAAAGTAGGCAAGGAGAGGGAAGGTATGACAACTGGCATCTTTGGTTTAAGAAATTCACAACAAACAAGGATAAAATGGGTCCAATGGTGCACAGCAAATGACCAGGTAATAACGAACACCTGGTTTCAAGAGCACCCGTGACATCTATGGACATGGAGAAGCCCAGGTGACAGGAAAACCAGATAGACTACATAACCATAAACAGGTAATTCAGAAATGCAGTGGTTCAAAGCAAAGTCTATCCAGGCGCTAACTGTGGAAGCGACCATGTACCAGTCATCTGCAAACTAAAGGTGAAACTCCGGAGATTGAAGAAGCCTAGTGCAGCACCAAAACTGAAATACAACACACTCATAAATGACCTTAGCCTACAGAAAGAATACACTAACAGTGTGAAAAATAAATACTAATAACAAATTGGAAAAGGACACTCAAAATGGGACTCGCTAAAGGAAGCAATAGTGACATCAGCAAACAACATTGCCCCAAAAGAAATTAGGCACAGAAAAAAAAAATGAGTGGATGACTGAAGAGATTCTCGACATGATGCAAAGGAAGCAGTAAATGATATGAAGACATGGAATGGAGTACAGGGAACTACACAAAGAAATAAAAAGAAAATGCAAACAGGCTAAAGAGGAATGGCTCAATGACAAATGTGCAGAAGTAGAAAGACATGCATAAAGAAATAAAAGAACTGACAGGACAAAAACCTGCTCTTCAACAGGATGTCTAAAATTTAAGGATGGAACAATCATTTTGGAGAAAGAGGAAATACTCCAACGATGGGAAGAATATATAAAAGATCTTTTCCACAACAAGAGACAGCAACCGATAATACACAAAGATGAAGATGGATCAGAAATATTAAAGTCTGAAGTGGAATCTGCAGTAGCCAAACTGAATAGAAACAAAGCAGCTGGACCAGACGACATAGTCATAGAGGTGCTGATAACCCTGGAAGAATTAGGTATAGAGAAAATTACAGAAATAATAAATGAAATTTATAATAGTGGTGTAATACCACATGACTTCAGCAAGTTGATCTTCATAACACTACCTAAGAAGCCAGAAGCAAACGAGTGCAAACTCCACAGAACCATCAGTTTAATGAGCCATATAACAAAACTGATCATCCAAATCCTGATGAATAGAGCAAGAAGCAGAATCAGGCCAGAGATAGGACAAGAACAGTATGGTTTTGTCAAAGACACTGGAACAAGGAAAGCCATATTTATGATTAGGATGCTCTCTGAAAGGGCAATACAAATGAAGAGGAACTTGTACCTGTGCGTTAGTGATTAAGTGAAGGTGTTTGACAAACTACACCACAAAGAATTGATGGAGATGCTCAGCAGCCTTGACATATTTGGGAAAGATTTAAGAGTAATCAAGAATCTTTATTGGCAGCAAACCACTTGTGTACAAACAGGTAATGAATTCAGCAGATATACAAAGATAGAAAGGGGCATAAGACAAGGATGTGTCTTTTCACCAGATCTATTTAACTTCTACAGCGTGAATTTTTTGAGGACCCTAGAAGTTATACCTGGATTCATCATTGGAGGCCACAATTTAAACAACTTAAGGTATGCAGATGATACAATGCTGATAGCAGACACAGAAAGGAAACTACAAGATCTCCTACAGAAGGTAGCTGAAGAGAGTAATAAGAAAGGACTATAAATAAACTGTAAGAAAACTGAATGCATGGTCATCAGTAAAAAGGGCAGCACAATATGCTAAATACAGGTTGGAGATACTAGAATCAAGCAGGTACAAAAATTAAAATACCTGCTAAGTGTTATGACAGAAGACGGAAAGTGTGTTGTCAGTTCTTCAGTATGGCAGTGAATGCTGGACAATATCAACAAAAATGAAGAAAAAACTTGAAGCAACTGAAATCTGGTTCTACAGAAGGATGTTGCGGATATCATGGATCGAGCATGTGAGCAATGATGAGGTTTTGGAAATGATGGAAATGAAAAGGAAATTAATACTGAGCATCAGAAAGAGACAGCCGAAGTTCCTGGGACATGCAATGAGGAAGGAGGGCTTGGAGAACCTGATACTAACAGGTCAGATAGAGGGAAAAAGAGACAGGGGAAAGCAACGGATAACATATGTGAAGAACCTAATCAGGTGGATGATGGAATGAGGGTTGCATGGTGTAACAGGAGAAGGTGTGCTAAGAGCCACCAGGGATAGGGAGATGTGGAAAGCTATGATCACCTACGTCGTGAAGAGATTGTTGACAGGAAAACAGGAAACCAGAAGACTGTTTCACAAATGAGAAGTGTGGCAGAAGAAACTATTAGAAGTTACAAGTAGCAATAACAACAGTATAATTATGAGACCTAATTACCAATCTAGTAGTTTTTTTTAATGCTAATTTACCAGACAGGCACATTCTTTCCATCTAGAATAAAACAATCTTTGTGCCAACCATCTGGCTGACTTTGCCTTTATAAGCTAACATCAAAAAGAGAATTTTTTTTTTCATTTTGGGGAGCAGAGAAGTATTCGTTTAAATGTACCTTCCTGTGGATACGTCTGAGAGCTGGAAAATGTGAGCAAGTTCATTGAAGAAACATCCTCAGATTAAAATATATTAAAAAGACATTTTTTGGCCTTCTGAGCTTGCTTTGATAGCAGGCATCTGTAATTGCTAACATTTTTATAAGCATTTGCTTGCAAATAGCATAAAATCAATACCGAGGCAGAAGATATTTTCTTTATGGTTATTTCATAGGGTGAAAATATTCTCATGAAAGCCTCTTATTTCCTGCTGCTTATCAATGAATTAATAGAAATAAAAGCTTAAAAAATATCACTGTCATATTGGTTAATCAAACATGCAAGGAATTAAAAACCAAATTCAAATTACATTTTTTTATTTGGAATCTTAGAAATCTATTTTCAATTTTTCACTTTATTGGAAGGTAACCCATTGAGAGGGGAATATTAAAATTAATTTATTTCTCAAGAAATCTGTGAAAAGTTGAGCTTGTTATTTAGTTTAAAATAAAATAGTAGTTTTCTTCTTTATGTATCATGTCTAAGTGATCATGGTTCTCCACAACTTCCTGTTCTTTGCAGCTCTTAATAAATTTTGTCTTTGTGATATTTTTCTCTAACATTTATTCTGAAACCAATAAAATGTAAATGCAAATTCTACTCCAGCAGCTTTTTTTCTCGCATTTCCCGTATGTGAAATTCTCTTCTGTTTACTTGCTTCCTCAACAATCTCCAAGAATTTAAATGTAAAGTCAGTAGTCATCTCCTATCTCACTAATCTGCATCCTTTTTCTCATGCTCCTTTCTCCGTCTGCTCCATTCTCATCAGTATTCTCATGTTTCTCTTACCCACTCCCTACATTCCCTATAACCTGTCACTCTTTCTCATAACTTTCCTCTTATGTAACCACCAACAGTGACAGTAAAAGGCCTTGCTTGGGGCGATATGATTATAAAAAAAGAAACTCCATTTACTAAAGCTCATTAAATTTTTGTCTATCATACTTGATTTCATTCTGTCCTGTTGGTATCAACCCTTCTTTCCTCATTACATGCCCGAGAAACCTAAACTGTCTTTTTCTGATGTTAAGTATAGGTTTCCATTTTCTCTAAAACTTCATCAACGTTCACATGTTCAGTCCATGGTATCCTCAGCATCCTTCTGTAGAACCACATTTCTGTTGCCTTTTTTTACAACCTTCTCTAGGAGTTTTAGTAGTTTTCTTCCAATGTCTGTTATGAACAATGTCATCTGCATATCTTATGGCTGTCAACAATGAAACCTGGTTGGACCTCTTATTACTTCAGAATCGCCTTGCTGAATAGGTCGAATAAGCCTGGCGAGAAGACAAATCCTTGTCTTACACCTCTTTCTTTTTTTATATACTAGCAGTATAGCCCGGTGTTACTCGGGTGTAATGAAAGCTTTAAAACTAATCCATGGTCCTGGAGCTCAGACTCTTTGGACATTGGCACAAAAGACTAAAAAGCAATAGTTGTTTCCAGTGAAAGCGAAACCGTAGACTGAAAGAAAAATGAATGGATGTAAGTCAAATTTTGATATCCTGATATCAATATCAAATAAGTTTTTTCGTCGTAAACTGAATTTTGCAAGCTAAATAAGTCCTCTGAGTAAATGGTATCATGGCTGAGACTAAGAACTACAATTATATCTACTTAGAGCCAAACCTGAAGCAAAAACTAAAATAAAAGGGCTGAAAAAATACAGACATACAGGCAGATAAACAGACACACACACAAACATCTTGCCTTTTATATATATATATTATCAATTTTTGCACTATTGTAAGAACTGCAATCGTGAAACTTCTGAATATCGTTTTCTTATGTCTTTGTCTATGAGTGTATCAAATTTGATTAAAATCGGACCACTCCTTCTATAACCAAATTTTTTCGATGATCGATTTTTGATATTTATCAAGAGTACCTCGACACAAAGCCTAGCTAAGAACACTCGCAGACACTTATAGTACAACTGTGTAAATTTTCAAGAAAATCAGTTCAGCCATTTTAGAGTCTATAGGTAATGGACGCAGACACACACACAAAGTTCCATTTATAAATAAGTTTAGATTAGATTTAGATCTGGGGAACTCAGCTATTTTGTTTCGTCCATGTATTAAGGTGTTACTATATCACAAACACAATAATGACCGTAATGGGCGAATGAAAACTGGAACCATTCCTTCCATTTGTACCAATGCACAAGAGATAAATTTATGTTAATATTTGAAGTAAATATTTGTCATATAAGCAAAATGATAGAATTTTCAGAGAATGAAGACAATGGTCACAAATATCTGGATTCTAATTGTTCATTAATGAGTGGGGAAAGTTTAGCTGATCAGTTTTATTATATAATTTTGTATTGTGATAATTTACATTATTTCCATTGTTCAGACTGTAGTCTTCATCTTTATTGCCATATTCACAGTGTTTCAGCCATTGTACACTCTGACCTTTTTCAGGTGTTTGGAATTTTGAACTGAACCATTTATTTTGACCACAGGGGTAGATAGATCTCACTCTATGAATCATTCCACTTCTGGAAGTCTTAGTTATTTCCATTTAACTCAAGTCTTTGTAGTCTTTGGGTCAAGTCACTGAATTCAACCAACACTTTTATCCCCTGGACAATGTGCCCTTGAAACATTGTAAATACAGCAACAAAGATGAGGATAACAGTCCATATAATGTAAACAATTACAATATCCCATTTCAGGAATATAGACAAACTTGGCATTGTGATTTGAATTTTATATGTTTTTTGTTTCTTCCATTAAAATATTTGAGGCATTCAACTTTCTTTTTTTCCATGAAGTTTACCTTCTAAAGTTTGATACAGATTATATATGGAAATGTTTTATTCAATATAAAATAAGATATAATCTTGTTATTGGGTTTGTATCAAAAGTCATTATGTCAAATGCATTCTCTGTTTGTGGCAGAATACACAACTTGCTCAACTGAATAATTTCACTCTGCATTTTCGTGGGCCACTGCATCCCCATAAATGCCCCAGACTAGCAAGGAGAAGGGTAATTTTATCAAGTCACAGTCTTTAAAATGGTTGTCAATCAATGCTATAGAATCCAGTTTTTCCTGTTGTTTAACCTTATATTTGTGGGAAGAAAAGATAGATTCATATCTTTCTCGAGTTTATTTATACATAAGTGAATGTAAAGCATGTAAGTGAATGTAATTATGGGTATTTGGCCAAGTGGTTTGGACTTTCACGTTCTGACCATGTAGCCAAAGTTCGTATCTCACCATGGTCGATGTGATAGGAAGGTGACTTCTTGACTTCTTCAATCCCAGAAAGCAGCACATTTCGAAAGTGTCCAAAAAACATACGATGGGTTGACCCAAGCCTTGTGAGTGACACTGCATGAAGTCACAAGTCATCATGACAGAGGGTTTGAGTGTCCTGGTCTTGTTCAGCCTGTTGTTCACACTAAAGAATGTGCTCTCTCTCAGAAAATGTAACTAAGGTCTGATCAGCATAGTTGCAATATAAATCATACATGGGCTCTGTGGGTGTTGAATAAACACAAATGTACCTGAGCAGGCATCTGCAATGGAGATTAGCTAACCACCCAAAAAGACAGGTGTCCTTGGTTACGAGTAACAGAAAAAAACAATTGTCATGAACTCAGATGGAATTTGAACTCAGCTCTCTGGTTTTGTATTCCAAGCTGTAATCCATTACACCACCCACACATCCATGTTCACTGTAAGTAGTTTCATATTTTTAACAGATTTTTATTCATATACACAGTCAGAAACTTTTACTTCCCCCCAACAGAAACATGGGTTGGTTTCTTTTTTCATGTTGAGTAAATAAATAGGATAAAAAAGTACATTATTGGGTAGTGTCCTGCTTTTTTTTATCTTTTTTTTTTTTTATTAAGGAATGAAACAAATCTTTCCTGGCACACTCTGCTGGGTAAGGATCATTATCTCTCAGTTGGATTTCTGTCTTCGGGCGGAGTGTGGCTCAGTTATGTCTCTGTCCAAGAATAGATGTGCATCTGAAAAAAATAAAGAAACTGAGAGTTGCCCAGTCCCAAGGAACAGATACCCCCCGAGGCTGCACCACCCCCATTGCATTAGAAGTGGGGATTGGTGGTTGCAATCAAAGCCAGTGCAACTGATGATTGCAGGGGCTGGGCAATTTTCGTCCTTAGCCTGAGTGTACGTGCTCAGGTGTTCACATTAAAAGCTGACCTCGTGTCACAACTCACCCCAGTGGGGGTGGGGTAGGGTAAACAAACTTACTACTTTAAGTCAAATGTGTCACGATACTTGCTTAGAAAATGGTCACTTCATTTGTTTCCTTTTTTTATGGAGGATTGAAGAAGCTGAAGAAGTTTAAGTTGCTCATAATTCGAACAAAAAAGACCTGAGAAGTCACAGTGGGTTAGGAAAGCCTTACACTATAAAAATGGCTGTAGCTCTATAGTTGGCACACAGGTTTATATCTAATCACTCTCGACTGGGTCACTAAAAACATCACTGCTAGAGTATCAAATATGTCGGTCAGTTAAGTGCCAAACATGGTACATGCTTTGGCAATCAGATCTCTTTCAATTCCTGATTGACTAAGTAAAAGATTTTCCTACAGTAGGTTGTCATTTCTTTCTACAGTAGACTGGTTGCCAACCAAGGCTATAGAACCCAATCTGTCTTGCTATTTGTTGTGGAGTAGTTTAGAAGGTTATAATCATGCTATGTCGGTTGCTAATTGACTTAATGCACCCAAAATGTTAGGAACTTGGTAATCTTTCACTGAAAGCTGACTCCTTAGTATCTGGCTAACTGCCGACTAATATCAACTGCCTTAGTCCAACTATGTCCAAACTGGAACTAGTAGTTCTACTGAACTCCAATAGAACTCTAAAGAACTCCTATGGACTTCCCAAGAACTTCTGAAGAACTTCTTGTTAACTCTTATTAATATAGGAGGGAGAGTCCATTATCTGAAGAATAGGTGTGTTTTCCCATAACACTATTCAACCCATAGCTGAAGGGAGAAAAGATGGATTAATAGCTTTTCCAAGGATATTTGTGCATAAGTGAATGCACCAAATTCAACAGGAATTCAAACTCGT
This sequence comes from Ascarosepion bandense, assembly GCA_037127315.1. Taxonomy (NCBI): domain Eukaryota; kingdom Metazoa; phylum Mollusca; class Cephalopoda; order Sepiida; family Sepiidae; genus Ascarosepion; species Ascarosepion bandense. The sequence continues at coordinate 1,122,099 of JBBBDQ010001124.1, forward strand.
ATCTATTAAACATGTATTTCACAAAAAACTATACTTAACTCCATTTTATCGTATTATCAATATTGTATCATTATTTATTATTATTTATACTGTTGAGCTTTTTAGATTCTCTTTCAGAGATGATAATGTTGGATAGAGATGCTGACATTTATTTTAAAGTGGATTTTACTGCTTGTAAAATTCAAGAAGTGGAAGCAAATTACTTAAACTCAGAATTTCAAGCATCTTCCCAAAACTAATTTAAAAACAGGGATTTATCCTTTGAAATAAAACGCCATAATTGAACCAAACATAAGGTGTTAATTATGGTGTTTTTAAAAATACAACCCTTCTTTCACTGATAAAACCTCTCACTGCTCTATCACTACTATCATGTTCATGGAAAGCGATCAGAGGAACTACACTCCTTAGTTCCACCAGTTCTAACCTTCATGGCTATGACATTTTTTTTTAAAATCACATCACCCCAAGCAAGGCGGTAAGGCCACTGGTGTGCAGGGAGCTACGTAAGAGTGAATAGATTGGAAAAGAGAAAGCCGGGAACCATGTCCTAAGCAGGGAACAAGGGATGAGCCTCTACACCTGTTCAATAGACGTGGGTGGAGTGATGACATGCATTGCATTAGGTTGTTACAAAAATTTCAGAAACATAATCTTATTATTGAAAAAAACTGTAGAAATGTTGAAATTAGTCAAAATACAAACCTTGAGTGATTGGCTGTGTTGTAATGAAAACATTAAAAGGCAATTCCACCTCTGGTTTGGGCCTAAAAGTTTTACCATATAAAATTGTACTTCAGTCAGTTAAGTGCCATATGTGAAACAATCTTTGGGCGATCATGTCTCAAAAGAGACATGACTGACTGAGCAGAAGATTATCCCGCAGTAGGTTGCCATTGCTTTCTGCAATAGACTGTTTGCCAGCCAAGGCTATAGAGCCCAATCTGTTCTATTATTTAACCCATAACTGGGGGAAAGAGATGATTTAATACTTTTCCCAAGGTTATTTGTGCATAATTGAATGCAAGGAATTCAACTGGAATTCGAACTTGGCTCCCTGATTTGTCATTCCGAGTTGATATCAATTGTGCTTAAGTGCTTAAAAAATTGATAATCAGTGGTTGAAAGATCAGGAGAATATATATGACGTGGTGAACTCCCATATCTAAAGTCTTTGATTTTTTGCAACTTCATTCTTGCAACATCTGGCCACACATTATCATGGAGCAAAATTGGAGGCAGTTAAGTGGCATACGTGATACATGCTTCAGGCGATCATCTTTCAAAAGAGACATGACTGACTGGGCAGAAGATTATCCCACAGTAGGTTGCCATTGACTTTCTGCAGTAGACTGCTTGCCAGCCAAGGCTATAGAACCCAATCTGTCCAGGTATTTGACTCACAGCTAGAGAAGGAAGAGATGTCTTATAGTATTACATAGTAATTATAGGGGGATCAGTTCATTACTTCATAACATATAAAACTGATCCCCCACTTTATGCCCATCAGAAGCCTTAATCATGTTTTCAACTATTCAGTGTGTCAATTAAGTGGCATACGTGATACATGCTTTAGGTGATCATCTCTCAAAAGAGACATGACTGACTGGGCAGAAGATTATCCCACAGTAGGTTGCCATTGCTTTCTGCGATAGACTGGTTGCCAGCCAAGGCTATAGAACCCAATCTGTCCTATTATTTAACCCATAAATAGAGGGAAGAGATGGGTTAATACTTTTCCCAAGGTTATTTGTGCATAAGTGAATACAAGGAATTCAACTGGAATTTGAATTTGGCTCTCCAATTTGTTGTTCCGAGTTGATATCAACTGTGCTTAAAAAATTGATAATCAGTGGGTGAAAGATTAGAATATATAGAATGTGGTGAACTCTCATATCTAAAGTCTTTGATTTTTTGCAATGTCATTCTTGCAACATGTCGGCACACATTATCATGGAGCAGAATTAGACCATGCAATTCATCAATGCAGGTCTGATTTTTTGCAGGTGTGCATACATTTCAGCAAGTTGATTGCAGTAAAGCTTTGTATTAATGCTCCGATCGACTTCCAGAAAGCTATAGTGGCAGACCACCAAACAGTAACCATAATCTTTTGTTGATGCAACTTTGGGAAATGTTTGAGAGATTCATCATGATCAAGTCATTGATCTGATTGTTTATGGTTATCATAAAGAATCCGTTTTTAATCACAAGTGACTATTTGGTCAAGAAAGGGATCATTGTTGTTAGGCAGAAAGAGCATCAAGCACACTTCAAATCACCTAAGTTTTTGATTTTCATTGAGATCATGAGAAATCCATTTATCAAGCTTTTTCACCTTGCCAAAACTCTGCAAATGATGTGAGACTATTGTAGTGCTGACACCAAGCGTCTGAGACATTTCTCTGACACTTTGATGTAAGTTTTGCTCAACAACTACTTGCAATTGTTCATTGTCAAGACTGCATGATCGTCATCTAACTTCTTCACCTTCAAGGCTCTCATCACCAGAATAGCATTTCTGGAACCACCTTTCTACTGTCCAGTCACTTGTGAACCCATCTCCCCATGTTCTTTTGATCTTGGCAGATGTTTAGAAGGCACTGTGCCAAAGTTTGAACTTATGCAATAAAAGTTAACAAAGATCATGTTTTGTCATGGAATTAAGGGCTTCTATGATTCAAGAATATTTCTGTCTGAAAATAAGTTAAAAATTATTAAAAAGCACACATTAATTATTATTATTTTTTTTTTTTTTTTTTTTAATCATTTCACCCCAAGAGGGGTATATGAAAAGGAATTCCACAGGTGGGAAGTGCGAGAAAAGAAGCTGTTAGAGTAGAAATTGCAGTTCCATTTTATCAGTTTAACCGTAAAAGGGTGGGACCTAGTTGCGAGTCTAGTAGCTCATGTAAATTCATACCTAGGCGGCACCAGTGAGCTAAGTTCATTGGAGCAGAAACCGTGAAAGTATTTGTGGAAGAGGCACAGAGAAGCCACGTTACGCTGGTGAGAGAGCAACTGCAGCCAAGCTGCCAAGTCAGTATCGATCACATTATAGTCAAATTTGCCTAATATTTACTATGAATACTATGTCAAAATAGCTTTTCAAAATACAACACTTCAAATGGCCATTATTTTTGTAACGACCTAACAGCAACCCATTCACATTGCCTTCGTATTGATATTGGTGAGACCTAAGTTCCACTAGAGCAGATTCTTCCCACACACCACTGCTCTGTGGAACTGGCTCTCAAAAGGATGCTTTTCCTGATCACTACAATCTTAACTTGTTCAAGTCATAAACTGTGCCTCTTACTCTGTAACTCTTTGCCTCAAGTGGCTCTCGAGGCATTATACAGAGCAAACCTCACTGTAAAAAAGATATAGAAGAACCTAATCACTTATATTCAAATACATATAAAAGATATTATATGTAAAGCCTTACATAAGCTTAAAAAATCCGAAAGAGGTTAAAAAATAAAATTACACCCTGGCAAATCTTTCTCTCTTATAAGAAACTCCCTTCCATATACTTGCTTTCCTGATGGCTACAACCTCCAGGAATCTAAATGCAATGTCAATTCCCATCTCTTATCCACTTGACTTCAGTCCTTTCTACATCACCTTGTGTATCTTGTTTTTTTCCTTTCTCTCTACCTTCACAACTGTCTTCACTCTTGTGTTCACATCCTTCTCTTGCCCTTTTTCTTTCACCCCCTGTAACTGGTCCATCTTTCTCTTTACTCTCCTCCTACCTAAAACTTTAACTATCTTATGTAGCCCCCTGCACATCAGTGGCAGTACCACCTTGCTTGAACATGGAACCACCTCTTAATTGCTACTGTTCCCAGGGCCACTCTAACCCAGAGTGGTAGCACCTGTTAGGGTCCCAGCTATGGGCAAATAGCTAACTCTTTAACTGGGGTCAAAACACTATGAAAGTATAAAAATACACTTTTATAGAAATATATAAATAAAAAACTTTTATAGAAAAATATACATTTTTGAAGGAAAAAAATTCTCAGCAAAACATTTTTTAATACAAAACTAGAAGACATTTTCATTTTTCTAAAATGAAAAAGAATAAAAATAAAAAAATTTTCATTAAAATTTGACTAAATCAACCTTCTCAATATAACCAAACAGTAAAAAAATACATTAAAACTCTACCTTTTTGGCATTAAATAACCCACAGAGGTTGATATACCATTAAACAAAATTCAAACTCAAAACCACCTTGCTTGGGGTGAAATGATTAAAAAAAAAATCTAGATACCATCAGAGCTGATCAGAATAATTTCCATGAAAGAATTTATAGTCACAGGAAAGCAACTGCGACCAAGATGCTAAGTCTGGACCAATAATACTACAGAGTCTTCTTTGAATTTTAACAAGAATCTATAAATAATTATCAGGAACCATATGCGGTAGCAATATTCCAGGCATGGATGATTGGTAGAGTTATAAACATGTAAGATAGATTCGGGAGAGTAGTGCTGTCTAGCACGACACCGTGAACCAAAATTCTTAGCAGCACTCTTAGCAGTGGATTCAATATAATCATTCCATTTCATGTCAGCAAAGAATGTTATCCCAAGAAGAGGCAATGAGTGACTCTCCTGGCGGTTAGCATCAGCCATACTGATGGAAGGCCGAAAGGGGTATCACTCAGACGGTTAATTTTCTTTTTTTAAAGACAAAAATCTCTGAATAATTTCATGGTAAATGTTCTAATGAGTTTACCTCTGTTACCACAACTTCACAAATTTAAGTGCAGTACTAGATTGGCAGCTAGGTCTCATCTTTTACTATTGAAATTGATAGATGAAAACATAAGTTCTGTACTAATATTTTATTCTCCTTCAAAATGCAACATCAATTGTCATCTTCTGTCACTTTGAATTCCATTTTTAATTCTCCTCTCTCAGTTTTTTTCCCTCTCGGTAACTCCTTGCACCTTCATAGCTCTTATCACCTTGGGCTTACAGTTATATGATGTTGAAACACTGCTTTTTTATATGATCACCAAAGTTAAGCAATGTTGATTCTGGTTAGTTACTAAATAAGTGACCAATTGGGAATGTTGTGAGCTTGGGAGTGCAGGTGGTGTAATGGATAATGGTTAGAAATTAGAGATCAGAGAGCTGAGTTTCAAATCCAGTCAGGTTTGTTATATTCACGTACATGCCAATAACTTTGGGAAATATATGAACCAACATCTTTCCCCTTCTATGGGTTAATTAGCAAGACTTCTATTGGTAAATTATTATTCCAAACATTTCTTAGAATCTACAATTATTTTGTGGCCTTAAAAGCTGCGAAGGGTTGATAAACTGTTAAAAACAAATCTATCAATTAATCATATCACCTTGCTTGGAATGAAATGATTCAGAAAAAGAAAAAAATCTTCGATGTCATATTTTGTAAACATAATAAACAATGTTTTTTAGTCGTTACTGAGTGTTTTTTCATACTTATACTTTTCGGCTCGGACATGTGCAGTCGATATCAGCTCGGAATGATAAATTGGAGAGCCAAGTTCTAATTCTAGTTGTATTTGTTGCAGTCACTTTCACACAAATCATTGCTTCTTCCTCCAGCTATGGGTTAAATAACATGACAGATTGGGTTCTATATCCTTGGTTGGTAACCTACTGCAGTAAAAATTTTCTGTCCAATCAGTCATATCTCTTTTAAGACATGATCACCGAAGTGTGTATCATGTATGGCAATTAGTTAAGTGAATTTTTCCTGCAGTAGGTTGCCCTTCTTTTCTGCAGTAGACTGGTTGCCAACCAAGGATATAGAACCCAATCTGTCAAGGCTCATTTTTCCACTAGATCTTGACTGGGTTAAGTTAGATAAGGCAACTTGCAAGAAACAAAAGGATGTAATGTTGGTCTTTTCAGTTGCCTACACGAATAATTCCTTCCCACTGATCTTGAGAAGCACTTCTTGATTGATAAACTCAAACATTAAATCAATGTTATTTTTCTTCTGTAAATACTACTTGATTTCAGATCTTTAAGAAAGCTCTTTGAGAACCACTACAGGAAACAGATTCAAGTCGTTTTCAACAATTTGTGATATTTATTTATTTTTTCCCTTTTTCCTCTGTTTTGGTATCAAGAGCAGACATTTTTTTTTAATGTAATACAAACTTTTTACTTTACAAAGTAGGTTATTTCAACACTTCTTTTTAAGAACTTAGCAGAGGGAGTTTATTGGTGAAGCTCCAGTAATTATGGTACAAGGAATTTTTAAGTGTTGTGAAAAGAACCATTGATTCAGTCAATTATTTTCACCTTTTGTATATATTTATTCAATCTTATATTGATCTCGATCTGTTTTTTTTTACTATCTTGAAATGGCTCGCTGCCATTACATACTGGAGGATTGTCCTAAATTTTATTTTAGTAATAGGCATGATAAAGAACTTTGGCAGACCTGAAGGAGACTACCACCACCTTTAAATTTGTTGTTTTGCATTTTTTTGTTTTTTACTTTTTTCAGTGCAGTCTTATCGATTATTACATAAAGTTTATGATTGACAAAAAAAAAATTGGAAAAATTCCAATATTTAAACAATTTTAGGGGGGGATCAGTTTTTCATATAACGTTATAGTAAATCGATCCTCTATTTTGGATCCACTCACCAGTACAACATTACCACCACCTGTAAATTTGTTGATTATCAATTTTTTTTTTTTTACTTTTTTCAGTGCAATCTTATCGATTAAACACTAAACTTTCTGATTGATAAAAAAAAAAAATTGTAAAAATTTCAACATTTAAACAATTTTAGGTGGTGGGGGCTCAGTTTTTCGTACAAATTTATAGTAAATCAATCCTGTGCAATTAACTTTCTTGCTGTGCATATTCAACAACTGAATCCTTTGTGAAATTTTTGAATAAAGCCATTCTTAGAGTTTCCTAGGAAGATATCATCGTAAGAACTGAAGAAAACTTGAAAAAGACAAAAACAAGAGCAACAGCTAGTCCCAAAAAAACAAAACAAACTGACCCCCAACACGAGTGGTTCCAAAATGGAGCATCGATTTATTATAACGTCATATGAGAAACTGAGTCCCCCACCTAAAATTATTAAAATATTGAAATTTTTCCCAATTTTCTTTTGATAATCGGAAACTTTATGTAACAATCAAAAAGACTGCACTGAAAAAATAAAAATAAATGAAAAACAACAAATTTAAAGGTGGTGGTAATCTCCTTCAAGTCTGCCAGAACCTTTTTTTTTACTGTTTATACAGACTTTTAGGAATTGTTAAACATGAAAATGGAACTTGCCTCTTTGCAGAACAATTATTTCATACCAGAGAAAAGCACAAACCAGAAAGCTTTCCTTAATATAAATGCACCTTAATCTATATATAAATGTTCTCATGCCAAATGATCTTCATTATAGAGGATAAAGAGAAGATGAAATTTTTTTTTTTTTTTAAATTATATCATGCAAAGCAAGGCAGGACAGTCACTCATGCAAAGAGGGTTACAGTGAGAGAAAAGACTGGGTACAGTGGCTTTTGGTGAAAAGATAAAAGATGAATAAGAGACAAGAAGATAGAAGATGGTCATTGAAATTGCATTTAGATTTTTTGAAATTGTATCTGTCAGGGAAGCAAGTAACTGAAGGGGGAGTTCCCCAGATGGGATGTGTGAGAAAAGAAACTGTTCAAGTAAAAGTGGTAGTTTCACTTAATTAATTCAACATTAAAAGGATGGGACCTAGATGCCAATCTAGTAACACACTTAAATTCACATGGATAGGGCAACAGGAAAAAAAGCTTGTCAGAGCAGTTACCTTGAAAATATTTCTAGAAAAGATAGTGGAAAACCATGTTGTATTGATGCAAAAAAGACTGAAGTTAAGATGTCAAGTCAGGACATTGCCGTTCCTTCTTTGAATTTTGTTGAGGACCTTGAGATGAATAGCAGGAGCACCTGGCCAGATATTTTTTTTTCAATCATTTCACTTTAAGCAAGGCTTTTTACTGCCACTGTTGCACAGGGGGTTACATAAGGGAAAGTGAAGAGAAAGAGAGGTTAGTTATAGGAAATGTCAGGAGGAGGGTAATAGACGGATGAGAATCCCGAGAATGGGGGTGGAGTGGATAGAGAAAAGAGCTTGAGAGAATGGATGCGAGTTAGTGAGATAGGAGATGTCTATTGACCTTACATTTAAATCCCTGGAAATTGTAGTTGTCAGGGAAGCAAGTATATGGAAGGGAATTCCACGGGCGAGAAGTGCGTGAAAAGAAGCTGTTAGAGTAGAAATTGTGGTTATATTTTATCGGTTTCACTGTAAAAGGGTGGGACCTAGTTGCTAATCTAGTAGCTCATGTAAATTCATACATAGGGGGCACCAGTGAGCTAAGTTCATTGGAACAGAAGCCATGAAAATTTTTATAGGAGAGACACAGAGAAGCCACATCACGCTGGTGAGAGAGCGACTGCAGTCGAGCTGGATCACATTACAGATTCTCCATTGGGTTTTGTCAAAACCTCTGAGGTGAATAGCAGGGACACCTGACCCGATGTGGCAGCAGTATTCAATGCATGGATGAATGGTAGATTTATAAATGTGTAAGTTGGATTCTGACAAGAAAACCTTTCTAGCCCAACACAGACGCACAACCTTCCCAGCAATAGATGCAGCTATAGATTCGATGTATTTGTTCTGTTTCCAGTCAGTTGAAAAAGTAATACCATAAAGGTGCAGTGTGTTGCTCTGAAGAAGACCTGCCTCAGTTTGGTAACAGGGCTTCTTGAAATGCAACGTATAATACCTAATAATTAGTCATTAAGAAATATTGCTGATACTTCCATGAAAAGACAGAAAATCTAAATCTAATCTAATCTAAATCTGAACTTATTTATAAATGGAACTTTGTGTGTGTGTCTGTGTGTGTGTGTGTGTGTGTGTGTCCATTACGTATAGACTTCGAAATGGCTGAACCGATCTTCTTGAAAATTTAAACAGTTGTACTATAAGTGTCTGTGAGTGTTCTTAGCTAGGTTTTGTGTCGAGGGACCCCTGATAAATATCGATAATTGAAAAATCGGGTTATAGAAAGAGTGAAAAGAAAGAGTGGTCCGATTTTAATCAAATTTGATACACTCATAGACAAAGAAATAAGAAACGATATTCAGAAGTTTCAAGGTTGCAGTTCTTACAATAGTGCAGAAAATCAATATATATATATCTAGAAGGCAAGATGTTTGTGTGTGCTTCTGTTTATCTACCTGTATGTCTGTATTTTTTCAGCCCTTTTATTTTAGTTTTTGTTTCAGGTTTGGCTCTAAGTAGGTATAATTATAGTTCTTAATCTCAGCCATGATACCATTTACTCAGAGGACTTATTTAGCCTTCAAAATTCAGTTAACGACGAAAAAAACTTATTTCATATCGATACCAGGAAAACAAAATTTGACTTACATCCATTCATTTTTCTTTCAGTCTACGGTTTCGCTTTAACTGGAAACAACTATTGCTTTTTAGTCTTTCGTGTCAATGTCCAAAGAGTCTGAGCTCCAGGACCATGGATTAGTTTTAAAGCTTTCATTACACCCAAGCAGTGCCGGGCTATACTGCTAGTAGGAGATAAATACATTCTTACTTTGATAGTTCTTATATTTGAAATACAATAGAAAGAAGAATCTGCAATGTTATTAGTATCAACCTGTCATCTAAGCTTCAATTTCTTTCCCCACCACCTTAATGTCGTCTCCCTGTGCTTTTTCTATAAATATTTTCACGGTAATTGTTCTGATGTAATTTTGTTTATGGTACCTGGATTTTATGATTTAAGTACAGTTCTAAACTGGCAGCAAGAACTCATCATTTGACAGTTGAAATGGCTAGACGTAACGTTAAGTTCTATGCTAACTGTTTCTTCTATCACACTTTTTGCTTGTGGAACTCTCTTCCGGCTTCTTGCTTTCCATTCATCTTCAAAAATTTAAATATAATATCAGTCATTATCTTTCTGTTCTTTTATTGTTCTCTCTCCTTAATAACACTTTTTTTCTCATATTCTCTCACACTGTTGCATCTTAGTGACTTTATTTCCTTGCTTGGTGTGAAATGATTGAAAAAATATATTTGTCTACAGGTTTAGTGATTTACCATTGTGAAAGTTCTGTTTTTTTTCTTTTCTCTTTTTCATTTTTCTCTTATTTTCTTTTCCCTTTCTTTTTTTAATCTCTTCACATAATAGATCAGGCCACATAGTCGGGTTCACCCTCCTCCTCAATCTTTTAAACAGGAGTAGAAGGAATGAGAAATCGGGGAGCCGTGTTTGAATTCCAGTTGAATTCCTTGAATTCACTTTCATGCAATTGCCCTTGAGAAAGGTATTAATCCGCCTCTTCCCTTCAGTTATGGGTTAAATAACAGGACAGATTGGGTTCTATAGTCTGGGTCAGCAACGAGTCTACCGCAGAAAGCAATGGCAACCTACTGCAGGGTAATCGTCTCTTTCGAGACATGATCGCCCAAGCGTGTATCCTGTATGGCACTTAACTGACTGACTGAATATAATAATTGGAGACATGATTAAGGCTTCTACTGGGCATAAAGTGGGGGATCGATTTTCTATTGTTATGAAGTAATAAACTGATCCCACACTAATTACTATTTAATAATATAATACATTTCTTCCCCCTCTTGCTATGAGTCAAATAACAGGACAGAATGGGTTCTATAGCCTTGGTTGGCAATCAGTCTACCGCAGAAAGTAATGGCAACCTTCTGCAGGATAATCTTCTGCCCAGTCAATCATGTCTTTTTCGAGACATGATCACCCAAGCATGTATCACATATGGCACTTAATTGACTGAGAAGTTTATCCCTTGTTTCCATTTTCTCCTACAGTCTACTTTAGCTCTACGCTTCTAACACTTGTCTTTTCTTATGCTAACTTTCTACCTTGAGTGGCTTTTGGGCCTTGTATAGGGTGAAATTTCGTAAAGTAAAAACAAACATCAATTTGTTTCACATTTACTCTCATGGGGAGGCAAAAAATCATGATGTATTCAGTCAATCCCATACTTATAATAAAAAGAAAAAGAATATCCACATTTTATACATACCTACTAAGAAGGGCGTGAGGAAATAAGTGTATTTTAATAACAATGTTCTTTCTTTAACCCGAAAGCATCAAATAAAAAGTTGCAGCTATAATTTTACTTTATGATTTCATCTTTTACTCTGAACATTTCATTTGGTGCTACTGGTTTTCTTAAAAACGGCTGACAAAGAAACAAAGCTGAAATGGAATTTATAGAGTGTCTGCAATATCTCCACAAGCCATCTGCAAATGGTTGGCATTTCCACTTGTAGCCAATCAGTCAAGACACTATCTTTCACTCAATCAGAATACTCCGTTCTTTGTAGAAAGATTCTGACACTGTTGTACCTTTGCCTAAAGATTGGATATTGGCAAAGCAAACACAGGCAAAATTACTTTTCACTTTTGCTCCTTTCTCTACTGGTTCTTCTGTGAGCTCATTCTTTTCTTTTCTTTGTTTCTTTCTTCACTTTTTCACTCTTTTTCTTTTAATCAGTCTTTTTTCTTTTTTTTTTTTGTCTATTCATGTCTGTTTTCATCTTTATTTTCTTTGACATTTTTTTGTTTTCATTCTTTTCTCTCTTTCATTTTTCTCTCTTATTTTGAATCCCTTTTCTTTTACTCTTTCATTTTTCTTTTTTCTCCTTAATCTCTTTTGTTTTTCTCTCATTTTCTTCTCTCTCTCTTTTTTAATCCCTTTTCTTTTACTCTCTCTTTCATTTTCTTCTTCTTTTCTTAATCACTTTTCTTAATCTGTTTTTCACTCTCTTATTTTTCTCTCATTTTCTTCTCTCTCTTTTTAATCCCTTTTACTCTCTCTTTCATTTTCTCTTTCTCTTTTTTAATCCCTTTTCTTTTACTCTTTCATTTTCTCTTTCTCTTTTTTAATCACTTTTCTTAATCTCTTTATTTCACTCTCTCTCTCTCATTTTTCTCCTCTCTCTTTTTTAAACGCTTTTTTCTTTCTTTCATTTTCTCCTCTTTTTAATCACTTTTCTTAATCTCATTTTTTCACTCTTTCTTATTTTCTTCTCTTTTTTAATCCATTTTTTTACTCTCTCTTTCATTTTCTCCTTTTTCTTTTTTTAAACACTTTTTTTTAAACACTTTTCTTAATTGCTTTATTTCACTCTCTCTCTTATTTTTCTCTCATTTTCTTCTCTCTCAGTTTTAATCCCTTTTCTTTCTTTCACTAACTTCTTTTTCAATTTTAAACTATTACTTTGCTTCAAGGTGACTCAAACTTCTGTATTTTATTAACTCTTTTTCCCCATCATTTGCATATTAATCACTTTTCTGAATTCTTTTTTTCACTCACTCTCTCTCTCTTATTTTTCTCTCATTTTATCCTCTCTCTTTTTTAATCCCTTTTCTTTTACTCTTTCACTTGTTTTCTTCCTTGCATTCTTTCTTCTCTCTTTCTCTCTTTAAACTATTCATTTTTACTTCTTTACCTTTCTTCTCTCTTTGAATTTAAATTATCCCTTTCTTCTCTGCTTAAATTAATTACTGCTTTCTCTCTTTTCCTTCTCTCTCTCTCTCTCTCTTTAAATTATTAGTTTTTTTCTGTCTTTTCCTTCTCTCTCTCTCTCTCTTTAAATTATTAGTTTCTTTCTGTCTTTTTCTTCTCTCTCTCTTGAAATTATTAGTTCCTTTCTGTCTTTTCCTTCTCTCTCTCTCTCTCTTTAAATTATTAGTTTTTTTCTGTCTTTTCCTTCTCTCTCTCTCTCTCTTTAAATTATTAGTTTCTTTCTGTCTTTTTCTTCTCTCTCTCTTGAAATTATTAGTTCCTTTCTGTCTTTTCCTTCTCTCTCTCTCTCTCTTGAAATTATTAGTTTCTTTCTGTTTTTTCCTTCTCTCTCTCTCTCTTTAAATTATTAGTTTCTTTCTGTTTTTTCCTTCTCTCTTTCTCTCTTTAAATTGTTAGTTTCTTTCTGTTCTCTCTCTCTCTCTCTCTCTTTAAATTATTAGTTTCTTTCTGTCTTTTCCTTCTCTCTCTCTTGAAATTATTAGTTTCTTTCTGTCTTTTTCTTCTCTCTCTCTTGAAATTATTAGTTTCTTTCTCTCTTTCTTCTCTCTCTCTCTCTCTTTAAATTATTAGTTTTTTTCTGTCTTTTCCTTCTCTCTCTCTCTCTCTTTAAATTATTAGTTTCTTTCTGTCTTTTTCTTCTCTCTCTCTTTAAATTCTTAGTTTCTTTCTGTCTTTTTCTTCTCTCTCTCTCTTGAAATTATTAGTTTCTTTGTTTTTTCCTTCTCTCTCTCTCTCTCTTTAAATTATTAATTTCTTTCTGTCTTTTCCTTCTCTCTCTCTCTCTCTTTAAATTATTAGTTTCTTTCTGTCTTTTCCTTCTCTCTCTCTTGAAATTATTAGTTTCTTTCTGTCTTTTCCTTCTCTCTCTCTCTCTCTTTAAATTATTAGTTTCTTTCTGTTTTTTCCTTCTCTCTCTCTCTCTCTTGAAATTATTAGTTTCTTTCTGTCTTTTCCTTCTCTCTCTCTCTCTCTCTTTAAATTATTAGTTTCTTTCTGTTCTTTTTCCTCTCTCTCTCTCTCTCTTTAAATTATTAGTTTCTTTCTGTCTTTTCCTTCTCTCTCTCTCTCTCTTTAAATTGTTAGTTTCTTTCTGTTTTTCCTTCTCTCTCTCTCTTCTTTAAATTATTAGTTTCTTTCTGTCTTTTCCTTCTCTCTCTCTTGAAATTATTAGTTTCTTTCTGTCTTTTCCTTCTCTCTCTCTTGAAATTATTAGTTTCTTTCTGTCTTTTCCTTCTCTCTCTCTTTAAATTATTCATTTTTCCTTCTCTCTCTTCTCTCTCTCTCTCTCTCTCTTTGAATTAAAATTATTTTCTTCTCTTGATCTCTTTGAATTTGAATTATTATTAATTTCTGTTTTCTTTCTTCAAATTATTAATTTCTTTTCACCTTTCTCTTTAAATTAATTTCTTTTTTATCTCTTGCTCTTTCAATTTTAATTTCTTTCTTTCATCTATCTCCCTTTAGATTTAAATTATTCATTTCTTTCTCTTTACTTTTTTCTCTAAATTAAATTTATTCATTTCTTTCTTTCTCCTCTTTCACTCTTTGAATTATCAATTTCTTTCTTTCTTTCTTGTTGAACTTGTTATTAAATTATTAATTTCTTTCTTTTTTCAAATTTAAATTAATTTAATTCTTTATTCTCTCTCTCTCTCTCTTCCTCTCTCTTTAGCTTTTTAATTTCTATCTTTCGTTTATTTCTCTATAAATTTAAATTTTTTATTTTTATCTTTTTTTCTCTCTCTCTTTAAAGTTAAATTATGAATTTTGTCTCTCTCTCTTTTTTTGAATTCAAATTAATTTCTTGCTTTCTTTCTTTCTTCTCTCTCTCTCTCTCTTTGAATATAAATTTCTTTCTTTCATCTCTCTCTCTCTCTTTAAATTAATTTATTAATTTATTTTCTTTCTTTCTGAATTTAAATTATTGTCTTTCTTTTTATCTCTTGTTTGAATTTAAATTATTAATTTCTATCTTAACTCTCTCTCTCTCTCCTTAAATTTACATAATTAATTGCATGCTTTCTTTCTTTTCCTTTGCATTTGAATGATTATTTCTCTCTCTCTCTCTCTCTCTCTCTCTCTCTCTCTCTCCCTTTGAATTTAAATTATTAATTTCTTGCTTTCCCTCTTTCTTCTCTCTCTCATTTAAAATTTTTATTTTTTTTCTATCTTTCTTCTCTCTCTATCATTAAATTTAAATTATTTCTTTCTTTCTTTCTTTCTTCACTCACTCTGTCTCTTTAAATTCTTTCTTGCTTTCTTTTCTTTCCTTTTTATATCACTCTCTCTCTCTCTTTAAGTTTAAATTATTAATTTTTTGCTTTCTTTATATCTTTCTCTCTCTCTCTCTCACTCTTTTTGAATTTAAATTATTAATTTCTTTCTTATTTTCTTTCTTTAAATTTAAATTAATTTCTTTTTCTTTCTCACTAAATTTAAATTAATTTCTTTTTTCTCTCTCTAAATGTAAATTAATATCTTTCTTTATTCACTCTTTGAATTTAAATTATAAATTTCTTGCTTTCTTTTCTTTTTCTTTCACTTTCTTTAAATTTAGCTTATTAATTTCTTTCTTTTTTTTTTTTAATCATTTCACCCCAAGCAAGGCATTGCACTGCTACTATTGCGCTTGGGGCTATATAGGGGAAGGTAAATAGAAAGAGTGGTTAGATATAGGAAATGTCAGAAGCGGGGGTGATAGATAGATAGATAGATGAGGATGGGAAGAGTGTTTGAAAGAATGGAAGCGAGTTAGTGTGTTAGGAGGTGTCTATTGACCTTACATTTAAACTCCTGGAGATTGTAGCCGTCGGGGAAGCAGTCATGTGGAAGGGAATTCCATAGTCGGGAAGTACGAGAAAAGAAACTGTTGGAGTAGAAGTTGTGGTTGCATTTTATCGGTTTCACTGTAAAAGGGTGGGATCTAGTTGCTAGTCTAGTATCTCGTGCAAATTCGAACCTAGAGGGCACCAGTGATCTAAGTTCATCGGAGCAGAAGCCATGGAAGTATTTATAAAAGAGACACAGGGAAGCCACGTCGCACCGGTGAGAGAGAGACTGCAGGCGGTCTTTTTTTTTTCTTCTCTTTCTCTCTCTTTAAATTTAAATTTAAATTATTCATTCCATGCTTTCTTACACTTCTCACTCTCTCTTTGAATATAAATTTTTAATTTCTTTCTTTCATCTCTCTCTCCTTATCTTAAAATTTAAATCGTTAATTTCTTGTTTCATTTCTATCACTCTCTCACCGGCGTGATGTGGCTTCCCTGTGCCTCTTCTACAAGTACTTTCATGGCTTCTGCTCCGATGAACTTAGAGCACTGGTGCCGCCTAAGCAGGAATTTACACGAGATACTAGATTAGCAACTAGGTCCCACCCTTTTACAGTTAAGATAAGATGTAACCGTAAATTCTACTCCAACAACTTCTTTTCTCGCGCTTCCTGCCTGTGGAACTCCCTTCCACAAGTCTGCTTTCCCGACAGCTACAATCTCCAGGTGTTTAAATGTAGGGTCAATAGACACCTCCTATCACACTAACTCCCAACTATTCTCACAACACTCTCATCTACCCAACCCTCATTCTCGGTATCCTTACCCGCCTATCACACACCCTCTGTCATTTCCTATATTTAACCATTCTCGGTATCCCTACCTGCCTATCACCCACCCTCTGACATTTCCTATATTTAATCATCCTTTCTCCACTCTATGTAGCCCCCTGCGCAGTAGTGGCAGTGACATGCCTTGCTCGGGGTGAAACGCTTATAAAAAATAAAATCTTTCTTCACTCTCAAAATTTAAATTATGAATTTCTTTTTCTTCTTTCTCTATGAAATTAAATTATCAATTTTTTACTTTTTTTAAAAATTTAATCATTAATTTCTTTCTTATTTTCTTTCGGCTCTCTCTTCCTCTCTTTAAATTTCTCTCTTCCTCTCTTTAAATTTAAATTATGAACTTCTTGTTTCCTTTTTTCTTTTTTTTTTTACTTACTTTCATTCTTTCTTTCTCACAAATTATTAATTTCCTGTTTTCTTTTTTTTTTTTTTTACTTACTTTCATTCTTTCTTTCTCACAAATTATTAATTTCCTGTTTTCTCTCTTAACTTTTTCTCTCTCTATCAGTTTAAATTTGAATTATTAATTTCTTGCTTTATTCCTTTAATTCTTTCTTCTCTCACTCTCTCTTTTTGAATTTTAATTAATTTCTTTTTTTTCTTCTCACTGTCTTTAAATTGAAATTATTTATTTCATGCATTCTTTCTTTTTGTCTCTTTCCATTTGAACGATCAATATCTTTTTCTCGTTCCCTTTGAATTTAAACTATTAATTTTTTGCTTTCTTTCTTTCTCTCTCATTTTAAATTATTTTCTTTCTGTCTTTCTTTTTTTTCTCTCTCTTTCTTTAAATCTAAAATATTAATATCTTTCTTTCATGTCTATCTTTCTTTAAATTATTAATTTACTGCTTTTTTTTTCTTTTTTCACTCTTTCTCTGTCTCTTTAAATTTGATTTTTTAATTTCTTGTTTTTTCTTTTCTATCTCTCTCTCACACTAAACGTCTTTCTTTTCTCTCATTTTTTGAATTTAAATTATTAGTTTCTTTCTTTCTCTCTCTAAATTGAGATTATTTCTTTTTCTTCACTCTCTCTGTTATTAATTTCTTGCTTTCTATCTTTCTCTCTTTAAATTTGAATTATTAATTTCTTTTATTCTTTCTCTCTCTCTCTAAATTTAAATTATTCACTTTTTGCTTTCTTTCTTTCCTTTTTTCTTTCTCTTTGAATTTAAACCATTAATTTCTTTTTTCTCTCTTTGAATTTAAATTATTAATTTTTCTTTTCTTTCCCTTTCCCTTTAAGTTTAAATTATTTCTTTCTAAAATTTAAATTATTAATTTCTTTTTTCTTTCTAAAATTTAGATTATTAATTTCTTTTTTTCTTTCTAAAATTTGAATTATTAATTTCTTTTTTTCTTTTTAAAATTTAAATTATTAATTTCTTTTTCCTTTTTAAAATTTGAATTATTAATTTCTTTTTTTCCTTCAAAAATTTGAATTATTAATTTCTTTTTTTCCTTCAAAAATTTGAATTATTAATTTCTTTTTTCTTTCTAAAATTTAAATTATTAATTTGTTTTTACTTTCTAAAATTTAAATAATTAATTTGTTTTTTCTTTCTAAAATTTAAATAATTAATTTGTTTTTTCTTTCTAAAATTTAAATAATTAATTTGTTTTTTCTTTCTAAAATTTAAATAATTAATTTGTTTTTTCTTTCTAAAATTTAAATAATTAATTTGTTTTTTCTTTCTAAAATTTAAATAATTTGTTTCTTCTTTCTAAAATTTAAATAATTTATTTTTTTTTCTAAAATTTAAATAATTAATTATTTTCTGTCTAAAATTTAAATAAATAATTTGTTTTTTCTTTCTAAAATTTAAATAATTAATTTGTTTTTTCTTTCTAAAATTTAAATAATTTCTTTTTCTTTCTAAAATTTAAATAATTAATTTGTTTTTTTCTTTCTAAAATTTAAATAATTAATTTGTTTTTTCTTTCTAAAATTTAAATTATTAATTTCTTTTTCTTTCTAAAATTTAAATAATTAATTTGTTTTTTCTTTCTAAAATTTAAATAATTAATTTGTTTTTTCTTTCTAAAACTTAAATAATTAATTTGTTTTTTCTTTCTATAATTTAAATAATTAATTTGTTTTTTCTTTCTAAAATTTAAATAATTAATTTCTTTTTCTTTCTAAAATTTAAATAATTAATTTGTTTTTTCTTTCTAAAATTTAAATAATTAATTTGTTTTTTCTTTCTAAAATTTAAATTATTAATTTCTTTTTCTTTCTAAAATTTAAATAATTAATTTGTTTTTTCTTTCTAAAATTTAAATAATTAATTTGTTTTTTCTTTCTAAAACTTAAATAATTAATTTGTTTTTTCTTTCTATAATTTAAATAATTAATTTGTTTTTTCTTTCTAAAATTTAAATAATTAATTTCTTTTTCTTTCTAAAATTTAAATAATTAATTTGTTTTTTTTCTAAAATTTAAATAATTAATTTGTTTTTTCTATCTAAAATTTAAATAATTTGTTTTTTCTTTCTAAAATTTAAATAATTTGTTTTTTCTTTCTAAAATTTAAATAATTTGTTTTTTCTTTCTAAAATTTAAATAATTTCTTTTTTCTTTCTAAAATTTAAATAATTTCTTTTTTCTTTCTAAAATTTAAATAATTTCTTTTTTTCTTTCTAAAATTTAAATAATTAATTTCTTTTTTCTTTCACTCTCTCTTTAAATTTAAATGCTCAATTACTTGCTTTCTTTCTTTATTCCTTAACTCTCTCTGCCTCTTTAAATTATTATTATTAATTTTTTTTATTTTTTTCGTTTCTCTCTTTCTCACTTTAAATTCTTAATTTCTTTTTTTAAAACTTCTTTTTTCTCTATCCTCTTCAAATTTATTTTGCTTATAGCCAGCTTCTCGAAATCTTAAAGAGTAAAAATGATCTCTTTACTCTTTTATAACAAATACTAATTCTGTCAGTAGTAATGATGCTGGCGAATATTCTCTGATTTCTGGAACAAAATGATCATGACACATAGAAAATTATTTGAAAATGAAAAAGCATTCCATAGCAAAAAGACACATTGAAACACCAATTCGGGTGCCCCTGCTATCCACCTAGGTGTCCTTGACAAAATACAACAAAAAATCTGTAATGTGATCGATCCCGACTTGGCAGCTCGAATACAGTCAATTTCTCACTGGCGCAATGTGGCTTCCCTGTGTCTTTTCTACAAATACTTTCATGGCTTCTGTTTCGATGAACTTGGCTCACTGGTGCTCCCTATATATAAATTTTCTCAAGTCACAAGATTAGCAACGAGGTCCCACCCTTTTACTGTGAAACCAATAAAATATAAAATCAATTCTACTCCATCAGCTTCTTTTCTCACACTTCCTGCCTCTGGAATTCACTTCTGTTTACTTGCTTTCCTGACAGCTATAATCTCCAAGAATTTAAATGTAAAGTCAATCTCCTATCTCACTAACCTGCATCCTTTCTCTCATGCTCTTTTCTTTGTCTACTCCACTCTCATCAGTATTCTCATCCTTGTCTTACCCGCTTCCTGACACCCCTTATAACCTGTAACTCTTCTCATAACTTTCCTCCTATGTAACCCCCCCCCCCCCGCAAAACAGTGGCAGTAAAATGCCTTGCTTGTGGCGATATGAAAAAAAATCACCAAAGTTAAGCAACATCACACCTGATTAGGACTTAAATGAGTAACCGCTTAGGAACTGGACTAATGTAGGCTAATTAATATCAGTAAATTATTATTATCAGCAAAATATTTTTACAATCTACAAATATTTTCTGGCTTTAAATAAAAAGGTTGATAAGCCATTAAAAACAAATCAATCACTACCAAATAAGCACAATGCTGGAGAAATGAAATAATTTAATCCTGCTGGCACTGATATTTGGCATATAAAAGTTATTAGGATATGTAGGATAAATAGCAGTTGAACCCTCAGTTGAAGACGGGAAATAAGAATGTCTATACTATGAGGGCAAGTTGGATAGATAACAGTTGATATTAGACTTAAAGAGAATACTTAAAAAGAGGAGGTAAGAAATGCTTATGATGAGGATATGTATGATGGAAAATAGTTGAGTTTAGACTGGAAGAGGGGAAGTAAGTAGTGCATATTGTGAGGATATGTGGGATAGATAAGGATTGGCCTAGGTTTGAAGAAGGGAAGTAAGAAGTGCATATTATGAGGATATGTGGGATAGATAAGGATTGGCCTAGGTTTGAAGAAGGGAAGTAAGAAGTGCATATTATGAGGATATGTGGGATAGATAAGGATTGGCCTAGGCTTGAAGAAGGGAAGCAAGAAGTGCATATTATGAGGATATGTGGGATAGATAAGGATTGGCCTAGGCTTGAAGAAGGGAAGCAAGAAGTGCATATTATGAGGATATGTGGGATAGATAAGGATTGGCCTAGGTTTGAAGAAGGGAAGGGTAAGAAGTGCATATTATGAGGATATGTGGGATAGATAAGGATTGGCCTAGGTTTGAAGAAGGGATGTAAGAAGTGCATATTATGAGGATATGTGGGATAGATAAGGATTGGCCTAGGTTTGAAGAAGGGAAGTAAGAAGTGCATATTATGAGGATATGTGGGATAGATCCTAGAATTGAAGAGGTAAAAGTCGTAGTGATTTGGCAACTTTTTGTTTGGGAGTTTTTTTCACCAAAGTAACAGATTCTAATAGATTTTTTCTTGTTTTTCCCACCTCTAGAACTCTCTTCCAATTTCTTGCTTCTTAGCCATCATCTGTCTTCCTGAATGCTTTCCTTTTATTGTCCTTTCTTCTCATTAAATTCTTCTTATTCTCTTGCATTCCCAGTATTTCTTAGGTATGTTGATAAACTAAATCCTACACAAAAGCCTCTGATTGGGAAGTTTTTTAGCAGGATGGAACCTAATTTAAATATTGTTCCCAGGTTCACCCTGACCCAGGTTGGTAGGACTTGTTAGGATCCCATCTATTGACAAATAGTCAATGCTCAAAATGGGATCAAAACACAATGAAAGTGTAAAAGATTTTTTTTGTAAAAATACCAGCAAAACATTTTCATAGTAATAATAGCAACTTATTTCTGTAAGGAAAAAGAAATATTAGCAACAATACATTTTTGTATAAAAAAACTAAATAAAATTGATTACTAATTCTCCCAAGACAATTAAATTTCCACATTAAATAACCCAAAAGGTGTTGAAGTACTGCTAAACAAACAAATGAACAAATCTATTCCCAATAACCCTTGTGTGTTAGTGGCATTATTGCTGAGTAAGAAGTTAAATGATTTTTAACAAATACGATAGTAAACCCTCTGAGCCTGCTCAATTTAAAACTTTGTAAAACATATTTTTGTGCTCTCTTCCCCGTGCTAGTCTCTTCTTCTTATTGGCTGGCCAAAGCAAAAGCTTCCTTGTATAATTTTGCAAAGTAATAATAACAAAAAAACATTCTATTTTCATTTAGAATTATCCACTTGGCAATTAACACTAAAAATAGTATGAAATACAAAATTTAAAAAAAAAAAATTGGGGGTGGCCTAATAATTATGGTTGGTAGTGTATATATTCAACAAGTGTTTTTAAATAATCAAGAATGAGTTGAAATGCTGCTAAACAAACAAATGAAAAACATCTCCAGTAATCTGTGTATCTTAGTGGTTGAGTGTGAAGTTAAAATGATTTTAAGAATACCACAGTAAACCCTCTGAGCCTGCACAATTTCAAACTTCGTATAACATATTTTTCCCACCTAAATTTCTCCTGCCTGGCCTTGTGCCACACTAAACTAAGGTTAATAAACATCCTTTACAATTTTTAATCGTTTCCTTTTACCATTTATCAATTTCATCTATTTTTCTTTCTTCCGTTCTTTTCTTCCCCCACCCCGCCCCCACCTTTGTTTCAATCTCCTTTTCTCAATTTCTCTCCTTTTTTTCTTCGTCACCTTCTTCTCTTCTTTCTTATCTTTCTTCTCCTCCTCTTCCCGCATCCTATTTTATCTTCTTCACTTTATTACCATCCATATTACTTGACCCACCCTATTTCCTCACATTGTGGGTTATCTTCATCATTCCATTTCTATCATTCTTTTATCAGAAGAACTTTTTAGCTAAATAAACTCTTTCCTTTTATGCTTCTGCATTCCCTTCTTCTCTCTCTAATATTATTATAAATCTCATCACTGTATATCTATTTATCTATCTATATATGTAGTGATGAATATGAATATATATAATAAACCTCATCTCTCTTTCTTTCTCTCTCTCTCTCTCTATATATATATATGATAAACTTCATGATTATATATATATATATATATATATATATATTATAAACTTCATGATTATATATATACATAACTATTATAAACCTCATCACTATATATATATATATATATATATATATTATAAATTCATGATTATATATATATATATATAACTATTATAAACCTCATCACTATATATATATATATATATATATATATATATATATTATAAACTTCATGATTATATATATACATATATTATAAACTTCATGATTATATATATATATATAACTATTATAAACCTCATCACTATATATATATATATATATATATTATAAACTTCATGATATATATATATATATATATATATATAACTATTATAAACCTCATCACTATATATATATATATATATATATATATATACACACACACTACCAGCCATAATTATTATTAGGCAACCCCATTTTTTTTAAAAATGATGTATTTCATACTATTTTTTGTATTTATTGCCAAGTGGATAATTC
Organism: Ascarosepion bandense; assembly: GCA_037127315.1. NCBI lineage: Eukaryota > Metazoa > Mollusca > Cephalopoda > Sepiida > Sepiidae > Ascarosepion > Ascarosepion bandense. The sequence continues at coordinate 1,145,119 of JBBBDQ010001124.1, forward strand.
TAAATGAAAGTAGAATGGTTCTTTTTTTAATGCTGCACAATAATATGCTCATCAAATGGACTTGTTCTGGTGTCCAGTCTTTGCGCTCTCTTCCCCATGCTAGTCTCTTCATCTTACTGGCTGGCCAAAGCAAATGTTTCCTGGCTGGCTTGTAAAATTTTGGATAGTAATAATAATAATGGAACCATTCTATTTTCGTTTAGAATTATCCATTTGGCAATAAATGCTAAAAATATGAAATACATCATTTTTTTTTTTTAAACTGCCGATGGTTAATAATTATGACTGGTAACATGTTTCAACATGTTTTGTTAAATTCAACAAAGTTTATCTCTGTTAATTTTTTTGTAGTCCTCCAATTTTAATATAAGATGTTCTATATTAGGATCTCCAAAGTTCATGTTTTGTTTCTTCTTTTGTTTATTTTTACTGTCTTAGTCATTGGATCTGTGTTTGTGGTGCAATGGATATTGGCACGGAATGGGAAATCAGGGAGCCGAGTTCAAATTCTAGTTGAATTCCCTGCATTCACTTACATGCAAATACCCTTGGGAAAGATATTAATCTGTCTCTTCCCTCCAGTTATGGGTTAAATAGCAGGACAGATTGGGTTCTATAGCCTTTGCTAGCAACCAATCTACCACAGAAAGCAATGGCAACCTACTGTGGGATAATCTTCTGCCCAGTCAGTCATGTCTCTTTTGAGATATGATCGCTGAAGCGTGTATCACGTATGGCACTTAACTGACTGAGTGATTATCAAGAAATGGATGCTTTCAGTGTAGTAGACAAGATTTTGATAGGTACATACAGGCATTTTTGTTAGCTATTGTTTTTATTATTAGCTAGCTGTTTAGCCCAGTTTCACTTGGGTAGTTTAAGGAATAATAAGAATAAAAAACATATGATGAATTTACATAGCAAATACTTAGACAGTGTCCACTCTCATCATGTTTATAGATATAGATAACAATGTAGAATTTCTCTATTGGATTAAGGTGGGAGGGGCAACATATACAGATATAGATAATATAAAGTGGGGTGATCGATTCTATATTATAATCAATACATAAACTGATCCCTGACTTTGTGGAGTGATATTATTTATTTTTCTACCCCTATCAAGCTAGACCATAAAATGCAGGTGCTAAATCAAATCTATCAAGCAAACAAATATTTACACAATGCTCACCCTTGTTACTTTTATAGATATAGATAACAATGTAGAATGTCTCTATTGGATTAGGGTTGGAGGGGAAGTAGCAATATATATAGATATTGATAATTTAAAGAGGGGTGATTGATTCTATATAATTATCAATACATAAACTGATCCCTGATTTTGTGCGGGTGATAATATATATTTTTCTACCCCTAATTTTGACTTTCTGAAAAAAAGTCAAGGGGTCATTAGTGTTCTAAAATTTTGATCTACATCTGATCGCAACTTCCATCAAGCTAGACCGCAAAATGCAGTAGCTAAGTCGAATCTATCAAACAAATATTTACACAACATCTAACGTCGTCACTTTTATAAATATAGATAATTTCACTCCAAGTTAAGTAATAATGTTACTGACAGTTAAAGAGATTAAGAGAACTTTAGGAAGGAGAAAGAACAATAAAAAAAAAACAAGATAATTTCTTAGCGTTAGGAATAGTGTCATCTAGATGGTTTCCGTTCTTCTTATATTTGAGACTGTTTCCAAGTCTGTCAACAATAATGAGTTTTGTTTTAACTTTTTTATAGCCTGTCAACCATTTGTAAGTTAATTAATGCTGAAAATATTTTGTATTGTAAGAATTTTTTTTTTTTGCAAGTGAATATTTCATTTACAATTTTTGAAGATAATGATTTTTCCAGACACAAGCCCTATTATTTAATCCATAGATGAGGGATGAAAGATAGATTCAAGGATATTTGCATGCAAGTGAATCTAATGAACCTGACTGGAATTCAAACTCAGCTCTCTCATTTCTCATTCTGAGCCATTGTCCATTAAACCACCAAAGATGACAGAATTTCTATGTTTCATGTTTGTTCAGTTCTTTAAAGAAACTTTCAGAAAATTGAACCCTTGTCTTTTGTTCTTGCTTTTTTTTAAATATTCTTGTTGTTTAGCTGATTCAGTCTGTGGCCTTCTCCAGGAATCTTTCTCATATAAAAGAAACAGTTTCTCTAATTTTCTTTTACTGTTAGTCCAAAACAAAATCAGAAGCAAACAGAAAATTAAAATTCTTGAAAATCACCTAGAATTTTCAACAATGCATACAGCACAGGTTGTTCCTTAATTTTTAATATGGAAATGTGCCCAACTCCTTTCTTTGTTCAAGAAATTTCTTCTAGTACTTCTGTTAAGTAACAAAAGACATTCTATATCCAGTGATCTTTGTAGCAAAACAACACTCAAAATATTCTCAACTAGATGATTATAAAGAATCTTTAGACTTATTTTTAATTGATCTGAAAACACTTTTGTGCCTGTACCAGATTTACATATGGAATTTTTATCCAAAGTAAATAAAACTTATAAATTCCTCACTTTAATTAAAGCCAGAGACCACAAAGTAAATTAATTTTGATACGCCTTTTTTTTTTTATTCTCATCTATTTCAGAGGTTCCCAACCTTTTTGCTGTGATTACTCCAAAATACAATTTCACTATTATCCATTACCCCAATGGACAAATACCCGTAATATAGGAAACAAAGTAATTATATTTTCATACCTTAAAAGCAAAGTTAATGGAAATTATTCAATACAATAGTACCAATCTATAATAATCAGAGGTATAGTAGCCGTAACCTAGCCGTGATTCTTAATCTGAGTGTTGAGCTTATATTGTCTGTGCCAGTTTATTTATTCTTGACTTTGTGACTGAAAGGGCTATTCGGGTGTCTTTTGCCATGTCGAGTCTGCTACGTTTCTTGGTCTTTATTCCAAGTACAGTAGAAAAAGCTTGTTCACATAGATAAATGGTTGAAAATCCTATGAGAATTTGTACTGCTCTAGAGGCTAGTGTTGGTATGTCCTGCAGACGAGAGATCCAAAAGGTGTCTAGACCAGACTTGGTCTCAAACAAAAGCTTCCATGCATTATTCATCCTGAGTGTGAGAAATTCTTTTGCTGGATAGTCCTCATCAGGAATGATATCTTCATTTGCAAGATATAGATTTCTTACCCATTCATTGTTGGAATTATTCAAGTTTGGAAAGTACTGACTTCCTTGAAATGCTGTCTCGTTAATAATTTGGCACAGTGTGAAATTATAAGCTGATTGCCTCTTCCCAAACCAAACATCTATTACCCTCAAAATATGGGCTCATTACCCCACTGGGGTAATTTATACCGGGGTTGGGAACCATGGAATTTAAACAGGATAACTCTATCGATACTGAATTAACTTCTTTTTCTATGAGCTGTGTCTCTTCAGAATGTTGGTAATCAACTATTTCCTGTCCTTTGTAGCTTTTAATAACTTTTTTGTGAAATGTATTAACAGAGGACAGAAATTGTGCAGTTAGGATAAGGAAAGCTACCTTCAAAAAACTAAGCAAAGTATTAAGAAATAGAAAAATTGTATTAAAATAAATAAAAAATACTGAAATGTTATGTAGTATCAGTCCTCCTCTATGGCAGAGGAAGTAACAGAAATGTGGTTCTACAGAAGGATGCTGAGAATACAATAGACCGAACGTGTGTGACAATAAAGTTCTAGATGACAATGGCAACTCAAAAGATACTTATACTTAAAATCAGGATTTCTATTTGCCATCTCTCTTAAGGATGTTGTCAATCATGGCTCTCCACAATTTCCTGTACTTTGTAGCTCTCAGCAAAGTTTGTCTTTTGCAGTCTCTTCTATTCATTTACATGTTCCCAATGCCTTCAATCTCTCCTGTCAGTATTAAATTTTCCAAACCCTCTTTCCACATTAAGTGCCCCAAAAATTTCAATTATCTCTTCCTGATGTTAAATGTAAGTGGCATTTTTGTTTCTGTTTTCTCTAAAACTTCTTTATTGCTCACATGTTCAGTCCATGGTATCCTCAGCATCCTTCTGTAGAACCACATTTCTGTTGCCTCAAGTCTCTTCTGTGAAGAGGTTGCTCTGAATCCACTGCCATAGAGGACTGATATTGCACAACAATTCAGTCAGTCAGTTAAGTGCCATACATGATACACACTTGGGTAATCATGTCTCAAAAGAGACATGACTGACTGGACAGAAGATTATCCCGCAGTAGGTTGCCATTGCTTTCTGCGGTAGATTGGTTGCCAACCAAGGCTATATAACCCAATCTGTCCTGTTATTTAACCCATAACTGGAAGGAATAGACGGATTAATACCTTTCCCAAGGGTATTTGCGCATAAGTGAATGCAAGGAATTCATCTGGAATTGGAACTCGGCTCTCCGATTTCTTGTTCCAAGTCGATATCCACTGCGCCACAATGCACATCCGCTTTTTGTTTTGATTAAATTTTTCAATTTCTTAATACTTTGCTTAGCTTCTGGAAGCCAACTTTTTCTATTCAAATGCAATTTTCAGTGTCCAACTTTCTGTCCTCTGTTAAAACACTTCTTTGATATTTGAATTGTTATATTTTTTTGATTTTGGTATCTCCAGTTTGTTATTTGCATATTGGATGGTTCCATTTTCTGGCACCTATACATTACTTCACCACTGTTATCAAATCATCTGTGTGGGTAGCGTAGCAATTCAGTTCTAAACTGAGCTGTTTGGTCCTAATACATTGAAATTGATGATTAAGTCAAAAACTACGTTATATAAAGAACTAAACAAGGTTAGGGAGTTTAATATGGAATCCTTATTTCCTTCCTAACTCCAGGTAGGAAGTCTTCTGTTTTCTGAAGGAGTAGCTGCTATTTTTATTATTTTTCTGGGAGGAAGGCACCACTCTGTGCCATTTAATGGAAGAACCATTTATTATGAATTCTGAGAAATGTGAATATCTTCAAACTTTCACCCAAATATTTTAAACCCAAAGCCAAGAAGATTTATCAAGATCTCTATTTCCTGTCCAGACATTAATTTGGAATGGTAAATTCTAAATTATGCCAAAAAATATTTCTGCTAGATGCTTCATGTAAAAACATAAAAAAATCTTTGATACTATGCGAAAGAATTATGCAAAAAAAAATACTTACTATTTAAAATTTCTATTGCATTTTAAAATAGCACTTGGTTTTTTCAGCCATGAATGAATACACAATTATACTCTGTTATTTACTAATTTGGTGCATACGGTAACTTATGGAAATTAACAAAGATTACTAAAACTGGTTATAAACAACCGACAATTTGAAATGATTTGTTTGAACTTTATTATTGATTGATACCCGTATTTAAGTAGATATTCTGTTTATAATCAGTATTATATATTTATTTCTACCGGCCTGATTATGAGAAATTTTTGTTATGAAAATGTGTGTCATTCGGCAGGATTTGAATGTCATTCGTGGTCGAGAGGTCTAAGACGTGCCAGATAACTTGGTGGCTTCCCCTCTGTAGATAGGGGTTGCAGGTTTGAATCCTTCTGAATGACACATTTTTGTAACAAATATTTATCATAAATAATTAGGCCCGCAGAAATAAATAAATATTACTGTTTGATTATTGAAGCGTAGGGAGCTGGTTAATGTTTCTTTGATTCAACCTTGTGCCATACACAACCAAACTCTTAGAGATTCCAGGATTTATACAGAATTATAATCATCAGAATTATTATCAGAAGGTTGTTTGTCGGCAGGTTGAAATGTGTGGATTAGCGTAGAAGTGTGGAACAATAAAATGTACATTTTAAATGTTAAAATAGAAATTTATTAAAAAAGGAGGAATAACATAAGTTGTAGGAGTTAATGTACAATTAGAAACATTAATAAGATGTTAAGGGTAGAGTTCGTGCTCAATGATAAAGTTGAGTTAAGGGTATCGAGAGTTGAAGAAACTGCTGGCAGTAGTAATTGTGAAAAGAGATAAAGAGAAAGAGAACAAGGTGCAACCTGACCTTATCTCCGGGTCAATTTGAAGTTGGTTACATTTTTGATGTAACCAACTTCAAATTTTAGATGTATGTCAGCAAACTGCCTTCCTTGATTGACCGCCATGACCGGTTAGAGGCCAGCCTTAAATATTGAATACTGTCCCATGGGGTGACTCCCAGAATGATTTTTTTTAGCTGTGGAAAACCGTTTCTCTGACGTATTTTGAATTTTGTGATTTGATGACCAATCAGGATCCAGAATTTCGCTACATTATAAACAGAGTATCTACTTAAATACAAGTATCGATCAAAAATAATGTCCAAACAAATCATTTCATACTGTATCTTGTAGATTTAAAACATAAACATTACAAGAATCTTATCTTCCTGCTGATCAATGTTGTTGACCTTTTGACACTTTAAAACTCAATATATTGATTTTTAGGCATTTGTCTTTTCATATACTTATGTCACTAGATCAGTGAGAAGTGGGGTCACTAACTTTAGTTACTTAAAAAGTTAAGAGATTTCCAGCTTGAATTAGATTGAGTTTGTAATAGTGATAGGGGCTTACCAACTTGTATAATTTGTAAAAGGGAATATGGTCACCGTTTTGAGTTACCTGAAAAAGTTATAGGTGGTCATCAACTAAAATAACTTGAAAAAGAGACAAGTCACTGAAAAAAAGTAGTAGGTAGTTTCCAACATGAGTTACTTTTTATTTTCTTTTTTATAATGATATGTCCTGGAATGGGATATATATCAATATGCAGTCGTTGATTAAGGCAAAGGTAATCCAGTAGAACAATCTAGTTTGTAGCTGTAATTGTCGTATGCAGTGTCCTGAGACATAGGTGTAGTCAATAGTAGACCTCTGGTGATAGATCTCTAGATCTCTCTCACTCACTCCATCGACGTTCTTGCCTTCGTCTACACTACATGCCAAATTATTATCAAGATAACCTTTTTTCTAATATTTCAAAAACTGTTTAGTCAATTCACACAATGTTGGCAATGTTGACCTGTGCAATCATTGAAATTTTCGGACTGATCTGTGCAATGTAAACAAACTGGCGCCATGTTTGTTATCAGCACAGTGATTTAAGCATGCCAAATTATTAGAAAGGTTCAGTAAAATTCTCAGAATTGAGCAAACAAAACGTTTATTAATGTTGCACGTGAATGTTTCTGATCAAAAGAAGCTAATAAATAACATAATCCAACAAATAATAACAGATACAAACGAAGGTACGGTTTTAAACCAATTAATAACGAATATGCTTTCCCTGTTTTGAAATTACTTGAAGAAGTCGACGATCCATAGAATTTGTTAATTGTAGGATGTCATCTGCTGTAATGCCGTGAGAAATGTCAAGAATAGCTTCCCACAACTCAGCGTTGCCCCTGAATTGTCATCCGTTGGCATACAGTCTTCGCTTCATGATTTTTTTTATTCGTATCACCCCGAGCAAGGCGGTAATGCCACTGATGTGCAGGGGGCTACATAATAGTGAAAAGATCAGAAAAGAGAAAGCCGGAAACCACATTCTAAACAAGGAACAAGGGACAAGCCTCTTAACCTGTTCAATAGACATGGGTGGAGTATGAACCGAGCGATAGGTTTTTGATTGGATTAAAATCCGGAGAATTTGCTGGCCACTTCATTTTTCAAGGTCCATCAAAGCCTAACTGCTTCAAATATTCAGTAGTCAAGTGAGCAGCATGTGAGGCAGCATTATCTTGCATAAAAACAATGGCCCTTCTGAAGGCAACTCTTTGCCTTTTCATCCACGGTTCAAGATGCTCTTTCATAAATGCTATGTATGCATCAGCAGTCATTTTGATGCGATCTGATACTCTCCATGGGCCCACTAATGTTTTTCCGATAATACCACCCAAGATCATTATTCCTCCACTTTCTTGGTGGTGTCTCAAACGCTGATGGTAATTCTGTCCGTTCATTACCCAGCCTTTACACCATCTATCTCGCCCATCAAGTATTGCTCGAGTTTTGTCTGTGAACAAAACTTTAGAGAAGTCAATGTTCATATTGTTCTCGGCCCATTTCAATCGATTTTGAATGTGATTTCTTGTCAACGGAGGCTTCGATACAGGTTTGACTGTTGTTGCTATTTCCCTCAGATACAGACACGGAATAGTTTTAGACACAGTAGGATCCCCAATGTGACTTAAAAGCTCTTGATTGGTAAATCCAGGGTTCTTCATGGCCTCTTGTTTAAGCTGTGACATGAGACAATGTGAAATAACCCTCATCTTGCTTTTATCTACCCTTTTGCATACTTTTTTACTGTTTGATGACACCTCTCTATCATTTTAGAAATTTCTAGGGTAGATTTACCTTTTGAGAGTTCTGAGGTGATAGTTTTCTTTTCAGCATCACTTAAACTTTTATGGCCCATCTTTTCAATAAATTCTTACTTTTCTAATAATTTGGCACACTTAAATCACCATGCTGATAACAAAGTTTGTTTACATTGTGCAGATCAATACTAAAATTTCAGTAACTGCACAGGTTAGTGCCGCCAACATTGTGTGAAAATTTTGTGTGAATTGATAGGACAGTTTTTGAAATATTAGAAAAAAAGTTCTCGATAATAATTTGACATGATACCAGCCAATCCCATTACAGTGCGGGGGGAAAACAAGGTGTGTTCATATTCTTTACATCATATAATCATTTAATCTCAAGCAAGGCAGGACTGCCACTGGTCTACAGGGATCGAAAGGAAAAACAAGGTACAAGAAATATTGTAGAAAGGATAAAAGATGGATGGGACACATGTAGATAGAAGATGGCAATTAACGTTGCATTTAAACTTTTGGAGATTGCAGCTATCATGGAAGCAAGCAAATGGAAGGGAAGTCCATGAACGGGTAGTGTGAGAAAAGAAACTATTAGAGTAGAAGAGGTGGTTAAATTGAACTATTTTAAATGTAAAAGGGTTGGAGCTTGATGTCAATCTAGTAGTATGCATAAATATATGCAGATATGGAACCAGGAAAAAAAATATCACCAGAGCAGTTGCCATGAAAATATCTGTAGAAAAGACAGAGGGAAGTCACATCATGTCAGTGAGAAAGTGACTGAAGATGGGCTACCAAGTCAGGACCGATTATATAGCAGAACTTTTTTGGTAATTTCTCAAAAACCTCAAGATCAATAGCAGGAGCACTCACTTGATAATATATATATATATATATATATATATAATCATCTGCATACAGTCCTGTTTCACTGTATCACCACTCATCAGTGCAGTTAGGCAACCAATTGCTTTTAGCCAAGATTGAAACTTAACTGATTTGGCACCAGTCAGAGATTCTATCCCTAAGCTATTGGCACATGGCAGACAAAGGCAGATGTTTTTGCGTTATTTATATAATGTAAACAAACACCAGTAGCCCAGTGTGTTTGATTCATTGCTGAAGAACAATTTGTCAAAAAGTAAGTAGCTACTGTTCATAAAATCTACCTCTCTCTCTCTCTATATATATATATTCGTATAAAATCCTTTGTAAAATAAAGATGGAAGCTGATGATGGTTCACCTGAAATAGGCCTATCCTTCCGATTCACCATGAAATAACGTGTCTGCCTTAATTTTTCTTATATTTGCTCTATATGTATTTATATGAATATATGTTTAGAGCTCTCTTAGAGAGTTATCCTACCACTGAATGAACAGGATACTCCTTTGGATTCTTCTTTACCCGCACTGCATGCTTTCATTTTGTAGCTTTTGCTGTTCTGGAAATAATACTATAGCCATTTTTCTACTTGGCACAATCTGCAGATATCATCACCATTACAGGGTTTGGCTTTTTTAATATTTTCAGTGCCATTCTTTTAATTTCCATATGTAGTTGGTTAGTTTGATGCTATTTTAAAGATTTTCTAGTTTGAATGTGAACTTACAATTATTTCATCATGTTTGAAAACTGTCTTCAATATACCATAAGTATATTTTAGCTTTTACTTCTGCTCTGTAGATGACTCTTTTGGTTTTACAAGCTCCATCAAGCAGATATGTTTTTATCTCTAGAGTTACATCTTTCATTATTTGACATTCTGGCACAAATTGTTTTTTAAATTTTCAGTATTTTGCCTCAATATGTGATTTTATAAATTGGGAGCACAGCTGTAACTTAGTTTAATTGCATTTCTATTAAATATTTTGTGTAGCATGTAGCTTTTGTGTAGCATGAAGCTTTTGAAGAAGTATTTGTTAAGTAGTTTAAATCATATTAGGACCTTGAATAAGTTTTTGTTGCTTTCCAATAGATGGCATTTGCAGAACAGTGTATGCGTATGTATAGTTTCATAATCATAATGCATCTATATTGAAATTCAGTGTATGTTATTTTGATAAAGTGTAAGCAAGTCTGTTTTTCATCATTTTAAACATGTCAAAGTTTGTGCCACAAAAAAGTGTATTTGCAGGCAATTTTACTGCACTACTTTATTCAAAAGAATTCTGCAGATGAAGCATGCAAAATTCTTGTTAAGACTTATGGCAAAAAACCAGATGAAAGGCTTCCCAATAACAAACCACTTCCTTACTTTGATCTTTCAGTTATGAACTAAAAAAGTGTTAATCCTTAAGGTACCTGTCAAAACAAACTGCCTGAGGAAACTGAAAAGGTCTGAAACCATGATAATCTAACCAATCTTCCGTACCTAAATATCTAAATGCTCTACATGTCAAATCTTCATTTTCCTTCAAACATGTACTAAGCATTTTCTAATACAACTGTTTACTGGTCTAATGTAAATCTGATCATAACTGTTCAGCGTGTGTGTGTGTGTGTGTATGTGTGTGTGTGTCCAAGTGAATAAAGAATGAAGAAAGTATTAACAACATTCACTTGGACACACACATACATGCTATTAATCCTATATATATATATATGTATATATATATATATAGTTTATGAAGTTTATAAAGGAAAACTCAACACATCTTATTAGTTATAAACTATAGTTCATTTCAATGAGCTTAATTAGCATAATTAGGTGAAAATAATCCAACAAGATTTCCTTAATATAAATTATTAATAGGTAAATCCATATAGAGAATGAGGATAATCCAACAAGATTTCCTTAATATAAATTATTAATAGGTAAATCTACATAGAGAGTGAGGATAATCCAACAAGATTTCCTTAATCTAAATTATTAATAGGTAAATCCATATAGAGAATGAGGATAATCCAACAAGATTTCCTTAATATAAATTATTAATAGGTAAATCCATATAGAGAGTGAGGATAATCCAACAAGATTCCCTTAATATAAATTATTAATAGATAAATCCATATAGAGAGTGAGGATAATCCAACAAGATTTCCTTAATATAAATTATTAATAGGTAAATCTATATAGGGAATGAGGATAATCCAACAAGATTTCCTTAATCTAAATTATTAATAGGTAAATCTATATAGAGAATGAGGATAATCCAACAAGATTTCCTTAATCTAAATTATTAATAGGTAAATCTATATAGAGAATGAGGATAATCCAACAAGATTTCCTTAATATAAATTATTAATAGGTAAATCCATATAGAGAATGAGGATAATCCAACAAGATTTCCTTAATATAAATTATTAATAGGTAAATCTATATAGAGAATGAGGATAATCCAAAAAGATTTCCTTAATATAAATTATTAATAGGTAAATCTACATAGAGAGTGAGGATAATCCGACAAGATTTCCTTAATATAAATTATTAATAGGTAAATCCATATAGAGAGTGAGGATAATCCAACAGGATTCTCTTAATATAAATTATTAATAGATAAATCCATATAGAGAGTGAGGATAATCCAACAAGATTTCCTTAATATAAATTATTAATAGGTAAATCCATATAGAGAGTGAGGATAATCCAACAAGATTTCCTTAATATAAATTATTAATAGATAAATCTATATAGAGAATGAGGATAATCCGACAAGATTTCCTTAATATAAATTATTAATAGGTAAATCCATATAGAGAATGAGGATAATCCAACAAGATTTCCTTAATGTAAATTATTAATAGGTAAATCCATATAGAGAATGAGGATAATCCAACAAGATTTCCTTAATATAAATTATTAATAGGTAAATCCATATAGAGAGTGAGGATAATCCGACAAGATTTCCTTAATATAAATTATTAATAGGTAAATCTATATAGAGAGTGAGGATAATCCAACAAGATTTCTTTAATCTAAATTATTAATAGGTAAATCCATATATTAAGCTCATTGAAATGAACTATAGTTTATAACTAATATGACGTGTTGAGTTTTCCTTTATAAACTTCATATCGCTCTGGTTAACACCCATCGAGTTCTCTATGTGGATTTACCTATTAATAATTTATATTAAGGATATCTTGTTGGATTATCCTCACCGTTTACGGACTGACAACTAATATATATATATATATATATATATAGTTTATAACATGTACAAATTCAATTTACGATTTGTACATGTTCTAAACTATAACTTATAATAAATATTCATTGCTCTATTTCTATAGTGAGCACTGTTTCAAATTAATATGGAAATGTTTGTCAATTATCTGAGAAGAGTTATTCTGACTTTGAAATTTTATCAAGGCATTATTGTTGATGTCTTAACTCCTCAATGCTTTTTACTTTGTCTTTACCAAACCCCTGAGAAATGAAGACAGCACAATATTGACTTCATGAAACTTCAAAGTTGGCATAACTCTGTTCAGATAAGTGACAAACTTCTCCACGTTAATCTTATTAACAATCTTTTTCTATCTTGAAAGAATAAGAAATTAAAGTCTAAAAAAATACATTAAGAAAATTAAAAATATTTAAGATAAAATAGTTAATCAATCCGTTGTAATCACAATTACCACCACCTCACTATATAATCAAAATTATACTAATTATTTGGTTAACAATACAATTATAATACAATATAGTGTTAATAATGTAAAAAACATACATACGTACACACGTACACACACCCATAAAAACGAGTACATATAAATACAATATACAAATAATATATTTTTAAAGGCAAAAAGACAAAAATCTAGTAATTAATAAAATAAAAAAATAAATAATATATATATATATATATATATATATATATATATATATTAAATAATAATAATCTATATGTATATATAAAAAATATATAAACTCAATTTATTAACTACATATTCGAATGCAATGATATAATATCAGAAAGAATATCTAAAAAGGGCCAGATATTAAACAAAAATGCAATATAACTTTATAAATCTAGGATTTAAACATGAAAGCAATACCATAGACATATGTGAACTCGTGTATATAAAGTTAACATATAACAACAGGATACAAATAAATAATAAATATTCCATAAGATAGTGTCCGACAAAAGATATAGTGATGTGTGGGAAGGCCTCAGAGGAAAGAAGAAGGGCTAAAAGTTTAACATAATTTAAGGTGGCCCCTATGTCAACATTTAAAAACTAGTTCCCTCCTTAGATTTAGTAGGTCCAATTGATTTTTGTGTTTGAAATTGATTTTTTTCATCAAGGCATAGGTAATAGCAATTTCTGAAGTTGGTGGTGGATGTGCTAGATTTTTTAACAATTTTCCATTCAGTCACAGGTGTTAAATTCTTGTCTTTCAATGACCAGACATATTTGGATAGAGATGTTTGGTTTCTTAATTCAGGGTTGGAAAAGGAAGGGGTATGGTTCTATAAACGTTGCTTCCAAGCACCTTCTGAAATACCAATGTAGAATTTCTTGAAATTTATATTTTCTTTTGGGTCTATCATAACTAGATATACCATCCTTTCTGTCATACTTTCTCTACCCATAGGACACTCCAGGTCTTTATTTGTGAATTTCATTTGTGTAAAATCTTCTGTACAATAAATACGGAAGCTGATGATGGTTCGCCTGAAATAGGCTTATATTTCCGCTTAACCATGGAATAACATCTCTGTCTAAATTTTTACATATATATATATATATATATATATATATTATAATCAATTCATCCCAAGCAAAGCAGAACTGCCACTAGCATGTGAGAGGTTGCATAAGAGGTGAGTGGTGAGAAAGAGGAACAAGTTATGGGGGTATCAGAGAATGAGTAAGATAAGGATTAGAATACAAATGTGAAGAGGGCTGAATGAGAATAGAGAGGAAAGGAAGAAAAACATGATGCAAGGGTTGTCAGGGAAAGGATGTGAGTCAAGGAAATAAGAGATGGCAATTGACTTTGTATTTAAATTTTTAGGGATTGTAGCTGTCAGGGAAGCAAGTATACACAAGGGAATTCCACAGGCAGAAAGTGCGAGCAAAGAAGCTGCTAGAGTAAAAGTTACAGTTACATTTGATTGGTTTCACTGTAAAAGAATGGGACCTAGCTGCTAGTCTAGTAGCCACATTTTGTTGGTGAGAAAGTGACTGGAGTTGAGCTACCAGGTCAGGATCAATTACATTGCAGATTCTTTGTTGGATTTTGTCAAGAAGCCCGAGATGAATAGCAGGGGCACTCGACCAGATGTGACAGAAGTTTTCAATGCATGGGTGGATGGATGGTATATATATATATATATATATATATATATATATATATATGCATATATATATATGCAAGATGGATTTAGATGAGAAAAACTTCCTAGCCGTACACACAAAAGAAACCTTCCTAGCAGCAGAATTAGCTATGGATTCAATGTAGTCATTCCACTTAAGGCCGGCTGATAGAATTAGACTGAGGAGGCACAGTGTTTTGTTTTCAGGGAGACTAGCCTGATTCATTCTAATGGGCAGGTTGGAGCGGTTGTCTATGGTGGTTAAAGGTTAGTAGCTTTGTGTTGGAATCATTAAAATTCACAAGCCATTTCTTACCCCAGTCCATCTCAGATTGGAGGTCCTTTTCAGGATCAGTAGTGAAGTTTGCTTTGTCAGCCTCGGTAGATTTCTTATCGAGGTGGGAGTAAATGATTGTGCTATCAGCATAAATGCCTTTCGAATCTGAATATATCAGGGAGATTGTTGATGAAGATTAGAAAAAGTGTAGGACCCAGAATAGAGCCTTGAAGGACACCCACATTTGGATGATAGTATCTGGAAGCATGCCCATGCAATACTACCTTCATTACATGATTTGAAAGAAAAAACTGGATTAGGTAAAACAATCGTCCAGTTATACGATAGCCCTGTAGCTTACGTAGAATGCCAGACTCTTTTAAATACTTTGGAGATATCTAGTGCAACATCTCAAGCTTTGCCGTTCTTATTGTTTTGTGGAGTAGTTTTCACACTGAAGTTTATAATCCTGCTATGTCGGTTGCTAATCAACTTAACGCACCCAAAATGTTAGGAACTTGGTAATCTTCTATTGAAAGCTGACTCCTTAGTATTCGGCTAACTGCCGACTAATATCAACTGCCTAGTAGTTCTACTGAACTCCAATACAACTCTAAAGAACTCCCATGAACTTCTCAAGTGCTTCTTCCGTTAACTTCCTGTTAACTCTTATTAATATAGGAGGGAGAGTCCATTATCTGAGGAATAGGTGTGTTTCCCCATAACATATTGAGAGCTTGGTATATATACTCTGTGATGGTCATTAACATAACAGTAGACCTGGTGAAGCGGAAACCATACTGTTTATCAAAGAAGAGGCCATGGGCTGTGAGATGTTGAACCACTTTAGCATTAATAATAGCCTTGAGTACTTTGCCAAAAATTGCTAAATAGCTGATAGGGTGATAATTAGAAAGGTCTGAGGGTTCTCTAGCATTCTTAAATACAGGAACCATAGAGGAGGACTTCAAGCAAACAGGGAAGCAAGAAGCAGAGGCAGCAGTTGCTGAGTTTAGAGAGGTCAGAGAAGAGTTCAGGGGGCACATTTTTTCAGGATAATGATTGGGATTCTGTGACCTCTGCTCACCTTATGGGGGGGGGTCAAGCTTTGAAATTATATTAGAGACCAGTGAGGGAGTAATGTGAATGTCACTCAGTTGAGCCTCAGTTCTAGGTGGGAAGTCGGGTGCAGATAAACCAATTATTGGTAGAGAATCTGCAAGCAAAGCACTCAGCTTTGTCCACTGAAGATGTGAGGAGGACCTCAAATTCATTGATAAAATGTGGGGGGGGGGTTGAGGGCTTGCTGTTGTTTAACACCTTTTTACAGAGCCACTGGTAGTCTTTGGAGCCAAACTTGCAAGATGCAAACAACAGTTGAGCATCATTTAGATCCTCTTGCACTGATTATGAGCAGAGGCAAAATGGTGTTTTTTATGGCCTGACACATGGTTTTGATAAAGCTGGAAGAAGTGAGTCCTGTGAACAATAATGACTGAACAAGCAGGGTAAAACCAGAGGGACAAATGAGGTTTAACTTCCTGACTGGGATGAAAGCATCGATGCCAGCTTTAACCCATGAAGAGATCTTGGACACACAGTGTTTAACAAGAAGACTAAAAACTTTGTTCCAAGGGACACAAGAAATTGCGGAATGGCATTTGGCACCAGTAAGATATTCTGCTGGTCTGGAGTTCCTTGGAGGAGGGGATGTGAAAGGAGATATTAACGGAAACCACAGCATGATCAGAGTTGCCAAGAAGACAAAGCTGCATGGCATGGCAAGAATCAGGGATAGAAGTGAAACATCTAGCAGTGAGTCAGGTCTATTAGGGTTATTAGAGAAACGCTTGGGGAAATCCACCAATTGCGTGAGTGATTGAAAAGTTCATGGTATGGAAACCAGCAAGATCTATGACAGTTTTCCAGCCACTTTGCGTGGTGGGCATTGAAGTCTCCAAACAGAAATATATAAGCGAATGAATGAGAGAAAATGGCCTTATCTATATTGTTTGAGATGTTGTCAAGTACAGAACAGTCAGTAAATGAAGGGGAGCAGTAGAGAAAGAAAATATAGCTGACCAAGCTTAGTAGTGAGAGACGGAGACGCATGTAGGAATGATCAGGAGATTCAAGAAAAGTCACCCTAGTTAGAGGGAGATGTTGACTGACAAAATATGATGTGTGTGTGTGTATATATATATATATATATATATATACACACACACACACACAAAAGCATCTTTCATTAAATGGTAGACATATTTTTCTACTCATTTTTCATAATAATGCTTTCCAGCTGTTTAATCAGTTTCTGATGTTGAGATGAAATCTGTCAAGGAAGGCACCATAGTTTCTTCTTAACCCAAGTACTTTCAACCTTTTCTAAGATCATCTTCTGGGGTAAATTACAAAGAAAAACATGCTATAGTAACTGTAATAAAGTCTGCATTCCATTGCTATACTGATCTTTTTTAAGAAACTGATTAGACAACTGGAAATGATCAGTATAATCCTAATAATAAAGACAAACTACAACGATAAGTGAATACGAATTAATAATAATTCCAAAAATTAAAAAATTACATATATACTTTTACATTAAAATAATATTATTATATAATGACTCTTTGGATTTAATCTTGTGTGTAATTTACCTTATCAAGTACCAAGGATTCTACTTATATATATATATATTTTTTTTTTCTTCTTCTTCTTCTTCTATGTGCCCTGTCCCTTCAGGACGTAGGTGATCATGGTTCTCCACATCTCCCTATCACATGTGGCTCATAGTATGTTTGCTCCTGCTGCTCCTGGCAACCCCCGTTCCGTCATCAACCTGATCAGGCCCTGCAAATAGGTTATCCACTGCCTTCCTCTGTCTCTCCTTCCTTCTATCTGGCCTGTCAGTATCAGGTTCTCTAAGCTCTCCTTCCTCATTGCATGCTTCAGGAACTTCAGTTGTCTCTTCCTGATGCTCAGTATTAATTTCCTTTTTGTTGCCATTCTTCCCAACACCTCATCGTTGCTTGTATGCTCAGTCCACGATATCAGCAGCATCCTTCTGTAGAACCACATTTCTGCTGGTTCCAGTTTTGTCCTCATTTTTGATGATATTGTCCAGCATTCACTGCCGTATTGAAAAACTGACATCACATAGCACTCTTTTCTTTGTTTAAAATAGATAGAATATAAAGTTCCAAAACATCAACATTTTATACCAAGTTTTCCACAAATATGAAATTAAGTTAATACTTTCTCAAAACGAAACTATGACCTGGAATTCTATTAAGACTAGTAATAAATAAACATTTCCATTACACCCAGTGTTGCAAGAGGCTGCATTTTTGCTGTTTCCGTAACAAACTGTTTTTTCATGGAGCAGGGTTGTTAGCTCTGTGCAAAACCCCTAAACCTGAAGGAAGGTGATTTTCTAAGCGTAGCTTAGACGTGATACGTGGTCGAAAATAAGGGACACCCAGTGCAGATCGAACTCACTACTCAATTGTAATGATTCAAGCGAGACAAGCTTGTTAACCATTACACCACCGCTAGGTGCCTATTGAGACTAGTGATAATACCTAAAATAAATCCAACAGAAAAATTCCAGAATGTTGAATTTATAAATTCAAAACATTTCAACGACCTTGGTATCTGAATCTCTTCAAACAAACTTAGACTAGAAGATAAGTAAGTTATGTGAAGGTTACATTGCCCTAGAGGTACTTCTGTTCTGTCCTGAAAAATATTACGAATCAAAATATTGACCTGAAAATGAAAGTTAGTGAAATAGCTTTGTCAGATTGTGACTCATGTGGATGTCATGAATGGCATCTATTAATTTATTCATCATATCTAAACTGTCGTCTCTATACAACCAGTTTTCAGATCAACGGATTAAAATAGCTCCAAATGAATTAATCCAATAAATGATAATTCATCAGATCCCATAAACACAAAAATCTTTATAGATGGAAAAATCTATGTCATTTGAGAACTTCTGACTGTAGCAACAACAAAAATGGGTAACAAAGAAATAATAATGATGTAATCAACTTGTCAACATTTCACATTACCAAAAGCCACAAAGCTTGGAAGGAAACTCCTCCCAATATTAGAAAGAGTATAACACTTAATGGACTTGAAACATCTAACTTCCTGAAAAACACTTTTACGAAAAAAGATTTTATAAATTTTAATCAGCAGTAGCACTAATTGTTGAATCAATGAATTTTTTTTTTAATCATATCACCCTGAGCAAGGCGGTAATGCCACTGATACGCAGGGGGCTAGGTAAGAGTGAAAAGATTGGAAAAGAGAAAGCCGGAAACCGCAACCTAAACAGGGAACAAGGGATGAGCCTCTTAACCTGTTCAATAGACGTGGGTGGAGTGTGAACCGGGTGATAGTTTAGTCTATCTACTCCAATTGAAAGAAAAAAAAAAGAAAAGTATGAAAAGATTGGAAAAGAGAAAGCCGGAAACCACATCCTAAACAGGAATGCTAATTTTTTCCTGTCTGAAAATGTTTAATTTTACCATTATCACTCAACCTATCAAGCCATATAGATTGCCATGACAAAATCTCAAGCAAACAGCTGTAGCAAATAAAAAAAAAAAACGATATCACCTGAGCATTTCCAATAACAACAGCAACAAAAATGGGTACTCCTTGTAACTAGAAGAGAAAACGCTGTAATCAAGCAGTTAGCTTTACAAACAACCAAGAACACAAGGTTTGGAAGGAAAATCCCATCAGTATTAGTTAGTTAAATGCCATATATGATACACGCTTTGGGCGATCATGTCTTGAAAGAGACATGACTGACTGGGCAGAAGATTTTCCTGCAGTAGGTTGTCATTATTTTCTGCGGTGGACTGGTTGCTAACCAAAGCTATAGAACCCATAGCTGAAGGGAGAAGAGACAGATTAATATCTTTCCCAATGGCGTAAGTGCGTAAGTGAATGCAACGAATTCAACTGCAATTTGGACTCTGCTCTCTGGTTTCTCATTCTAATCTAATATCCATTGTACCACAATGCATTTGTCAGTTAAGTGCTATATGTGATAGGTGCTTGGGTGATCATGTCTTGAAAGAGACTGGGCAGAAGATTATCCCACAGTAGGTTGCCATTGCTTTTTGTGGTAGACTGGTTGCCAGCCAAGGCTATAGAACCCAATCTGTCCTGTTATTTGATTCATAGCTAGATGGGGATGTATTATTATTATTAAGTAGTAATTATTGGGGGATCAGTTTATTACTTCATAACAATATAAAACCGGTCCCCTACTTTATGCCCAGTAGAAGCCTTAATCATGTTTCCAACTATTTGGTCAGTTAAGTGCCATACGTGATACACGCTTGGGCGCTCATGTCTTGAAAGAGACATGACTGACTGGGCAGAAGATTATCCCGCAGTCGGTTGCCATTGCTTTCTGTGGTAGACTGGTTGCCAGCAAAGGCTATAGAATTCAATCTGTGATATTATTTAACCCATAAATGAAGGGAAAAGATGGATTAATACCTTTTCCAAGGGTATTTGCGCATAAGTGAATACAAGGAATTCAACTGGAATTCAAACTCAGCTAACCGATTTCTTGTTTCGAGTTGATATTCACTACACACCACAACGCACATCCGCAATGCATTAAAAATTCGTAAACTGAAAAGCTTAATTTCCTGAAAAAATGTTCTTATGAAAAAATTTTATGAATTTTAAACAACAGTACTCACATTATTCAGACTATTGTCTTCATCTTTGTTGTCATTTGTACGTTTCTGCTGTTGTACTCTCTGGCCTTCTTCAGGTGCTAGGAATTTTGAACTGAATACTTGATTACAATCACTGGGATATATGATCTTCATTCCTTGTGTAGTAGTGCCTCTTTTGGTAGTCGTGAATTATCTCCTTCTAACCCTGTAAGTTCACCACTGCTATAGCCTGGTATTGAACTCACAACTCTATGGGTCAAGTCACGGGAACTAACCAAAGTCTATCCTAAATGCCAAAATGTCATGCAAATGGCAACAAAGATGAGGATGATAGTCTGAATAATGTAAATACTACCTCATCTCAGAAATATAGACCAGTACCACAAACTGATGAATGAATGCTAGATGTTTTGTACATGGAAACAGCTAAGTTTTCCATTCCCATTTTTAGAGGATAAAAATGACATTGCCATAAAAGTTAATGCATCAAAATATATGAATGAAATACTTTTGAAATAATAATGTGCAACTTTTATTAAGAGAAGAATTTTCTAACTTAAATATATGATTATGAAGTGGGTTTCCCTTCGTATTTTATCAGTCCTGTAGTGCAGTTGTGGTGTAGCGGATATTGGCTCAGAATGAAAAATCAGAGCGCCAAATTTGAATTCCAGTTGAATTTATTGCATTCACTTATGCACAAATACCACTGGGAAAGGTATTAATCCATCACTTCTTCTTTCAGCTATGGATTAAATAGCAAGACAGATTTGGTTCTATGGCTTTGGTTAGCAACCAGTCTACTGCAGAACGTAATGGCAACCTACGATAAGAAAATCTTCTACCCAGTCAGTCATGTCTCTTTCATGACATGATTGCCTAAGCTTGTATCACGCATGTCACTTAACTGAGTGAGTACTCATTTATCTCACATATGGAGAGCTACTCTTGTTATATACCACTCTCTCAGTTATATGTTTCTTCTTTGACACGACTGGGAATTTGGCTTTCTCTCAATGACTGTTATACTCAAAACTTCTGGAGTGCCAATTAAAACTTTTGAACTCAAATTCCATAAATCATTTTCATCAGGGGACAATCAACCAAACTGTTCACAAAAATCAGTTTCCCATAAACCGTTCATAATTTTTTTTGACCTTATTTTTGTCTCTTTTGTTGTCAACAACAAATACAATTTGCAACAAACGCCTCTGTCAAAAACAATAGAACCAGACCCAAATGTAAATAAAAATATAAATATTTTTTATTTTCTTTTTTTATACAGGGACATGCCATCGGGTTAAGAGGTTATTTGGTCTGAGCTGTTCACTCTGCCCTCCCCCATCAGGGAGACCTGATTTAAACTCAACTGTTTGCTTTGATGGTTGTGATCAGGCTCTTTAAAATCAAAATTAAAATTACTACCAAAAATCTCTGTCAGCTTCACGTCACTTATACCCCACCAACAGCTGTCTTTTGGTACAAACTTATTTTGGGCAGAAGCTGGCATTTGATCTCTAGCTAGACAAAATAAAAATTCTGAATCCGATCGTTTTTTTTTTTTTGCACACCTGGTTGACATTTTTAAACAAAAACACATTTTATTCAAATTTCAAACATCTGCATCATTAAGTGCAAATACACTTCATTATCAAAAAAAGTTAATACTTTCCAAAAAATATCATACCAACAATTATTTAACACCCTACCCTTATTTCTTGGGTATTTGTATAATTTATGCTTTAACTATGCTAATTAGGCGGTTGTTTACAAATTACTACAGATCGT